>CP025648.1:13189150-13274150 GCA_003576665.1 Ipomoea trifida
AATTTCTTACATGGCAGTCATCTTGCATTACTTACCCTCTCAGATTACCTAAACCAAACATGGTAATCTAACATTACCTTTCTCAGATTACCAGGGTAATCTCAGATCCCTTGAACCAAACGCCCCCTTAAGGATATGGCAAATTATACCTTGGTCAAGAGTTCACTTTATTTTATTAATCCTAATTCAAAATGTCATTTAAATTATGTGTTTACAATTAACAGATTATGTGTCTGTAAATAAAATGATGTCAGATAATATGTTAATTATGCAGTTAATATATTATATTCTTGTAGTTAACATATTATGCTCTGTTGCAAATATAGCGCCTAGGCGCCAGCTGAACGCCTATAACATCACCAAAATCAGTGCTTTAGTTGACTGAGTTTCATTCTTTTTTTTAAAGTTCATTTCGCTCAAAACGGTGTTGTTTTGAGTGAAATAACCTTAAATCGCCTTAAGAATTCGAAATTGTAGTTGATAATTCGTTGGTCCTCCCTACTCACCCAAGGCTATTCTTTTCTCTTCCGGTTCTCCTTGCTTATAGTTCGTTGTTGTTGTTCGCTACAACATTGCTGATCGCTCGTCACTGCTGGCCATAAGTTATTCTATTTTCTTTTCTCACCATCATTGTTTCCTTCTTTCTATAGTCTATACACATATTGATTTGGCCAGAAAAAGTAGTTTTTGGCTGTTGATGGATTTTTTGAGGCTGGAGGTTGTGTGGTTGGAGGTGGTGTGTTGTGGACTTGTGGTATCGTAGCTGTTTCAGTTAAATTGGTAATTGGTTTACTTCTGTAGTTCATTGGTAATTGTTATTGTAATTCACCTAGAGCATTCTTGGACAAGCTAAGGTTGTTTAGTTGTTAGAATTTTGTTTGAATTTGCTCTTGAAGTTTTATCTTATTCCCATTTCCCATGAGTTGTTTTCTTTATGATTCCTCTATTCCCACTAACAACATTAGTTTTTGGTTGTTTTCTTTCTCTAGAACATTAAAAGATGTGTATTTTTTATACTAAATGGCAGTTCTTTTAAGTTAGTGGTTATGAGATGTGAATTGTGATAGTGTATAAAAGGACTAGTCATACTTGAATTAGTAGCCTATTTTAGTAAAAAGAGTATGAGGGAGTATATGATCTTTTGATAGTGGACTTATGACTTTCTTTCATTAAAAAAATAAAAAATAAATAAAAATAGGCCTCCGGGGACTGCCTAGCGATTTCAACATTAATATTATGTGCTTGTAGTAAATACAATCATGTGCCATCATTTTATTTACATGCACATAATTTATTAACTTAAGGCACATCATATGTTAATTGCGCACACATTCTTTGTCCCGGTTGATAAGGTAAAAGTCTAGAGGGGGAGGAGGTGAATAAACTTTTACAAACTTTTGAAAACTTAAACTAGGTGAACTTCAATTTAGAAAAAAAAATATTAAAATGATTAACTAATAAAGTGGATCATGGAACAAATAAGATTATCTAGGAATGTTTTCAATTCAATGGTACGGAGTAAATTACCTGTAGTTGCACAAATCTCTCTTTAGTTTCGAATCCAATCGGATTTCCATTCTGATATGTGACAGCTTCAAGAATTCTTGAGCAATCTTCAATGTAGCCTGTCTAGCTACGCCCCCTAGGAAGATTACGAGATCAAACTCCAAATAATAATTCTAAAGGGTTTTACAATGTAAGAAGTTAATCAAAGATTAACACATAGACTTTAGGTGTAAAAGTGATAGTTGAAAATAATTCAAAGGAATTCATTAAATTAAGACTGGGGAATAAAGGAGATGACCAAATCCTAATTTATTTCTAAATAATTTGGAAAGCAATACAGATAATTAGTTTAGGAAACAAGATTGAAAATTATTTCCTTCCTAAGAAGATAATTACCTAAAAGCAATAAAAATACAATTAAAATAATCTTTAAGCTATTGGCCTTCTTTTGTGCTTGGACTTCCATTTAAATTCCATTATCTTTGCACATGTCCAATAAGGCAAAAACTTGTGTGAGACCGTCTCACCATGAGACGGGTCGGGTCGGGTCGGGTCGGGTCAAGATGCAAATGTAACACTTATATGCACAAATGTCATACTTATATGCTCAAATGTAATACTAATCAGGAATAAAAATTTTGTTACTTATTAGGGTAATGTAATACTTTTAAGGGAAAATACAATACTTTTACATTCCGATTTAAAAGTATTACATTTTTCCTCAAAAGTATTATATTTGCCATTATAAGTAAGGGACACTTGTCAACATTACGTATTATGAAAAATGTATTACTTTTTCTCTTACAAGTAACAAAAATTGTAATTTTGATTAGTGTTACATTTGAGCATATAAGTGTGAGATTTGCACATATAAGTATGACATTTGCATGGTGCTTTAACCCGACCCGACCCGTCTCACGAATAAGGATCCGTGAGACGGTCTCACACAAGTGTGACCCGTCCAATAAAGAGTTGTCTTAGTTGATTGGACTTTGATCTTGCAATGCGCTCAATTGACACTCGTAATGGATCTGTATCATATTTCAACACCACCTAGAAGGTCAATATTGACTTCTTAAATCTATTGATTAAGACTAAAATAACGTTGAAATATGTGTGCAACGGAAAATACATTCAAAACGATGTATCTAAAGATAGAAAATTTTGAGGAATATGAGAAATGTAAAGTAAATGCTTGTTAAGTAAAGTAGAAAGAAATTTATAGTGGTTCAAAGTTTTTGTAATTCTTCTACTCTACTATACTCCTATCTTCATGAGGAATCCACTATATCCACCACTATGGTACAATATATAATGAACTTGATCAAGTGCTTTGATCACAGAGTGAACACTAATTTTTAGGATTTCACAACTTCCTTTTCAATTTCCTCTATCTACTATTGGTAGAGAGATATGATAATACAAACAAAGTTTCCTCCAACTAAAAACTTAAGGATTTGATCGATCTTTGGTCTCTTGAGAAGTCTCTTTTCAACTTGATATGAGTAGCAATGAGAGCGTGTTTGAATGCTTGTAGTTTGATGTTTTTCAGTATATCTTATGTATCTCTTCTTCAAGTTTTCAAGCTATTTATAGATGAGTTGATGAACTTGTCCGTTTGAGGGGAACAAATTCAAATTCCCATTAAATTATTGCTTGGATTATTTGACGTGTTGAAATATTATTTGCAACTTGATCTGAAAATCCGACTTTTGTAGACTTTCAAGATACTTTCCCATTCAAAGTTTGTTTTTAGGCTCATGAGTTGATTTGTTAAATGTATGTAAATGTGCGTCTATGTTTTGGTTCAATCGATGATAAAATAAAAGAGTAATATAAATAAAAAGTGAGCTTATATTTGTGTAGTAGTTTAGGAATTTCCTATTCCACTATTCTCCTTAACGCAAACATGATTTCACTAGTGTTGATACAAATATAGGTGAACTGCAGACTTTTTCACTATTTGCAAACCAAGCTAACTTGTTACATGATATTCTTCTTTGACCGTACTTAAAACAACTTTCTTCACTAAGTTGTGCATTCTTCACTATCCAATCTTTTAACTCCAAGGGGGCGTTTGGTTGAGGTTATATTAGATAACTAGGGTTATATTAGGTAAGTTATATAACATTCCATTGTTTGGTTTAAGTTATTTAACATTCCTTAGGAATTGTACATTGCCTCCATGTCAGATTTTTTCTCTTCTTTGAGGGAATGTGATTCCCTTCTTAATCTTAGGTAATCTTGTATTCCTTCGCCATTTTACACCATTTGCCCTTAACATCATCTCACTACATTCTCGGCTCTCGATCATTTCTCCGCATTTCTCCACTCTCCACCGGTCTCCACTACCGATTTGAAGATAACGAACCAAGAGGTAATCCCCTTTCATTTTCATTTTCAAATCTATCAATGAATCAATTTTCAATTTCAGATTCCCTTGCAGAAATGTAGACAACCTGCAATTTTCATCTTCTCCAAGTCTCAATTTAGGGTTCTTATCTTCTCAATCACACAGGTAATACTCACATCTTTCGGTTTATAATCTTCATCTTCTTCTGTATTTTTTTTAGTGGTTTATATTTTTTTTAAGGATTCAATTGATATGAAAACATATAGCCCTTTTTTAGAGGGCTTTCTATCTCTTTCTCTTTCTATGTCCCTTTCAAATTCAATCTGCTTGCCATTTTTCTGCATATAAACCATCAACTTCTGCTTTTTGCTTGTTTTTGTATTCTGTTTTGTGGTTGTAATTTGTATAAGCAAACATGAAGCTTAAAATTGTCTCACCCTTCTTGCAATGTCCTTATGTTGTTATGCCCCAAATTTCCGGTTCCTTAATACCCACCTCTTTTTCCCCGAAAAATCATGGTTTATGCTAATGATGGTAGTCTGTTTGTTTGAGTTGGATGTTTTGAATAATGCTGCTATAAACGTCTGCATTATTTGGAGTTGTTGGGAATTCAATGCAAAGGTACTGATAATGATAGAATTGAAGTTGTTGGATTGCTTGATTGATTTTTGTGCTGAATAAATGGAGGATGTAGTGGGATTGCTATTGAATGAATAGCATTTTGTTGAGGTTGTTGCTGTTTAGTTTCTGGAAATATGCATTTGAATGTGATGCTGCTGAGTTTGATTGCTTCTGAGTTTATATTTCTGAAATGGAGATGAAGAAGGATGATGGATTAAATCTGAGGGTGGTGTTTCTAGGCTGAATATTGAGTTTGTAGATCATGGAGTGGGAGATTAATGATCTGGGCAGTTTTGCTGCTGCAATTATGGGAATTGACTACCATTAGAATGGTGATATTATCTAATGTAAATGGTTTAGAAGTTAGACTTCTTTTATGAATGAAAACTAGGGCTGCCAATTATATTTTTGGTTTAGTATTGGTAGCAATATATGTATAGAAAACATGGAAATATATGAGTCCTTTTTCTGACACTTACTCCTACAAAATGGTATTTAGTTGTTAATTGTGAAGAATATGTATTTTTGTGCTGTTAAATTTGATTACAAATTTCCAATGCAGTATGAATTCAGTATTTGATATGTAATATTTCTTAGTAGCAATTTGAGATGTAATATTTCTAAGTTGTTAATCTGTTTGCATGTCATGTCTTTACCTCCAGCTTCCAATTGCAGTATGTTTTGATGTGGGGTAAAGACTACCTATTCACCTACAATATATTTCTAAATTATATGAACTTTTTGCCTCTGAACCGTTGATATTTACTTAATATTTGGAGATTTTGAAATTCAATTGTAGAGTATTTAATTTACCAAAAAAAAATTTGTAGAGTATTTTGAAACTCTAGTATGATGGTATGAGGGTATTAAAGTAAAATAACCATTATAACATAAACAACAATCCATCAACCAAACATGTTTATATTACATAACTCAGTTTGTACCAAACACAGTAATCTAACATTCCCAGTAATCTAACATTCCCAGCAATCTAACATTCCCTAAGGTAATCTAACATTCTGTGAACCAAACGCCCCCCAAGGGTCATCAACAAAACTCAACAAAATCGCCTTGTGTGAATAATATCCAACTGTTAACAACAATAAGGGTGTGTTTGGAAAGCAGAAAAATGACTTTTGAAAAATAGTTTCATTTTCAGTGTTTGGATGTATTCTGGAAAATTATCTTTGTATGTTTGGTTCATTTTCTGAAAAATGAGTAGAATTGTATAATTAAATATTTTAAATATTTCATTTAAAATATAAAAAATTATAATATATTAAAATAATTTTATTTATTAAAAAATTTAAAAAAAAAAACACGAACGTTACAGATTTCCGCCGAAAACCTGTATTTTGTTTCCGTCATGGTATCTGGCGCAAACCTGTACAGGTTACAGGTTTCCGTTCTGCCGGAAACCAGTTGTTTACCACTGCTTGGTCCATTCCCGGCCAAGGCATCCATGGTTTGTCCGTGTAGCCATTTCTAGAAAATGACTTTCGGAAAAAAATTTCGGAAGTTGTTTTCCGGAAAAATGGTTTGATTTTCCATGGTTACGGAAATTGTTTTCCATTGGCCACATTTTCTAAGCGGTCCCAAAGAAAGGAAACCCAGAAAATGATTTTTGAAAATCATTTTTCGGGTTTTCAAACACACCCTAAGAGGTTTTTGTGTTAGAAAATAGTTAGATAGAACGTAGATGATTCTTTGAAACTTAGATTGCTTTGATGGCTTGAGTACTCGACGTGTATTTCTTTCTAGCTATCTCAATAACTTGTGAAATCATTAACTTCTTTTTTAAGCTTTAGGAAGGGTTATATTTATAGAGCTGAGGAGCAAAAAATTAAAACAGCTTTGAATCTATCCATTTTTGCCCTCTGAGAAGGTAGGTGCCCAAAAAGTTACCATCACCTCTCTTTTCACTATACGCCATTGACCTTTGGGTATTAATCAATACCTTTTAAGTGAAAATCACTAGTTTGTCTCTAAACATATCTTGAAGTCATGAGTCATGAGAAATGTGTGCAACTCTTTTTCTCACAGAACATTCCATATACCTTGTATTGGCATTTGTCGGATGTACTTCTATTGATCAACCTTGGATATGCTACATTGAGAGAATACACCTAACTAACTTAGATAGTTCAGTTGCTGTTAGATGATAAGACATCTACTGAAAGACCTCAACACATGAATTACAAGGTCTGCCATTGATTAGGTTTGTTGCTCAACAAATCTACTAGGATTTGCCGAATATGTCCTAAAAATATCTTTTGGACGATTTGTCGGGATCTGCTATAACCACTTAACATATGACCTATCAAATGACTTATGCTGAAGTGAAGAGCAACTGTTTAATTCTTCGCTAGATCAAGCATCTTCCTGAAAAGATTTGTTGATTAAACTTAAAGCGAATAAACTAAGTCATATTTTGTCCATTACAATTAAGTGTCCTATCAAACTGAATACAAACAACATAAATTTTGGGAACACTAAATTCCATATAATAACATCATCAAAATCTAAACAACATTATTCCTAACAAAATTATAGATTGGGATGGGCTAGATCAAGCAATAACATTATTGGTCCCGTCTTTATCCCAAAATGGTAAATTTTTCTTCAATTTGTCTAGTTTAAAATTATTATATTTATTAATTTATGCATTTTTTTATTGTAATAAGCTACAAGCTAGTAGTTAGTTATTTACATCATTTTATTATAATTATTATTAATCTTTATAACTATTATGAAGTTTAATTTAATATACTTAATAATTATTATCATCATTAAAATAATTAATATTTTTATAGGAGATAATTTTGTAATAGATTTATTATCATGTTTTTAAAAAACAGAACCCAAACAAAATACAATTTTTTAACTTTTAGTCAAATAGAAAAATAATTATTTCATGACTTTCAATCAAACACTATAAAATGAAAATGTTTTCCATAATTTTTTTTTCCGTGTTTCTAAATAGACCTAAAAAATCTAAGAAGACTTTCTCCACCAAATACACCTTTTTTTTTTCCCTCTAACTAGAATGTGTATTTCTTTTTGACTATATTTTCTTTAGATATTAGCCAGGCACCTTGTGTTTAGTTGGTATCTCTGTGATTTTTCTTGAGGGAAGGTCACATGATTGAGAAATTATATTGAACAAATACTATCTTGGAATAGAGTTGTAGTACTCAATTTTCTTTTAGATATCCAAACACTAAAAATTTGTAAAATGACTTCTGAAAAACATTTTTTAGATTCCAAATGGACTCTAAATAAAAATTTAAAATTTTAATATTTATTACTTATACACTTATAATAGAAAAAATTGTCAAATAAACCTCTGAATTTAAAAAAAAAAAAAAGTTAGATCTTGAAACTTTAAAAATTTTCAATTAAGCATATCAATTTATCATTTTGGTGTATATATGCTAAATAACCAGTTATCTGATTATCTCTAAGGGTCCGTTTGGAAAGCAGGAAAATGACTTTTGGAAATTTTTTTTTGAAAAATGAGTCATTTTCCGGAAAACAGTTTCATTTCTAGTGTTTGGATGTATTATGGAAAACTATCTTTTCGTGTTTGGTTCATTTTCTGGAAAATAGATTGAATTGTATAATTAAACATTGTAATTGTTTTATTTAAAATATAAAAGATTATAATAGTTATTAAAATAATGGTATTTAATAAAAAATAGAATTTATAAAAAAAATTTAAAAAAAATGTAGCAAAGGTTTTCGGCGGTTTCCCCACCTCCTTGGTCCATGGTCATGGGTGATATAGCTTGGTTTTGGTCGAAAACATGCGAAACAGCTATTCTGGCGATTCTGTAAAATGACTTACGGAAAAAAATTCCTAAGTCATTTTCCCGAAAAATGAACTGATTTTCCTTGGTCAATGGAAAACATTTTCCGTTGACCACATTTTCCGAACGTTGCCAAACACAGAAAACTCGGAAAACATTTTTCGAAAGTCATTTTACGGGTTACCAAACACACCCTAAGTCAAAATCGGTAAAATCCAACGTGGTATCTTACATGTCACATCAATAAGTTAATTTTTATTTGGAATAAAGTAGGACAATCACATTATTTTGTAAGAAAATGAAGGTTATGCTAGTCACCGAAAACACATTTCAAAATTAGAATTATCTTTTGATAGTTTAGAGGTAAAAAGTGCACACAACTAATAATTAGGGATAAATTCTACAATTACCTTATAACTTAGGCAGTACAAATTTTCCTATATTTTTTTCATGAACTAGTTAACACTTAGGTGAAACTAAAAATTTTGCTTTGGTGAAAATTAAAAATTAATTTTACAAAACTTGAGGATTAAAATTTAAAAGTAAAAAAAATTTCTGCTTTCAAAGGAAGACCATTTTTTTTAATGTTTGTATAGTTGATGATGAAATTGAATAAGATTGAAAATGAGGATCAAAAGTAATGACGTTCTAATAGTTGATGGACCAAATAGGAATTTTTTTTTTTTTTGGAAAGGACCAAATAGGTTTTTAACTCTTTTTAAAACAAAAGGGAAGAATACCCGCCAATAGCCGAACGAGTCATGCCCGAGTCATCTCCACTCAATGCGCAACCGAGCTCATCGTATTAAGCTCTCACAGCTTAACGACGCAACCTTTCTCCCTTTCCAACGCCACCGAAACTTCGCCGCCGTAGCTACATCTCAAATCCTAGACCGCGAGCCTCAATCAACTCCCGAGAATCGCATCTACAATCATCTTTTAAAACTGTGTCTGCTGCAATGCAAGCAAATCCAGTCCCGCCGGATATTCGACGAAATGCCGCAAAGAGTGAAGTTTGCTTCGAGGAAATGCAAGATTATCCATGGTCAAAGCTTGAAACATGGGTTTGCATCAGAAGGTTTTTTGGGGAATGCGATTGTGGATTTATATGCAAAATGCGGAGATATGGATTCCGCCGAGAGCGCCTTTTCGCGGCTTGAAAGGAAGGACACTTTGGCATGGAACTCATTGGCGTCAATGTATTCGAAGCAGGGGCTGTTGGAAAACGTTGTGGATGTATTTAGGTGTATGCAGAGCAGTGGCTCGTCGCTTAATCAGTTTACTTATGCCATTGTTTTATCAGCTTGTGCTAGGCTGATGGATGTTGAGCTGGGGAAACAAGTGCATTGTAGCGTTTTGAAGAGAAGGTATGAGTTCGATTCGTTTACGGAAGGTTCTCTGATTGATATGTATGCAAAATGCCGTTGTTTGGCTGATGCTAGGAGGATTTTTGATGGTGTGGTGAGGCCTGACACGGTTTCTTGGACGGTGATGATTTCAGGTTATGTTCAAGTTGGATTACCTGAGGAGGCAATGCAACTGTTTGAGGAAATGCAGAGGCTAGGTTGTGTACTGGATCAGGTGGCCTTTGTGACAATCATCAATGCATGTACCAAACTAGGAAGGCTGGATGTTGCTCAGGGAATCTTTTCCCAGATGCCTGATCCAAATGTTGTGGCATGGAATGTGATGATTTCTGGATATGCCAAGGCTGGAAAAGAAGTAGTAGCTATAAATTTTTTTCATGACATGGTACGAGCTGGGATTAAGCCCACAAGATCAACCTTGGGAAGTGTTTTGAGTGCAATGGCATGTGCTGCAAATCTTGCTTATGGATTGCAGGTTCATGCTTTGGCGGTTAAACAGGGTTTAGCATCAAATGTTTATGTAGGGAGTTCTTTGATTAACATGTATGCAAAATGTTCAAAAATGGAAGTTGCAAAAGAAGTATTTAATGGGTTGGTTGAAAAGAACGATGTATTATGGAATGCATTGCTTGCTGGGTATGCACAGAATGGTAATGCTCGTGAAGTCCTAAATCTCTTCATGGATATGATGCTCTTTGGTTTTCAACCTGATGAATATACTTACACTAGCATTTTGAGTGCATGTGCTTGTTTGGAAGATTTATATTTGGGGCAACAATTGCATTCTATCATTATCAAGAATAAGTTTGCATCTAACCTATTTGTGGGAAATGCTTTAGTAGATATGTATGCCAAATCTGGATCTCTTGGTGATGCTATGCAACAATTTGATCTAATACAAGGTAGAGATCATATATCTTGGAATGCGATTATTGTTGGCTTTGTACAGGATGGTGAAGAAGAAACAGGTTTCAATTTGTTTCAAAAAATGATGTTGGAAGGAATCAGTCCTGATGAGGTCTCTTTGGCTAGTGTACTTAGTGCCTGTGCCAATAAAAGAGCTCTTAATAAAGGGAAACAGGTACATTGTCTTCTAATTAAAGTTGGGCTAGAAACAGGTTGTTTTGCTGGAAGCTCACTTGTTGACATGTATTGCAAGTGCAGTAACATTGAGGCTGCAACTGAAGTTTTCTCTTGTATGCCTGAAAGGAGTGTAATCTCCATAAATGCTTTGATAGCTGGCTATGCTCAGATAGATACAGAACATGCCATTAATCTGCTGAAGCATATGCTGGCTGAGGGACTAAAACCATCAGAAGTCACATTTGCAAGTGTTCTAGACGTATGCGGTGATCATCATAACCTACATCTAGGGCAACAAATCCATTGTTTTATTTTAAAGCTCGGAATTTCCTACAACGATGAGTTCTTGGCAATATCTCTGGTAAGCATGTATGTCAAATCTCTAATGCAGACAGATGCAAGACTCCTTTTCTCAGAGTTCCCTGATCCAAAGAGCACAGTACTCTGGACTGCTATGATTTCTAGTAATATTATGGTGGAGTGCACTGAGGAGGGCTTGATATGGTATCAAGAAATGCGAAAATGTAATGTCATGCCCGATCAAGCAACATTTGCTAGTGTACTAAAAGCATGTTCAACTTTAGCTTCTTTGCTGGATGGTAGGAAGATCCACTCTCTGATTTTTCATACTGGTTTTGACAGGGATGAGCTCACAAGTAGTTCCCTAGTGGACATGTATGCTAAATGTGGGGATGTTCAAAGTTCAGCACAAGTATTTAATGAAATGATTAGCAAGAAGGATATTGTTTCATGGAATTCACTGATAGTTGGGTTTGCTAAAAATGGCTTTGCAGAAGATGCACTAAAGGTTTTCAATGAGATGAAACAGACAGATGTAAAACCTGATGAAATCACTTTCCTTGGTCTTCTCACTGCGTGTAGTCACGTGGGACTGGTAGCTGAAGGCCGTGAAATATTTGACCAGATGACTAGCCATTATGGTGTTCGACCACGAGTCGATCACTGTGCCTGTATGATAGATCTTCTTGGCCGATGGGGCTTTCTCAAGGAAGCGGAGGTGTTCATTGACAGATTAGACTTTGAACCTGATGCTATGATATGGGCCACATATCTTGGTGCTTGCAGAATTCATGGAGATGGCATAAGAGGACAGCGTGCGGCTGAAAAATTAATTGAGCTGGAAGCTCAAAATTCTTCTTCTTACATACTTCTTTCTAACATCTATGCTACATCAGGTGACTGGGACAGGGTTAACTCCTTGAGAAAAGAGATGAAAGAGAAAGGAGTCTGGAAACCCCCTGGGTGCAGTTGGATCACAGTTGAGCAGCAAACAAATGTATTTGTTGCAGGCGATAAATTTCATCCCCGTGCTGGTGAACTCCACTCACTTTTGAAGGATTTGACTGCACTGATGAAAGACAAGGGTTACGGCGGGACACAATCTTTTTTGCATGATGAACACATTGAGTATGAGCTTTGTAGACTATAGACCATTTCTAGTAGGATTAACCGAAGCTTCCATATTATGGCTTGAAGATCTGAGTGGTGGAGACAGAAATGTTCTTCTCATCAGATTTAATTTTTTTTTTTATGCATGAACCGTGTTTCATCGTGTGATGTTTTAGAAAACTAACTCAAAATGGTAGGCGCCATTACTCCCAATCCTATCCTCATTGATGGATATGCACTTTTCAACCAAGTGAAGATTGGTTCAGGTTCATCGGATTCTTTCCTATCCGTATGTAATAATTGTTCTAAGTTCCTGTGTGTGTATGTAGAAGAAGGAAACTGTGCTATTGAACACTAAATACTGAAACATACTATTGACCAAGTTATGAAAAATTACTTCAGGTCTCAACCACTGGTTGCAGATTTCAGCCCAGGGATGCAACAGCATTGCTGCAACCAAAGCTCCTATGACTTGGTACCCCTTTTGGAGGTAAATATTTCTGGCTAACTATAACTTTTGCTTTAATGGATGCTATTATTTCTATTGTACTTTTTGGGACCTTGAGAGTTTACAGTTTTAATCTAATCAAGACTATATTACAAACAGGGGGAATGCAAAATTATGATGTTATTAGTTCTAGATTTCTATCATAAGCCTGTAAGCCAGCATAATGTTTACTCCCTCCATTCCTAAAAGGTTGACCACATTTCCTTTTTCGTAAATTCCAAAATGTTCTCCACTTTCTTAAAATAAATACTACAAATAACTTTACTTTCCTACATTATGTTTTTTAGTTCAAAAAAAGAAAAAAAAAGGAGCCAAAGTTATTTATCCTTTATGGGCAAAATAGTAAAAATTTGTTCCATTCCTCCACTATCCTTAAATATGTCTACTGTTCTAGATGTGGTGTCCCATATTTGTGGGATATAAGACTTATGACTCCTATATAAGACTGTGTTTAGAGACTCAGGCAAATAAGAGGTTAACCATTTTTGTCTCTTGAGTTACCACGAGTAGGAGTGGAAATAGGCCGAGTCAAGCTGAGCTTTAGAAAATTAGGCCGAGGCCTGTTACAAAAATCTAAAGTTTGGACCTGAGCCTATATGTAAGCTTTTTGTTAGGCTCAAGCCTGAGCCTACAATTGGCTTGGCCTAGCCTGAAGCCTTTTTAAAAGCCTGTTTAGCATTTAGAACATTAAAAAGCTTCAAAGTATTACTTTGAGCCTATTTAAAGCCTACATGTTAAGACTTTTTAAAAACTTTAATAAGTATATATAAATAATCTAAGAAATATACCTAATACAAAACTTATACATAATTACGTAAGTATATCACCACAATGCAAATATAATAGCATTAAAATATAAAATAAAATTAAACAAGCCACTACTTTAGCATGCTCGTTAATTTGTTTAGAAATAATTCAATTGTAGTATTATTTGTTATTCTATATAATATCATAAATAATTAACAATCAACTCACATAATTAAGTTGCGACATTTCATTAAATATTATGACAATAAGAACAGTTAATAAAAAATTAAACAATAAGAACACTTATATCATGATTAACGTCAATGTTTATAGTTGAATCATAATTTAGAATGAAATTTTGGAGATGGAGGGTTAGAGTTTAGTAATTATATATACTTGGAGTTATATTGTAAATATAAAAATATATTAGGTATAAAATTATATATATATATATATATATATATATATATATATATATATATATATATATATATATATATATATAGGTCATGGGCAATTTATATCGTGGACCAGGGTGCACAATGCATTGTGCACCCCGTACCAAAACAATGTCGTTTTGATCATTTTAAATAACAGTTTGTTTTTTTTTTGGAAATCACGTTTCCCATTTCGTCCGGTCTGTGTATTTGTGTTAATATTCTGTGTATTCTTTGAAGGCATTATGTGTATTGTAGACTACGATTTTGTTTATTCATGTTAGGGGTACTTAAACATAGGTTGTGCCGTGTTCTGTGTATTCAAATGTTAGGAGGATGATTTATGTGTAGTTGTGTCAATATTATGTGTATTCCCTCAAGTCATTCTGTATATTCTAGACAAGGATTCTGTGTATTCATGTTAGTGGTACTTAAACATAGGGGTGATGTGTTTGTGTATTTGGTGTTTTCATTTTCTGTGTATTCTTTGAAGGCATTTTGTCATTTTGTGTATTGTAGACTACGATTCTATGTATTCATGTTTGGGGTACTTAAACATAGGTTGTGATATGTTTTGTGTATTCGAATGTTAGGAGGATGATTTCTGTGTAGTTGTGTCAATATTTTGTGTATTCTCTCAAGTCATTCTTTGTATTCTAGACAAGGATTCTGTGTATTCCCTCAAGTCATTCTGTGTATTTTAGACAAGGGTTCTATGTATTCCCTGAAGTCATTCACGTCCACCGTCCATCTTCCACCGTCTACAAACATTCGAAATGACGTCGTTTCGGACCAAGGTCCACAGTGTGCACTGTGGACCCTGGTCCACGATATAACGATTGTAGGCCAGGCATGTAGGCTTGAAGGTCGAGCCTCGTATATATAGGCCTGATCTATTTAATTTAATAGGCTTTGGAATTAGCTCAAGTCTAACCTTTTTACTAAACGAGATAGGCTTAACTAGGCCTTAATTAGGCCAGGACATAGGCCCCTACAAAGGGGCTTGGCCTATTCCCACCCCTACCAACAAAGATCTTACTTGTGTTGTATTTATGGGTCTCATTGGTATGTGATGCAAAAAGAAAGGTCAGATATTTTCACTCCACTCCACATAACTGGTCGGGAGAAGGGATGCTAAAAAATAATAGTGATGGAATAATCACGAATGGATGCGGAGCGCAAACAATGCAGAACGGGTCCGGAGCAAATAATCATGGCTGAGGTCAGACCTCGGCCAAAGTCAGCCACCCTGGCCGAGGTTAGCCCTTGGCCAAGTGGCGGGGTTTTTTGGTCCATGGTTGCTTGGGTCATGCGGCGTCTGGTGTGGTCCAAGGCCGTTGGGAAGGCTTCCCTTCGTTTTCTACGGATTTGTTTGGCCGATTTTAGTATAAAAACGCTCACTAGTGTCCAATCAAGGATACGATATGTTTGAATAATACTTTTGTCTTGTTATTACACGAGTCCTACCCTTGTAACAACATTATTTGTCATTAATACAAAGATTATCTCCATGATACACCTTAATTGTCCAATCATTACAGCATTCCTTGTTAATTCTTACATTTGTCATACTCTCGATATAATTGGGTTTTGTAATTCGGACCACTCAGGTTATTAAAATCCATCATTGGTGCTTTCATTGAGAGCTTGACGTCAGGCTCGAGCGTACTATTTTTTCACTAGCTATGGCAAGGTTAGGATCTAACTCCAACAATTCCCACAACTCGCGTGGTACTCGCGCTCCCTCCCGTGCCAATGATCCAAACGGGATGGCGAGTCGGCAAACACTGCCCGTGAGGTCAACTGGGGACCTCAGCCTCAGGGATCTGATCAACAACAACTGTCAAGCAGGGTCGACTCCACCCGCTCCACCTCCAGCCCAGGCTTTTAAGAGGTGGGTGGCCGCGCTTCAGCAAGCTACTGCTTTATTGACACAGTTCATGGATGGGCTCCAAGGAGGCCTCTTGGCTCCTCCACCTAGCCCCAACCCATCAGGCGTGAAGATGGTCCGAGCACCCACCCATCTCGTACACCTGAACCTCATCTCGACGGGGAGGTCAATTCACCTTGACCCTCGGTAAGACAAGGGGGGGTGGTACTGTGACCCGAGCTACCAAGTCTGCCTTGGGATGCCTAAACACACGGGTTCTAGTTCGTAACCGTCTTGACTTTGGACCCCACACGGTGCACCTACTGAGGGGTCGGCCTCGCGTAGGCTCCTAAGCCTAGAGCGCTGCGCTCAACCACAGCGTGAACATGCCTCGCGAGTGGAATAGTCCGGTGAGACTCGTAGCCGACCCTCGAGTTCCCAAAGTAGCGAGGTAGAGTAGTTACGTAGGCAAATGGATGAGCTTTAGCGAAGGAAAAAAAATCGAGAGGCGTCGTTAGAGCCTAGGTGGTGTTGACCACCCCCTTCACGGAGGACATCATGGCCAAGCCTCTATCGAGGGACTTTCGCTTCCCAACCATCAAACACTACACGGGGTCGGCCGACCCCAAAGCTCATCTCAATAGGTATCGATTTGTCATCATGATGACGGGGCGAGCGATGCCGTCATGTGCCGGGGTTTCTTTGCAACCCTCGATGGCCAAGCCCAAGACGGGTTCACATCCTTACCCGAGGGTTCCATCTCAGCCTTTGCCGACCTCTTGGGGCAGTTCTTGTCAGATTTTGCAAGCAGTATCCCCAAATGAAGCAGTTCGCCAACTTGTGTAAGTTGGATTAGTGGAGCTCGGAAACCTTGGCTGATTACTTGTCCAGATGGAAGAAGGAAGCGAGTTCAGTTGCGAACTTCGATGAGAAAGCAGCTATACCGATCTTCACTAGTAATGTTCGATTTGTGGACCGTTCCATTGCGATCTTGTCCAAAATCCCCCAAAGACGTATGCTGCATTAATGGACCGCACGACAAGGTTCGCCAAGGCGAAAGAGGCGGAAAGGAAGAAGAAGGAGGAGAAAGGACGAGGTCGGCGGGACAAGGTACCCCAAGAGGACCGCCAAGCGCTACGGTCGTCGCGCCAGGACCAAGAGTCGCGGCTGGCCTCGTTGCGTTGTCTGACTCCATTGACACATCCAGTGAGGGCCATCCTAGATCATGCCAAAGTTATGGGCAACGTGGAATACCCAGGTGAGTGCATGAAGATATCACCCAATGCAAACCCAAACAAGTACTGTCGACTTCACCGACAATAAGGGCATAACACCGATGAGTGCATGGTCCTCAAGCGGCAAATTGAGGAGCTCATTCAGAGGGTCTACCTCGGTCAGTATGTTAAAAGACTAGGGCAAGGCCGAGTTCAAGGACCAAGCGACGTGGGGAAAAAGAAGGGTGGTTCCGAGCTACCCATTTCCGAGTCGCGCAAGAGGGAGCTCGACCAACTCACCGAGGAAAGAGGAGTTGGATGACTCCCACCACCAAAAGAAGCAGGTCATTTACGTCATCTTCGGGGGACTAGAAGTAGTAGACACACAAGCAGAGAGAAAGAAATGGGCCAGGAGCCTCTATGTAGAGGAGGTGGTCCGCTAGTCGCACGAGAAGAAGCCGAGGAGGGAGCCTATTACCTTCACGGACGATGACCTGTCGGACGGTCCCCTATCGCATCATGATGCCTTAGTGATCAAGCTAGACATCAACGTCATTGTGCACCGAGTACTGATGAACGTTATGTATTATGGCACGTTCACCAAGCTCGGGCTATCAAGGAAGTAGCTGGCACAAGTGAGGACCCGGTTGTCCCGGTTCACAGGGGACTCCATCGAGACGGAAGGTTCCATCAACCTCGAGGTGGAGATAGACACCCCGCCACATGTCAAGAGGTGGGAGGTGAAATTCATGGTGGCCAAGATCGAATACTCGCGCAACATCATACTCGATCGACCCGTCTTGGAGGACTTCCGTTGCGTGATATCCATGGAGCATTTGTCTTAAATTTCCCACCCCCACCGGGGTCGGCGTAACACGAGGAGATCCAACGGTTTGTAGAAGTTGTTATTTGAAAGCTTGTGGGCGACCTTCAAGTCCACACCATCGCCGAGAAGGCGTTGCAAGGAAAAGAGGGTCGGTCCTGTGCCGAGCCCATAGTCGAGACCGAAGAGGTAGTGTTGGGCCTAAGCCGACTCGAGAGGGTCGTGAAGGGGGGGACGGGGTTGCTAGCCGACCTCCGAGATCGGATCATCGAGGTCATCCGTCGTTTAAAAAACGTATTCGCATGGGACCTTGAGGACATGTCAAGCCTCAACCGGGAGGTCATCACCCATAAGTTGGCGGTGGATTTTGCGATCAAGCCGGTACGCAAAGGAAGAGGTACCTCTCGGTGGAGAGGCGTAATTTTGTGAAGAAGTAGGTTAACACCCTCCTCGAGATCGGGCACATAAGGGAGGTTTTGTACCCCGATTGGCTTGTTAATGTAATCCTAGCACCCAAACCACCACAGTACTGCCCGATGGACTACATCGACCTTAATAAGGCGTGCCCAATGGACCTATTCTCGCTGCCCAACATCGACCAGTAGGATTACAATAGCGAGCCAATCGGGGTACAAAACCTCCCTTATATGCCTGATCTCGAGGGTGTTAACCTCCTTCACAAAATCGTGCTTGTCTGTCGAGAGGTACATCTTCCTTTGCTGTACTGACTAGACCGCGGGATCCATGGCCAACTTATGGGTGATGACCTCTTGGTTGAGGCCCGGCATGTCCTCAAGGCCCATGCGAATACGTCTTTGAAACGACGGATGACCTCGATGGTCCGACCTCAGAGGTCGACTGGCAACCCCGTCCCCACCTTTACGACCCTCTCGAGTCGGCCGAGGTCCAACACTACCTCACGGTCTCGACTATGGGCTCGACACAGGGCCGACCCTCTTCTCCTTGCAACGCCTTCTCGGCGATGGTGTGGACTTGGAGGTCCCTTTTGCAATTTGGCGATAAGCTTTCAAATAACAACTTCTACTAACCTTTTAATCTCCTCGTGCTACGCCGACCCCGGTGGGGGTGGGAAATTTAAGACACAAATGCTCCTTACGCACTGGAGTCCTCCAAGGCGAGTATGATCTTGTGCACGCACTCGATCTTGACCACCACGAATTCCACCTCCCACCTCTTGATGGAGTCCCTCGTGAACCTGAACAACGGGATCCTCACTTGTGCCAGCTGCTTCTTTGATAGCCCGAGCTTGGTGAATGTGTCATAATACATTATGTTCACCGAGTTCCCTGTGTCCATTAGTACTCGATGCACAATGACGTTGATGTCTAGCTTGATCACTAAGGCATCACGATGCGGTAGGATGTCGTTCGACAGGCTATTGTCCGTGAGGGTAATAGGCTCTCTTCTCAGCTTCTTCTTGTGCGGTTGGCGGACCGCCTCCCTCACATAGAGGCTCCTGGCCCATTTCTTTCTCTGTGCTTGTGTGTCCCCTACTTCTAGCCCCCTGTAGATAATGTGAATGACCGCTTCTTTTGGTGGTGGGAGTTATCCAACTTCTCTTTCCTCGGTGAGCTGGTCGAGCTCCTTCTTGCGTGACTTGGAACCACCCTTCTTTTTTCCCATGTTGCTCGATCCTTGACCTCGGTCTTGCCCTGGTCTTTTAACATACTAACAGAGGTAACCCCTCTGAATGAGCTCCTCAATCTGTCGCTTGAGGACCATGCACTCATCGGTGTCATGCCCCTGTTGTTGGTGGAATCAACAGTACTTGTTCTGGTCTGCATTGGATGATATCTTCAGGCACTCACCTGGGTATTCCACGATGCCCATGACTTCGACATAATCTAGGATGACACTTACTAGATGCGTCAATAGAGTCAGACAACGCAATGGGGACAACTGCGACCCTTGGTCCCGACGGTCTTCTTAGGGTGCTTTGTCCCGCCGACCTCGTCCCTCCTCCTCTTTCTTTTTCCTTTCCGCCTCGGCGAACCTTGTTGCACGGTCCATCAATGTAATATACGTCTTTGGGGATTCTGGACAAGGTCGCGGTGGAACGGTCGAAATCGAACATTACTAGTGAAGATGGGTATGGCTGCATTCTCATCGAAGTTCGCGACCGACCTCGCTTCCTTCTTCCATCTGAACAAGTAATCGGCTAAGGTTTTCGAGTTCCATTGATCCAACTTACACAAGTGGGCAAATTGCTTCTTCTTGGGGATACTACTTGCAAAGTATGATAGGAACTGCCCTGAGAGGTCGGCAAAGGCCGAGATGAGCCCATCGAGTAAGGATGTGAACCAGTCTTTGGCTTGGCCATCGAGGGTAGCGAAGAAACCCCAACACTTGACGGCATTGCTCGCCCCCGTCATCATGATGACAGCTTGATACCTATTGAGATGAGCTTTGGGGTCTGCTGACCCTCTGTAGGGCTTGATAGTTAGGAAGAGGAAGTCCCTCGGCCATGGTGTCGTTCGTGAAGGGGGTGGTTAACACCACCTAGCCTCTGGCGATCTCTCTCTCGCGTTTCTATCCTTCATTGAAGCTCATCCATTCGCCTACGTAACTGCTCTACCTTGCTATGGTGGGAGCTGGAGGGTCGGCCACGAGTTTCACCGGACTGTTCAACTCGCGAAGCCTGTTCAGGGCATTGGTTGAGCGCGGGGCTCTGGGCTTGGGAGCCTACACGAGGCCAACCCCTCAGCAGGTGCTTCGTGGGGAGAGTCCAAAGTCAAGGCGGTCACGAACTGGAACCAGTGTGCTTAGGCGTCCCAAGGCGGGCTTGGTAGCTTGGGTCGACCGTGCTCCTTCTACCCTCTTGTTGCTCGGGCCGACCTCTGGTGACCTTGCCCCCCCTCGTCTTGCCGAAGGTTGAGGTGAATTGACCTCCCCATCGAGGTGAGGTTCAGGTGTACGAGGTCGGCGGGTGCTCGAACCGTCTTCACGCCTTGATGGGTTGGGGCCGGGTAGAGGAGCCAAGAGACCTCCTTAGAGCCCATCCACGAGCTGTGTCAATAAAGCGGTAGCTTGACGAAGCGCGACCATCCCCTCTTGAAAGCCCGAGGATGGAGGTGGAGCGGGTGGGGTCGGCCCGGCTTGACGATTGTTGTTAATTAGGTCCCTGAAGTCCTCGGTCAATCTCACGGACAGTGTTTACCGGCTCGCTGTCTCGTTAGTATCATTGGCACAAGAGGGAATGCGAGTACCACGCGAGTTGTAGGAATTGTTGGAGTTAGATCCTGACATTGCCACAACTAATGGAAAAATAGCACGCTTGAGTCTGACGCTAAGTTCTCAATGAAAGCACCAATGATGGATTTTAATAATCCGGGTGGTCCGAATTACAAAACCTGATTATATAGGAAGTATGACAAAGGTAATAATTAACAAGGAATGTTGTAATGATTGGACAATTAAGGTGTATCATGGAGATAATCTTTGTATTAATGACAAATAATGCTATTACAAGCAGTGGCTGAGCCAAGAAATTTTTCTAGTGGGGGCAAGTCATTAAAGAGGTAGTTTAAAAAATAAAACACGTAAAGGAATATAGTCATAAATATTATTGGATATATGCGAAAAATAAAACATATCAAAACTTTATAAAAATATTCATAACAATATATGAAACATAATTAATTTGATAAAATAATTAGATAAAGATATATATATATATATATATATGTATATATATATATATATATGTATACATATATATATATATATATAGGGTTGTATTCTCGTGCGAACTCTCGCCCAGGTAGGAAATGAGAACGCTCCACAGCCGTCCACGTGTCCAGATCAACGAATCAGATGCAATTTTAAAAAATGACGTGGTGGCATTTTCGTAAATAACTGGAACTTTGGTGCACCTAGTTTCACTTACAAGTGCACCTATTTTCGCACTTATTTTCATTTACAAGTGCAAGTAATTTACCTTATTAATATTCATGCACCTATTTTTCGCAAATACTTTCACTTACAAATGCAAGTAATTTACCTTGTTAATATTCATGCACTTGGGTGCAACCTAGGTGCACCTAGTTATAACATAGGTTGCAGCTAGTTATAACATAGGTTGCACCTAGTTATAACATTATGTGCACTTAGTATTGATGCTCACTGTACAATTCACTTGCACATGTAATACATTTTACTTGCATCTACAATACATTTTACTTGCACTTGTGCAAGTAATTTACTTTGTTAACATTCATGCACCTGGTTGCAACTTAAGTGCACCTAGTTATAGCATTAGATGCACCTAGTTATAACATTAGGTGCACTTAGTACTGATGCTCATTGTACAATTTACTTGCACTTGTAATACATTTTACTTGCACATGTGCACCTATTTTCACTTGCAGGTGCAAGTAATTTACCTTGATAACATTTATGCACCTTGGTGCACCTATGTGCACCTAGTTATAACATGACGTGCACCTAGTTATAACGTTATGTGCAACTACATTCCGGACACGTGGCGCGCTGTGATTCGTCCGCAGTTCTCTCCTGGGCGGCCAGTACGCACCAGAACGCGATCATATATATATATATATATATATATATATATATATATATATATATATATATGTATGTATGTATGTATAAATTAAACAGGAATGAAACCCTACAACTTTTTGAGTTAAAAAAGTCGTAAGAATCGAACCCTTGCCATTCTCCAAATAGGGACACGTATCAACCAACATAGCTAGCTAGCTAATCAATTGCTTACATATGTCTAGTTTCATATACTTATATCTCTAATATAATACATATATATACATATATACATATATACATATATATATATATATAGAATTACATTCAAATAAAAACACCCTTTATAATACAAACGTGTGGACTGTCGAGCACCGTTGGATGGTTGATTTTGACGGTTGGATTTATGTGTGGATTGGGTGGGATATTTTATTTGTTTGCGGGTGTTTTTATTTTTAAGGGGGGTAATTTTGGTTTTTTATTGGGTTGTAACCTAGTGTCATTCTAGGGGCAGGTCACACGCTTCCGAGTTAATTGGTTTTTATCTGTGAGTTTCTCGCTTTAGTCGTAGGTAGGTGTATGAAACGTTGGCATTCTCTTTGTTGATTTCGATGGTGGTCCCCATGTAGCAATGGTCGCCGATGCCGCCGGGTGGGGTTCGCAGTCGAGCCAAACATCAGGGACCACTTGCTATGGGCATTGGTCGAGGTATTCCTTTTCAAACTTTTGGCATTTTCGTTGTTTTTGGCATTTTCGTGTGGTGAGGACGTTTTTGTTGCTATTTTTTATTTGTAATTTTGTAAATTTTAGGATTTTCTGCTCTTTTGCTGGCCATTTTTGTAACATTTATTGTTTGTCTATTTTGGGTGGGGGCGGGTGGGTTAGGGTTTGAATTAGAGTTCTTTTGTTCCTTTTTATTTGTGTGTTCTGGGTTGTATATATGTACTACCATGTATTCCTCATGATTCTACTGTGTGCGTTTGTCAGATTTAGTGTGTACATTATATTTGTCAGATTTTAGTGTTGAACTATGGTGAATCCCTCACGGGTATGGTGAGTGTTAGATCATTTGTGTGCGTTTGTCAGATATGTTGTATGTAGGCTATGTTCCTTTAGTTTTTCATACTCAATCTATTGTTTCTTATTCGACTTTGTACTTTGATGATCCGAGACATACGAGTATGTGTGAGCATGGCCTGCTATTGGTGTGTGTTAACAAGGAATTCAAAAATTGAAATATGAGATTTCAATTTCAAATTTGCATGATTAACAATTCAGCCATCCAAAACTAAACATTTGATTTCAATTTATGTCCGATCGAGTTAACATCTTTCAATTAAAGCACACTCTGTCCAAAATGAGCCTGTAATATTACATGTATATTTTGTCGAAATCTAGACAATAAATGAATGCTGAAAGTTTAAGAAACGTTTCACCACAAATTTTAGTCGAAATTTCAGCATGCTTTAACAAATTTGTTTACGGGTATGTGTGTGCATGGCCTGCTATTGGTGTGTGCTACTTGGGTGTTTTTTGAATCGTGGTTTATTTTATACTTTCATGGGACCTTGCGTTGTATGTGGCTATTACATTTTGTCCATTTTATTTGCTTTTGTTTGCCTGTGTCATCCTCTCCTATTCATTTTTTTTTAATTCTCTTTAAAACCTCCGTAATTTTATTTTTGTAGAAGGACATGCTATCTGAGTTCTTCGATTAGTCCTGCGAAGATAGCAACGTGTGCTTGTGTTGAGGGTAAGAGGATGCAAATGTCTTGGCGCGATTCGAAGAATAAAATTGACTATGGGGTTTATCTCATGCGTTACATGGAGATGTATGTTGGCCAGGGGGTGTCTAAGTGGGAATGCGGCCTTTTTAAGGGTGAAACTGATAAGCTACACCAACTAAGGCTTAACTACATGAAGAAGCTAGCAGTTTTAGGGTTCAATGTGCATATATCCAGGAATTTAAGCTGAGCGTACCAGTATATTAGTGTTCCTCTCACGCCTTCTTAGGGATGTGCTTCCCTCTATGTCATTTTTGTCCATTTATAGCTTCTCATTTATTAGAGTAACTATTGTTATCTATCTAGGGTGGTGATTCTTTTTGTGCACACGCTATGCATTTGTTGTTTGCCCATTTATAATTATACGCCGGCCTCTCGTATGGTATTCTTTCTAGTCTTTTTTGTGTAAGAAATTTTACAATTAACCTTTAAATGGCAATGGGCTTTATAGTAAGCGTACAGTATCCACTTTTTGGATTCGTGTTATTGGTTGTTTTTGCTATTTTTCCTCACCCGTGAATATGGATACTGGTATTCTATATAGTAATACTGTTATGTTACTGTTCCAGGCATCACATTTCATTTTTAGACCATAGTCTGTCGTCTCAAGAAAATAATATTCTAAATCTTAACATCTACTTTTGAATTTTGATGCTTTCTGGGTCAAGGACCCTGTTTGTGCACCCGCTGGCCTATTAACCCCTCTGTGCACCTGCTTCTATGCCGGAGTGCACAGAGTCTATGTGTGTGCACATACGACCCCGGGTTTGTGCATTTTGCGATCACAGCTTCTACTAATATCCCCAACCTATCGTAGCAACATCTTTGTGCACCTGCCGGCCGCACCTACTTCTATGCCAGTGTGCACGTACTCCATGTGTGTGTATATACGTTCCCGAGTCTGTGCATTTTGCGATCACACATCTTTTGCTAACCCACCACTGTATTGTATCAACACGTCTGATCTGTGCACCCGCCGGCCTGCTAACTTGTGTGTGCACCTGCTTCTATGCCAATGGGTCTATGTGTGTGCACAGATCTCCTCGGGTGTGTGCATTCCTCCAAAACCCATTCTTCTTAGTCTAAAATGCTGCAAAGGTAGTTCTCAATTTATTCAATTAAGAAATTCAAAAATTAACTAGCATTCCCATGGTTTTTTATTACACTTTAAATAATTGTTTACGTTCTCTCCTCTTCAAACTATTTCCTCTTCAAACTATGCGAAATTAATCATCCGACGTATATATTTTGTCCAGACAATTTTGGCTGTCATGCCCCACGTCGTCACATGTAGCGCACGCCCTCCTTTTTTCTTTTCTTCTTCTCCGTTACTTTTTCTTTCTTGCTCTTGAGTCTCTTCCCATGTCCTTTTGTTGTTCGCGATCTTGGGTGCTTTAATGCCGATATCTTCGGGTTTTGTTGTGCGCAATATAGTTTCTAGGACTGTTTTGCTGGTGGCGTTTTGGGGTGTTTATTGTCTGGACCTTTGGAACTCACCTTTAAGCTACTGCCGTGTTGATAGCATTTCTTCCATCTTCCCTTACCAACCAGTAACCAAACCCATATTGCATTCGTTCTCCCCAACTCCATGTTGATCATTACCTGTCAATTATCACAACGTTATTACACAAATATTTCTTTCACTGGTACTCAATTGATTCACTAAAATGTTACGTTCCTACTTCAAATTCCGTAACCCCAACATTCATAAGCAAACAGCTTTGCTCGCCCAACATAAAATAATCTTGTTATCCGTAACCCCCAATTTCACTATGTCTAAATATTGAATATGGGAATACAAACCTGGGTTGTTAGCATCCACTCCTCGACCATTCGCATCCATGGGACTTCCTCCCTTCTTCGCCGCCGTATCACAGTGTGGTGTGTTGTTCGCTATGTGAAACTGCTATACTAATCCTACCAAATAAAAACTACCTAAATTGTTGGCAGAATTGCATTCCAAATATAATTGATTTGATTAATACCGTTTGATTTGTCTTAATTGCCCTTTCTATATATTAATCTTAAATATCAATTTTACGCGTCCATTAATCTGCAGCCGTTCAAATTGTCTAATCTACTGGCCAGAAGGGGGTTTCTATTAGAATGCAACCCTATATATATATGTGTGTATAAATTAAACAGGAATGAAATTAAACCCTACAACTTTTTGAGTTAAAAAAGTCGTAAGAATCGAACCCTTGCCATTCTCCAAATAGGGACACGTATCAACCAACATAGCTAGCTAGCTAATCAATTACTTACATATGTCTAGTTTCATATACTTATATCTCTAATATGTATTATATATACACATATATATTCAAGGGCTATATATAGGGTGGGGTGGGGTGAGTGGGGCCCCCCACTACCCCCATGTGCATCCGCCACTGATTACAAGGATAGGGCTCGTGTAATAACAAGACAAAAGTATTTGTCAGACAGATCGCGTCCTTGATTTGACACTAGTGAACGTTTTTATACAAAAATCGGCCAAACAAACCCGAAAAAAACGGAGTGGAGCCCTCCCAACGGCCTTGGACCGCACTAGACAGCGCATGACCTGGGTAACCGTGGACTAAAAAATCCTGCCACTTGGCCGAATGTTGACCTCGGCTTGGGTGGTTAACCTTGGTCAAGTGGTCAAGCGCTTGGCCGAGGGCTGACCTCGACCAGGGTGGCTGACCTTAGTCGAGGTTTGACCTCGGGCAGGGTTATTTGCTCCGGATCCGTTCCGCGTTGTCTACGCTCTGCATCCATTCGTGATTATTCTTTTAATATTAATTCCAAAATTGGCATAGCTACAGACTCGAGATTTTAATTATAAATACTAGCTTGTTTCATTTTGTGTTGATCAGTGCGTTGTGCGTGCCAACTAGTTTTGAGCCGCCCAGAATGCATTTTTGGTTTTGTTTTATGATCTCAACTTGGGTTTTGTCAATATTGCAATTCTCATAGACTTTTGCATTCTGTTTCGTTCGCCTTCTTAACGGTGCAGTTGAAGAGTTAATACCATCTGAGATCCCCGAGTATAGTAAGTTTGCCACGTTTAATTCTAAACTTTGAAATTAATCACCCGTAGTTTTTCAACTTTTAAATTGTTACCATCTGTGATCCAAGTTAACCATCTATGGTCGTTCAACTATCAAAATTTTAACCATGATGGTCCTTCCAGGATGACCACAACTGGTTAAATTTTGAAGGTTCGACCATGGGTGGTAAACTTGATCCACAAATAATAACAATTTGAAGTCAAAAGATCATGAGTGGTCAATTTGAAAGTTTAAAACTAAACGTGGCAAAATTACTATATTCGGAGAACTCCATATGGCATTAACATCATTCATTATTTATTTTCTGCCTTTGAAACAGTGCTTGTCATTTTGCATATTATCTCTATAATTATAATCTGAGATTTGGCTGATTGTATCAGGTGACATTAGATTTCCCGGCAGTCGATCATTTGCAGTTTTGTTAACTGAACTACAGTGTCGTGAAGGCAGCAAATGTATGGTTATTCTCTCAATATTACAATATACAGCGGTAAGATTTGAACTTTTGGTGAAGTTACTCTATCGCATAGTTGATTTTTTGGTTGAAGACTTGGCAGGTCCGACTTCAAAACAAATTAATTAGTAACCAGTTTGGTTAGTGTGAGTGGACATGCTCTCACATTTCTTAAGAGAGGTTGGGAGTTCAAAATCTCATCTTGTATGAAAAAATTAATATGACTAGCACTTTGTCCCTTAATTGGGCTTATATGGTGCAAACGGAAATTAGTTTGATTATGGTACGGATTTAAATGTATCGCTATAGTTAGGGCTATTAAGGACATCTCGTGATTTAGTAAAGAAAAATAGTTGGTTTTGTTGTCTTTTTTATATGTATCAAAATAGAAAAAGATTAAAGACATTACAAAGAATTTTATTTTCTACTCTCTAGTTCTGAACTTTTATATAAAAACTTATGTGAAAATGAGATTGGCTCATATTTTGGCCAGTGATGAGATTTGATTAGGTCCAAGGTTGCAAAAATCGTTAGGCGCCCTCTAGGAGTTAATGTCATATTGAAAAAATTTTAATTCTTCTTCAAATGTCATATGGAGTCATATAAGTTCATGAGTGGTCATTATATATTTATTTATTCATTGATATCTTTTAAATAATATACATATTGAAAAATTTTTAATTCTTCTTTTAAAAAGAATAAATATATTGGTACATAAAGTCATTACTTAAGTGTAATATTTATGTACATTAAGTTTTCCTTTTATGAACAAATAAAATGAAAATTATGAACCTACAAATCCTACAATAGAGTGAATGAACATACATATAATATAATATACCCGCAGTTTAGTATTTATATACATTAAGATTTAGGTTTGTAATTATATAGAACAAATATTATGAACATAGTACAAGATGAATAACATTAAACATGATGCACGTGTAATGTAATTTTACGTACATTAAACTTTATTTTTATGATCATATAGAACTAATTTTACGAACTTGATAAATAGTGAATTAAAATACTTATGATATACATTTTTTTATATGTTATGAACCCGATACAAAGAGAATTACAATACTTATGATATTTTTTTATGATGTACATTTATTTTAGTGTTTATGTACATTAATGTTTAAATTTATGATAATATAGAACAAATATTATGAACATATATAGTATATGATGAATGCTATTAAACATGATGCGTCGGCACTGTAATGTTTATGTAAATTAAGCTTTATCTTTATGAATATATAAAAAGAACATTATAGACTAATTATAGAGTAAATGGAAATACATATGATATATACATTTAGTTTAGTGTTTATGTATATTAAGATTTAAGCTTATAAATATATACTCCGTATAAAACAAATATTATGAACATAATATAAGACAATGTTATTAAACATTATGTACTAGTTTACACTTATTAAAAAATGACATCATTAGGTCCACCATGCAAAGTGGGCCTAGTTGGTTCACAATATAATTTGTGGAGAATCTACCCAAAAAAAACTATCATCCCCATACGTTACCTATCATCATAAATTATTGTGTGGACCATAATATAAGACATTTTTAAGGTACATTATTTTATAGTATATATAAAATAATATACTTTCAGTACTTATATAATGTACTCTAAAATAATGTACTCTATGTACAAAAATAATGTATTTTTTATTTATGGTTCACACAACTGTGTAGACCACGGTCCATGTAATAATGATTGATGGTATTTACAGTTGATCTTTAATTTTTTTGAGTCAACAAACACCTCCACTGAAGCTCGAATTCACTTCCTTCCACATGGGAGTGTAAATCGAGTGTCATTATACCACAAGATCTTTGGCCATATCAATATGTATATGTACACATACACAGTTACACAATAATATTAATATAAAAAATATATTAAAATATATGGTGCGATTGTTGAATCAGTAATTATTATATTAAAAGTTGAATTTAATGAGTTACACAACAAGAGTGAAACGTATACATTAAAACCGGACCTATAGGCTATAGGGATGGAATAATAATGAGTAGTTACAAAGTGAATGTGATTGGAATGAGTTACACGTGTTAGACAATTAATTGTCAACTTATCGTCCGGATTATTTTGACAAAGTGATTGTATTAGCGGAAGTTAAAAAAATATTTGATAAATTAGTTTTTATTTTAAAGGATATGAATATATTATTTTATTTATTAAAATTTTAGTTATAGTTATAAATTTTAAAATAAGTTTAAATAATAAAAAGTTATTATTATTATTATTATTATTATTATTATTATTAAAATTGTTATTGTTGTTGTTGGTGTTGCTACTTTAACTATTATTGTTATTTATTATTTTGACTAATTTTGTGTGTTTATTAAATAAAAATAATTCAATATTAAAGATGTAAATTTGTATACAAAAATAGAATAAACATCAACACCACAATAGTCAACAATTATTAGGTGTAAATTAGACTTTAAAAAGAAAATACAATCAACAGATACCAAAAAGGTATTCCAAGTAACATTTTCATTTTAATTGGCATCAATAAGGTAAGTTACAAAGTTGTTTAATTACTAAACACTTATTTTATTGGGTTGATCAAGTCATATAGCTAAAGTTGGTTAAATAAGTGAAAAACGTTGGCCTGATAAGTTGTTTACCAAACACCTTATACGTGTTGTATTGAATGAGAAAGATTGATTTGAATTGACTTCAATAATGGGTGTTTATAGCTGAATGTAGGTGTTAGCGTATAGTTGATTATATTATCTGTTTTAACTAATTGGTAACATTAGTGGTTTGTAGAAAAATGTTGAATAATTAATTGTGTACGGTTAGCGAGTAACATGTAAAATAACTTTAAAGGACACGAATCTATTATTTTATTTAGGAATAAGGGCCAAATTGGCCACTGAACGTAACATAGAAGTGCAATCAGGCCACTGAACTAAAAAAACGTGCAATTACGCCATTCAACAAATAAAATGTGTGCAATTTCACCAATCAGCCGGTTTTCTCCCCTTCCTTCCGGTTACCTATCTACGTGGAGGTGAGTTGGCTTTTTTTTTTTTCTTTTTCCTATTTTCTTTTCTTCATTTCTTCTTTGTTCTTGAAGCATTTCTTCTCCAGCTTCCTTCATTAATCATAATGACCAGTTAGATTACAAAGTCTGGAGAGTATTCCATCTGCGATTCTGCGCCACCAGTTTCAACCCCCTTGAACTTGATCCAGAGGCAGCCCAGCACCAAAACCATGTGAATATGAAAAAATAAATAAAAATTAAAAGAACCATGGAAATGTACAAGAAAATTACCAGAGTAGATTTCAAGTGTACCCAGTGGTTCCCCGGTCCGGAGGTGAAAAATTACTCTCAAGAATTCTTGTCCCCAACCTTTTCACAAGAATCTCCTTTAATTTCCAAACTCATGGAAAATTCCTGGTTCCAAAAGGGTTTCACCCAAATCCACCTTCAACCCATAATCTTCAATGCTGATACCCACAAAACAATACAAAGACCAAAATTAAACAATACACATATTCGCCTCTGTAATGGTGACTCCAAATAGTTAGCCCTAATCTCTTGCTAGTGAGCGTGGACGTGCTCCACCAAGTCCACAACCTCATACAACGCCGATTTCACCGTAGGTAAACTAAAATGCCATCATTTGAAATAAGCAATTAGCTCGAAGGGAAGCACGGAGACTGTAAAAGCACATAAATTATCTGATACAACTGGGACTCCGCTCTCAGCGCGGCAGAATTGGAGGCCGCGATACTGCGATTGGCGGTGCGAACAATTGAGATGAAGCTATTGGTGAGGAACGCGGTAAATCCAAGACAGATGTTGAGTGCCGCCATCGCCGCGGCGCCCATTCCTTGCTCTGAGTGAAGCAAGGGTAAACGAAGGGGAAGAGTTTGATGATTTCTGATTAAAGCAATTTGCATACTGTTGTTTTGTTTCTTACACGCCAAAAGAAAGGAAAACAAAAGAAAATAAAGGAAAACAAAAGAAATAAAGGAAAATAATAAATAATGCCATATAATCGTCCATGTCAGCAATCAACCGGAAAGGAAGGTTGGAAACCGGCTAATAGGTAAAATTGAAGACATTTGAGGCATTGGGTGGGGTAATTGCACGTTTTTTTAGTTCAGTAGCCTGATTGCACTTCTGTGTTACGTTCAGTGGCCAATTTGGCCCTTATTCCTTTTATTTATTGAATTATAATTAAATTATTTTTAATTTTAGATACAAATTTAAAAATAAGTTAGTTGTTGCTATAGTAGTTGTTATTATTATTATTGTTGTTGTTGTTGTTGTTGTTGTTATTGTTGTTGTTATTTATTATTTTAATTTTTTTTGTTTTCAATAATAATTATTATTATAATTATAATCATATTTCAACAATAAAATAAGAACAAAAATTAAATTACATATATATCACAATAACCAACAACTATTAATGATTACTTTAAAAAAAAATGATCCGCTAATATGAAGAAAAAAAATAAACCTTTTTTTAAAAATCAAATACATACTTTAACGGCACGTTTGGTTCACGGAATGAATTTTAAGGGAATAGGAATACTATTGTATAAGGAATAGAATATGTAAGGAATAGAATAGATATTGTATTCTTGCGTTTGGTTCGCGGAAGGAATAGACTTGGGAATTGTATTACCACGTTTGGTTGGTTAAAGGAATAGAAATTGAATATATATTTAAAAGACATAAATGCCCTTGTACAAAATTATTATTATTATTATTATTATTATTATTATTATTATTATTATTATTATTATTATTATTATTATTATTATTATTATTATTATTATTATTACATAAGATTTTTATATAATATTATTGTATAGCAATTACAATATTAATAAAATGATCTAAAAATTATGAAATAAAATAATCATATAAATAACAAAATTTTTTAAAGTACATTTAATAATATTTAGAAGAAGCTAGAGATTATGAAGTCTTCAGGAAGTTAGTTTGAGATGTGTGTATCTCCTTATTTCAAGGAGTCTTCATGCAACAAATGATCAATATCCAGTAGTCCTAATATTACTATAAAATGTTATGAGATTATCCTAAGGAGAATACAAGTTCTATACGCCATTTGAAGCAGCCAAAAATTCAAGAAGATCATCACTTGTCTAATATTACTATAAAATGTTATGAGATTATCCTAAGGAGAATACAAGTTCTATACGCCATTTGAAGCAGCCAAAAATTCAAGAAGATCATCACTTGTCTTCGACCATAGAGGCGGGAAGGAAGAATAGAAAATTGAAAGGCGGGAAGGAAGAATAGAAAATTGAAAGCCGCGCGGCATTGCGGAAGAAAAAGAAGCAGCAGCTCCAAGGTAGTGTAGTAATGTTTATGGGATTGTCTCCCTAGTTTTCTTCTGTACAGAATAATAATTCATAATGTCCAATACACACAACTCAACATTTTTGTTCATTCAATTGATTCCCATTTTTGCAGTTAATTGTATTCCTCTTCTATAAATACAAACAAATAGTGTAGATGAACAATGTTGCGCAATATTACTAAAAAAATAATATTTTTATAAAAAATAAAGTGTTGTGATCTAAATAACAGTATATATATATATATATATATATATATATATATATATATATATATATATATATAATAATCTGTAAAAAAAACAAAGATTAGAAAAATACCTTGGAGAAGAAGTCCAATTTGTAATGGTAGAGGTGAGATGGGTAAAATTTAAGTTTTATTTTAAGTTTAAAAAGGATTAAAAAAGAAAATATATTAAAATAGCTATTCCTGAGAGGCCAGGAATAGACTAATACCAGGGGCCCCTGTTAATAGCTATTACCCTTGCAAGGGTAATAGCTCATTCCCATGAACATTGTTCCTGGGAATACAAATGCGAACCAAACAACGGAATAGGCTATTACTAGGAATGCTATGTCATTCCCTGCCTATTCCGTGAACCAAACACCCCGTAAATTTTTAATCAAATCAAAATATTAAAAATAATCAAATAAATCAAAACTTGTTAATAAGTTATTTACCAAAAAAACCCTCAATATAACAGTGTGTAAGCAGCAGTGAGGTTTCAATTAATTTATAATTTATCTTTGTTTTTTTTTTTTGAATACTATCTGTTTCAATGTGTATCCTGAGAATTGAAATTGTGGCCTCTAACTTGAGAAGACCACAATTATGCCGCTTGACCATAAGGTCTTAGGCATTTGTCTTTCTCTTTGTTTTTTGCAAACATAATTTGTCTTTGTTAGTTGACCAAAAAAGTAGAGTGTGGGCGAGGAGTACTTCACCCGTGACCTTCCATTAATCACCATCAATAATTGCTTTGCCATCTCTTCCACCTTACAAATGGCTTCCAACTGGCTTGGAGCCTTGGACATTTACTATACAATTTTAAATTTTATTCCTGATTTCTTTTTGCAATAATTACTCCATCACTCAATCTCTCATTCTCTCTATTCAATGTTACACTATTCATTCATTAAATAAACCCTTTCTTGCCCAGCACAACTTTGTGCTCAGATGACACCTTTGTAACTCTCCATAAAGAAATATCACAGGATTGAACTCCGGTAGAGAGATATTGACTATTTGCGCAACAACAAATAGAGAAATTCCTTCCATCTCATTTATGTGTCTAGTTCGATTAAAAAAAAAAAAAACTCATTTCTTTTGTATTTACTTTTTATTATTTTTAAATTTAATTCTTATTTGTAATATTCCTTCCATCTCATTTATGTGTCTGGTTCGACTAATGAGACTTGACTGAAGTTAATTTTAATTTAATTTTTCATAATGTTAAGTTTAGTATTATTATATAAAATTTCTGTATTTAGAAATTACGTTAAAAACACTATTAAACATAAACAAACAAATTTTAAAATAATTAAATATTCTAAAGACCTTGTGGTCTAGTGGCACCCGGTGTCCCGGTTAACACTCTCACATGGATGATCGGAGTAGTTAAAAGGTAAATGAGATAGATTCTAAACAAAATAAGAAAATTAATTTGACCAAAAAAATAATAAAAATAATAAATAGGATAGGTAAATGAGACAGATAGAGTAATGCTTTAAATATAGTTTCTAAGTATGTAAAGGTTATATATTAATACTAAACTTAATATTATAAAAATTAAATTTTAAATAACTTCAGTAAAATTTTATTATCTGAACTAAACACATAAAATGTTACTCATAGAGTAATTATTACAGTAATTGTTAAAGGATACAATTATACAAATTAAATTCATCTGTTTTATTTATTTATTTTTTAATAAAGTATAGAACACATAAATGATCCATCAAGATAACCGTACCATAATATGATTTAACTATTAAACGGAAACAAAAAATATCTAAATTCATGAAGTTTGGTGTACAGCTAAGACAATTATTTCTTCCTTAATTACCTAATTTTTAATTGTACTGTAATGATTTTGGTGTTAGTGATTTCTTAAGCTGCGTTTGATTCAGGATTGTTAAGATTACCTAGGTAATATTTTACTTTATTTAGTTCTTACGAGATTACCTTGCTAATTAACGAATCATTTGGTTTATGAAATGTTATATTTCCTTAGGTAATATTATTACATCTTGAAAGGTAATGTGAGCTATTAGTTTGGACTGAATTTTATGAATATAATATTACCTTTCTGACTAAGGATTATTTTTTAAGTTATACGAATCAATTTATTGTAATGTCCTCAATAAATAAGTAAATTAACACACACACACGCACACACGCACACACGCGTACACACACACACACACACACATATATATATATGGGCACGCGTCGCACGCAGGAGAAAACTAGGAACTAATTCGAGCCGTCCATCTAAAAGGACCAACATATCAGATTTAATTTTAAAAAATGTGGTGAAATTTTTGTAAATAACTCGAATTTTGAGTACAAGTAACATGTGTTAAAAGTGGAAGTAATAGGCACAAGTGTCCAAGTAAAATGTGCAAGTAAAATCACTTAAAAGTGCGTGCTACCATTTACACTCAATAGTGCAAGTAATTTACCTTTTCACGGAGCATTTAATGATATTGTTTGGTCTCACTCCCTAGGTGAGAACTTGTGGTCTACTCTGGGCCATTGAATTAGACAATTCATGGTTCTCATCAAATCATCGTAATATACAAACTAGCATTGATTAAAGGACAAATTAATACGGTAGAAGGGTAATTTGGTACGCCAATAGACGCCCCAACAGGTTCAATAAACCCGTTGAGTACTACTGTTGGACCAACGAGTCTATTGAACTCGTTGACGGGTTCAAGAGGCCCATTGAGTAATATCGTTGGACCAACTGGTCTATTGGGCCCGTTGGTATGCCCCAAAACTGTTGAGTAGTATTTGATTATTTGTTTGATCCAAGCCATGCATTCATAATTCCAAACATTATTATATGGATTTTGGTCCATACAACTGTGTGGGTTATAAATAAAAAGTACATTTTTAATATACCAAAAGTACATTATTTGAAAGTACATTTTTTTAGGTAAATCCACGAGATGTTTCGAGTCTTTTTCCATCTATTTAACAATCTGAGTCCACCCGACAAATCACTACTCACCCCGGGAGGCACAAGAACTGATCCAAGGGAAATCGTCACTTATAGTTCTCTCGAAATTCTTCCTCACAAAGAGAGCTCACTTGCCGCTTAAGCTACCCCATTGGATTTATTTGAAAGTACATTATTTGAGTACTGAAAGTGCATTATTTTATATACTATTAAATAATGTACATTCAGTACAAAAACAATGTACTTTTAGTATATTAAAAATGTATTTTGTATTCATGGTCCACACTACTATTTGCACCCTGGCCCACACAATAATTTGCCTATTACTTTGATCCTGCATTTCAAAATAGAATATTGCGCATTCTTATATCGAATGCCATGCATCGATAATTCTCTAGTTGTGCATTCAAACACAACCTAACATCCACCGATGCACTAGCATAGTAATACACATTCTCACAACCTACGATGCACTACCCCTGACAAATATCCCAGCGAAAAAAAAAATCCTCAAATGCATACCCAACGCCCTCCAACTAATGCACAACCTAAAGTCTTACATTGCACCACACATAGCGTGCATCTCACCAGCCTACGATGCACACCCCCTAAAATCACAGATACATAAACAAACTTATTCAAAATTATACATAAACGAAGCCAAAAAAAAAAGAAGAAGAATAAACCTAAATCCATGACCAAATCTCACAACCAACGACGGAAAATCTCATTAGAAACTGAAGAGAAGCAACGAGAACTCTAGACATAAAAGATTAACATACCGGATAAATCTCACTAAAATCAATGAGCCTAACGCCTCAAGAAACCAGTTCTTATATCGTGGACCGCGGTCCACAATGCATTGTGGACCGCGGATCCCCAAAACGACGTCGTTTTGATTAATGAAACATACGGATGAATTCGCGTCACTCAGTTTCTTTTCATATATACTGCAGTTTCTTTTCATATATACTGCAGTTTCTTTTCATATATACTGCAGTTTCTTTTCTATATATACCACTCACTTTCTTTTCAAATATAGTGCAGTTTCTTTTCAAATATACTGCAGTTTCTTTTCAACTGTAGTTTTATATGAAAAGAAACTGCAGTATATATGAAAAGAAACTGCAATATATTTGAAAAGAAACTGCAGTATATTTGAAAAGAAACTGCAGTATATATGAAAAGAAAGTGAGTGGCGCGAATTCATCCGTCTATTTCATTAATCAAAACGACGTCGTTTTGGGACCGCGGTCCACAATGCATTGTGGACCACGGTCCATGATATAATTTGCGTCAAGAAACTCCATGCAAGAAAACATCGAAGAAAATTACTCCATTGCCCCACCACTTAATTTAAAAAAAAAAAAAAACTATAATTAAAAAAGCATTAAATTTCAGCTATCAGATGCACTTTCATATAAATGCATATAACTATATATAAAAATAATCCTTAAATAGGCATGCGATATATTTTGTACTTATGCACGATGCATTTCAAAGTTTGAAATATTAACAAAAATACTATTACATTTTTTTTCCTTATTTCTTTGTTTTTGAGCCATTAATGTTCTCCAAATCAACGTTAAGTTTAAGATCAATAATATGTTTTTACTTTAGGGAATATTCTCACAAGATATCATCCCTTACATATATATATATATATATATATATATATATATATATATATATATATAGTCATGATCAGGTGCGGCCTAGTCATTTGGTGTGGCCGTGCGGCCTATTTTCAACCATTAGATCATATCAAGTCATCAAATTAACGCGCAATATATATATATATGTTATAAAATACAACATTCTACATACTAAAACGCACCAGAGAACCGATAAAACACACCATTCTATACAATATACCAAATGCACCTATTCACTTAAAATTCATCAATATACTTAATAAAACACATCATTCTACATATTAAAATGTACCACAACGTGCCTCATGTCAGATTATAAGCATACAATATTTACACATATTAGAAAACATGTGCTAAAATATGCATCATTCTACGTATTAAAATGCACCACAACATGTGTTAAAATGCACAATTCCACTTATTAAAAGTCCCCATCCCCAGATTATAAACATGCACTATAACACTTATTAGAAAACATGTGTTAAAATACACACCATTCAACGTAATAAAATGTACCAGAGGACGGATTAAAACACACAATTCCACAACACACTTATTAAAAACACATGTGTTAAAACACACACCAATCAATGTATTAAAATGCACCAGACGACGTATTAAAACACACCATTCCACAACACAGTTACACATCATTCTACGTATGGAAATGCACCAGCGGATAGATTAAAACCCCCCATTCCACAACACAATTAATGCACCAACATACGTAATAAAACACACCGCAACATGTATTCAAACGCACCACACTATGTACTAAAATGCAACATTCCCATTCACGTAATATAAATACTAAAATTACCATAATAACCCCACTTAAACATACATGAATTTCAGTAAGATTAATGAAATTGGACGGTGCAGATTAGGCCGCATGACCGCACCGGAGCTCGCCGTCGCATTTGAACAAATATATATATGTATATATATATATAATCGTGATCACATGTGGCAATGCTGTTGCATGCGATTGTGTGGCCTATTATGCATCATTAGATCAATTAATCCAGCGCTCTAGATTGCTCCAAATAAAAACACGCACTGATCAATATTAACGTGAACGGAGGGGTACATTTGTGAATTTACAATATTTCAAACCGCACTAAAGGTCTAAACCCACTGCGACGTCTCCATTCACAATCCCAACGCACGACCCTCTCCATTTCCCCGCGAAGCTCTCCAGGCGAAGAACTCTAACGACGACGACAACGAAGACTTGCAGTCTTTGAGATATTGTGAAGGAATTCATACCCTTTTGGTAGGTTGCATTCAAAAATATTCTTGATCAATTGAATGATTGTGTAGCGCAATAATATAAAACACGACTACATAAGTGAAAACATGATTGCCATTAACGAATCACATTAAAAATCATGAGGTACGTGCTACCATTTACACTCAATAGTGCAAGTAATTTACCTTTTCACGGAGCATTTAATGATATTGTTTGGTCTCACTCCCTAGGTGAGAACTTGTGGTCTACTCTGGGCCATTGAATTAGACAATTCACGGTTCTCATCAAATCATCGTAATATACAAACTAGCATTGATTTGGTACGCCAATAGACGCCCCAACAGGTTCAATAAACCCGTTGAGTACTACTATTGGACCAACGAGTCTATTGAACTCGTTGACGGGTTCAAGAGGCCCATTAAGTAATATCGTTGGACCAACTGGTCTATTGGGCCCGTTGGTATGCCCCATAACTGTTGAGTAGTATTTGATTATTTGCTTGATCCAAGCCATGCATTCATAATTCCAAACATTATTATATGGATTATGGTCCATACAACTGTGTGGGTTATAAATAAAAAGTACATTTTTAATATACCAAAAGTACATTATTTGAAAGTACATTTTTTAGGTAAATCCACGAGGTGTTCCGAGTCTTTTTCCATCTGTTTAACAATCTGAGTCCACCCGACAAATCCCTACTCACCCCGGGAGGCACAAGAACTGACCCAAGGGAAATCGTCACTTATAGTTCTCTCGAAATTCTTCCTCACAAAGAGAGCTCACTTGCCGCTTAAGCTACCCCATTGGGTTTATTTTAAAGTACATTATTTGAGTACTGAAAGTGCATTATTTTATATACTATTAAATAATGTACATTCAGTACAAAAATAATGTACTTTTAGTATATTAAAAATGTATTTTGTATTCATGGTCCACACTACTATTTGCACCATGGCCCACACAATAATTTGCCTATTACTTTGATCCTGCATTTCAAAATAGAATATTGTGCATTCTTATACCGAATGCCATGCATCGATAATTCTCTAGTTGTGCATTCAAACATAACCTAACATCCACCGATGCACTAGCATAGTAATACACATTCTCACAACCTACGATGCACTACCCCTGATAAATATCCCAGCGAAAAAAAAATCCTCAAACGCATACCCAACGCCCTCCAACCAATGCACAACCTAAAGTCTTACATTGTACCACACATAGCGTACATCTCACCAGCCTACGATGCACACCCCCTAAAATCACAGATACATAAACAAACTTATTCAAAATTATACATAAACGAAGCCAAAAAAAAAAAAAAAAAAAGAAGAATAAACCTAAATCCATGACCAAATCTCACAACTAACGACGGAAAATCTCATTAGAAACTGAAGAGAAGCAACGAGAACTCTAGACATAAAAGATTAACATACCGGATAAATCTCACTAAAATCAATGAGCCTAACGCCTCAAGAAACTCCATGCAAGAAAACATCGAAAAAAATTACTCCATTGCCCCACCACTTAATTTTTTTTTTAAAAAAAACTATAATTAAAAAAGCATTAAATTTCAGCTATCAGATGCACTTTCATATAGATGCATATAACTATAAAAATAATCCTTAAATAGGCATGCGATATATTTTGTACTTATGCACGATGCATTTCAAAGTTTGAAATATTTACAAAAATACTATTACATTTTTTTCCGTATTTCTTTGTTTTTGAGCCATTAATCTTCTCCAAATCAACGTTTAAGATCAATAATATGTTTTTACTTTAGGGAATATTGTCACAAGATATCATCCCTTACATATATATATATATATATATATATATATATATATATATATATATATATATATATATATATATATATATATATATATAGTCATGATCAGGTGTGGCCTAGTCATTTGGTGTGGTCGTGCGGCCTATTTTCAATCATTAGATCATATCAAGTCATCAAATTAACGCGCAATATATATATACGTTATAAAATACAACATTCTACATACTAAAACGCACCAGAGAACCGATAAAACACATCATTCTATACAATATACCAAATGCACCTATTCACTTAAAATTCATCAATATACTTAATAAAACACATCATTCTACATATTAAAATGTACAACAACGTGCCTCATGTCAGATTATAAGCATACACTATTTACACATATTAGAAAACATGTGCTAAAATATGCATCATTCTACGTATTAAAATGCACCACAACATGTGTTAAAATACACACCATTCAACGTAATAAAATGTACCAGAAGACGGATTAAAACACACAATTCCACAACACACTTATTAGAAACACATGTGTTAAAATACACACAATCAATGTATTAAAATGCACCAGACGACGTATTAAAACACACCATTCCACAACACCGTTACACATCATTCTACGTATGGAAATGCACCAGCGGATAGATTAAAACCCCCCATTTCACAACACAATTAATGCACCAACATACGTAATAAAACACACCGCAGCATGTATTCAAACGCACCACACTATGTACTAAAATGCAACATTCCCATTCACGTAATATAAATACTAAAATTGCCATAATAACCCCACTTAAACATACATGAATTTCAGTAGGATTAATGAAATTGGACGGTACAGATTAGGCCGCATGACCGCACCAGAGCTCGCCGTCGCATTTGAACAAAAATCTATATATATATATATATATATATATATATATATATATATATATATATATATATATATATATATATATATAGAATCGTGATCACATGTGGCAGTGCTGTTGCATGCGATTGTGTGGCCTATTGTGCATCATTAGATCAATTAATCCAGCGCTCTAGATTGCTCCAAATAAAAACACGCGCTGATCAATATTAACGCGAATGTAGGGGTACATTTGTGAATTTACAATATTTCAAACCGCACTAAAGGTCTAAACCCACTGCGACGTCTCCATTCACAATCCCAACGCACGACCCTCTCCATTTCCCCACGAAGCTCTCCAGGCGAAGAACTCTAACGACGACGACAACGAAGACTTGCAGTCGCTGAGATATTGTGAAGGATTTCATACCCTTTTGGTAGGTTGCATTCAAAATTATTCTTGATCAATTGAATGATTGTGTAGCACAATAATATAAAACACGACTACATAAGTGAAAACATGATTGCCATTAACGAATCACATTAAAAATCATGAACACCTATTCACTGTAGCAGAAGTAGTAAATTTGGTTTCATCATCTGACCTTTTATATTACTCGATAAGTGGTTTTGTTCCACCAGTTAGTTAACATGCATCATATGATAAAAAACAAATCAAATACTTGAATCACATATATGTATAATTGTCTACATTCATACACTACATTCACTCCTTCTTGTCGATACATTCCGCAAGCCCTGATGAATCTTGTGATGTGCACGTGCGGGTCCTCCGATGGTAGCCCGGCATATGGACTATTTTGCACTAATGTGATGAGAATAGTAGGATACATGTGAAAGTTGACGTTCTCAAGCGGGGGCACATATATGGAATTGTGCATATTGAACTCCGGTGTCATGTATTCGGCAATGGATCTTTGTTGTCCATGTGGCATCTCATAGTATTTCTTCTACTCTTATCGACTTCGGGTGTCCCACATGGTCAACTTGTGCTTCCTCTATAGTCGGCTCATTTGGATTGGGTACTAGCTCCAAGTGGATTATTCGGGATAGGTGGTGGTGGAAGAGTTTGTGTAGGCACTCCTTTACCTTGAGAATTTCTAATTGCACTTGTAGAAGCCATAGGTTCGGTTTGGATGTTCCTCCTTCTTATTGCCTTATTAATTTTCGGGATGTAAGGAAGTAGACCTTGATTTCCCTTTGCTCTTGTTTGCATTCACCTTTGAAAAAGTTCAAGAAAGCAACAAACAATCCTCTCTTGACTAGAAGTAGTCAAAAGAGGGTAAGTAACAAGAAGATAAAACAAACAATGGAATCAACGACACTCTAATTCACAAAAGCATTTACTCAAATAAAAGCAAAGAAATGACAACCTATTACCTCCCCGGCAACGGCGCCATTTTGACATGTGGTATAGTATTGCTTGGTGGTTTGAATGCGTAAGTGATTAAAACGAAGAGTCAAGACTCCCGAGTGTCGCTCTCGAAGGAGGTAATGCAGAAGATTTCTTAGCTTTTATTCAAATAAATGCGTAATTGAACATTGAGGTGCGTAGAGTAACATTTGCAATTGGAGATCAGAGTGTAATCGAGAGAAGAAAACAAAATTGAAGTGACAAATGCTAGTAAACAAGGGAATGAATTGTGCTAGTTATGTTGCCTCACGGTGTGTCTTAAGCAATGGAATAGTGATTCAATTATGTTGGCTATTCAAGAGTGTGATCTCATAATCCTCTTCCGCATTAGTGTACTAAGGCTTCTTAGGCTTAGGAGTATCTTTTAGTAACCAAAAGCCCTAAGAGACATTTTAACAAACACCTAAGCTTCACACATTCCTACTATTCCAAACATGGAATTCCATAGGATCTAAGGTTGCAAACGCTATTTCTTAACTCAAATCAACAATCATGATAGAATCAAGATCTCACACATAAAATGAAACAACTTGAAATGAGAAATCGCACTAGATCTCCAACATAAAATGAACTTTGGATCAAATCAATTCAACAATCAAAGACAAGAATAGATCTCCAACATAAAATGAAACAAACTCCAAGATTAGAAATGAGAAATCAACTAGGCAAGCATAACTTCACACAATTCAATCCCTAGAAAGAATTAGCCACACATATTCATAGATTCAAAAGCATAAAACCTAATTCTATCTAGAAGAATGTAAATTGCAATAGGAATTGAAATTAAAATGAGACTAAAATTAGAATTCACCTAGGAAATATGAATTACAAGCTTCAATTCAACTTTGATCTTCAATCCTTCAACCAAATTGGAACTCTAAGTGTTTCTCTCTCTAAATTGCTCTCTACTTGGAACTGTAAATCTAAAAATGTGAAACTCTCCAAAAATGATCCAACCTCTAGAAATCTCTAAATAGCTTCTTTAAATAGCCTTCCCAAAATTTCCCTCTTTAATTATCTTTCCGCACCTCCTGTCCACTTGCATATCCACGAGTGGAGTGCCATGTGGATACACACTAGATTTGTTCCATGTTGGCTCCACGCGTGTATGCACTCTCTGACCTATCCCAGACTTCTTCTTTGCTCCAAAATGCTTGTTCTGTCCTTATACCTTGCCGAGTGGGTCCAGGACCTGTTAAACATTCTAAAACACACAAGAGTTAGCTTTGCATGTGGTCTACACATTAGAGCATAAAATGTCATAGGTTAGTCACAAAAGAACACTAATTGCTATCAATTCACTCTGATATAGACCTTAATTCATAGTTATCTTGGGAGCTTATCAGTGATCAAGGTACCCATTTCTGCAACTGGGCAATAGAAGCATTGATGAAAAAGTATGGAGTTCAGCATCGTGTGGCAACAATATATCACCTACAAACCAACGATCAAGCTGAGATTTCCAACCAGGAAGTGATGAGTAGTTTAGAGAAGACCTTGAATACAATAGTAAGGATTGGAGCTTATTCCTTGATGATTGTTTGTAGGCTTATAGAACGTCTTAGCTTACAAGACTCCAATAGGAATGTCCTCTTATAGGTTGGTGTTTGGGAAGATGCATTATTTGCTTGTGGAGCTTAAGTATCCGTGCTTATTGGGCAATTAAGCAGTTCAATATGAATGTCAAGCTTGTTGGGGAAACTAGGAAATTCCAACGTCAAGAGTTGGGGGAAATTCATTTGGAAGTTTATGAGAATGCTCGGATATTCAAGGAGAAAACAAAGTTTCTTCATGATAAACACCTCCTTTAATTTGCAAGCACTTTGAAGTGGGTCAAAAGGTTCTTTTGTTTGACTCCAGATTGAAGTTCATGCTAGGCAAGTTAAAATCAAGGTGGATAAAGCCTTATGAGGTTGTTAATGTTTTCTCCAATGGGGTGTTTGAGATTTAAAATTTGAAAACTAATTTAACCAAGTTCTCAAGGTTAATGGACCAAGGTTGAAACCTTTCTTTGAGAATTTTACACCATCAACTGTAGAAGAGATTTGCTTGGTAAATCCCATTTATGCACGAGTGAAGAGGGTTGTGTAATACTCCAGATTTATCAGGCAGTCAGGCACTAAGTGCACAGTTGGTTTGCTTAGTATAAATATGAGGGTCACTCCCCTCACTTGTGAGATCCATCTCATCAATGCAACTACACTACACTTGCGATTTGCTCTATCTCTTCTATTTACTTCTCTCATTATTGTTCATCACTCGTAGTACAACGTAGCCTCGGACCACTCAATCGTCGTCCGGTCGACCGACTGACTGACGATCACCGAGCTTCGTTCATCATCCACTTGTAACACACGTATCCGTAGCGTATTCGTAATCCCCATTTACATTTACGCTATCAGTGATATTATTCAATGTAATAAGGAGTGGCAGTTCGCGCATAAATCATTGTGACATGCGCTGGAGGAGTGGAGGCTAGGTTCGCGCTTCACGGATTCCTGACTTTCATATTTGTTTTTGACTTTTGACTTTTGATATTGTTAGGTTAATCTGCCCAATTTTCCAGATCGTAATTGCATTTGATCCACCTGTTCAGATTCAAAATTTTGAATAAAGATCATCTTATATTGAAGTTATCGCATTATTTATTATTATTATTATTATTATTATTATTATTATTATTATTATTATTATTATTATTATAAATCATTGTGACATGCGCCTAACAATAAGCAGGGCCGGTCCCGAGCACGGGCGGGATGGGCGACCGTCCAGGGCCCATGATAGAAGGGGCTCATCCATATATATGTATATGTATATATATATCTATTATAGTGTTATAATTAGTGTTATAATTATATTAGAAAATAAAAAATTAGTGATATAATTATATTAGAAAACAAAAAAATTAAGAATAGATGGGACTGCAGGAAGCTGAGAATAGACGCTTACTTAAATAATTTAGAAATAGAATCGACACGGGGAGTCGAGGACACCTAATTATCTTTTATCTATTAAAATCGACATCTTAACCGGCTAACCCATTCGTCTTCTTCAAAAAAAAATTTCCAATTCGATTAATCAACGATTGTTCATTATTTGCCAGTTTGGGCCCCATTGTCCGTTGTAACTTGTATGCTTTTTTTATTTGTAATTTATTCTGTCTTTATTTCCTATGCAACACTCCACACATGCAACACAGCACACCTATAGGGCATTAGGGATATAGGGCTATAAATCTATAATCATCTAATGATCGAGTAATATTTACAGGGATAGAAAGTGAAAGAAGAAATGAACAAAAAAATCGTAGTTGTGGAGCTGTTTGTGATATTGATACAACTTAAGACTGAGGGGAACTTTTAAAAACTATTCAGGTACTTTTGTTCTTTTCTTATACACAGTTTTTAAAATTGTTTTATATAAAATTTTCAAAAAATCAGAATCATTTAATGAAAATTTGAAACAATCTAAAGAAAATTTAAATGACTAAGGCCATGTTAATGACGATTTTGTGTATTGAGAAGGATATGCTAGAGAATGTTAATCTCGATGTAATTATCGATGATTTTGCATAGCACGTAAATTTTTTGTCATGATTACTTTTGTATTTAAAAAATGTTAAAACTTTTCTAATAGTATTTCATGTTATTTGATATTATTATTTTTTAGTATTATTACATTTAAATTTTAGTTTTTCATATAAGGGGCCTATTTTTTAAATTTCGCCCACGGCCTCTAAAATGTTTGGACCGTCCCTGACAATAAGCCTACATACCGTTCGGACTAACTTTAAATTTTTGTAACAGGTCCAGATTTAATTTTCTAAAGCTCAACTCGCCTTCACCTATTTCCACCCCTAACTAGAGGGAGGAAATTTTGTCAATGGTCACTATTGTGATGAGGAAGAAATACACACAGCATACAGAATTACTTGTTTGAACAAATGTTGTACCTTAAAAGAAAGAAAAAAAATTGATGTTCAAGAGATCAAATCATTTTCAATGAAACGTGACTTCTTTATACAAATATATTTGATTATTTTTGTAACTACCTTCAAAGAATCAATATTGATCCTTATGAGGCTCGAACCCATTATCTTCCATTTAAAAAAGTCACTTTGTGCCATTAGATCACAAAGTCATTGACTTTAAAAAGTATATTTTAAATATTAATTGTTATGTTTATTTTTTTTTCTGTAAATATTTTATACTCACCAAGAATAATTTTATGTTTCGACCCTAATGAGTATCATCTATCTCCTTTTGCTTCAGGGTCTGTAGCGGAAACCTTCGTGCATGGAAGAGGAAGGCTTCCATGCATTCAGCCATTCACCATTGTTCTCTATTTCTTTTTGGGAAAAAGGGTAAATTAGACTCCTAAACTTTGCTAAAAAAGTCAATTAAACTCATAAACTTTTAAAAGGTACAATTAAACTCATCAACATGTCATTTTGAAATATTGAAGCCTAAAAAATAAAAATTGATCACTCACCTATAATACCAGGTCACCAAGGTTTCGACGATCCTTCGACCAACTCCGGTGACCACCTAGCCACCTCCAGAAATCGTATGGTCGCCTCCGTTGGCAGAGCGGAAGGAGACCATATATTTTGGTTGCCTTCTCAGGTAGGGTCGTTGGAATTTGATCGAGAGGTGGTTAGAGAGTCGCTGGAATCTTAGAGACCTACTATTACAGGTCACTATCCAATTTTTGTGCTTCAATGCACCAAATGACATGTTGATGGGTTTAATTTCAACTTTTGAAAGTTTAAGAATTTAATTAACTTTCGATTAAAGTTTAAGAGCTTATTTGACCATTTTCAATCTTTTTAAAATCACTAGTTTTTAACGCGCATTGCGCGATTAGGATAATTCCCAATGTTTATTTTTAAATAAGTACTTTAAAGTATATCAAAATGCAAGATTATATTGGATTAGTTTTCCCCCCCTACATGTTTCATGTGCTGTGAGATATGTGTCGTACATTCTCATGTGAAAGTATTGAACAAAATATTAATATTTATTATATTTGTAGAATGTTAATGAGTAGTACATTTTGTTCTAGTTGCATAACTTGTTTACTTGATAGTAACAACAATAGCTTTGCAAGTAGTCGGAATACTAGTGCTGCAATATGTCTAGTTTCATCAACAGTTTCTACATCCATTTTGCACATGTTTATTTTGAAGTTCATATTTTTGGAATTAGTATGAATGAGTATAGTACTTGATTTTGTGTGTGTGCACATGTGTGTTTTGTAATTTTTTTTTTTGATTTGATACTAATCTTGGAGTACCCGCTGCTGTCTTTTCATCACAATGAATGCAGTTAAATAGTTTGCCACTTTGTGCATAAATGTAATTAAACAGTGACTACATCCTATATACCAATTTTTTTGTTGTCAAGATCGATGTTGAATTTGTCTTTAATCCAAACAAGTTGATTGTAGAAAATGAAATGAATTGTAAATTTATATTAGTTCTAATATATTTAAAGAATGCACAATAAGTATTTTACATACAAGATTAATGAATGCTGTAACGGTAGCTATTTTTTTCAAATTTCTTATTTTTCTGCATTTGAAAGATTGATTCCAACAATGTTGTAGTCTCAACATTTTTTCAATGCAGGAAGTGTGTCACAATGTTCTATTACCCTACATTGACATTTTTAATAATGAATTTTAAATCAATTTATTGGGTTATTTGAATGTCTTCTTTGTCAACAAATCCTCCATAAGTGGTTAATTCAAAGTTTTTTTTTTTTAAAAAAAAAATTCCATGTTATTAACATAATACTTGGTAAATAAATATATAACATTATTTTATAGTATAACTTTGATATTTAATTACAAGATAGTGTTAAAAAAATAATGAACAATGTAGTGAATATAATTAATTAATAAATTTGAAGGTAAGGAATCTTTGTATTGTAGAAAATATAGATGACAGGGTAATTGGGTACCCGACCCGGAACCGTTGTCATGACCAAGACAGTTGCCGTTCAAACTACCCAAGACACCTCACTCCTCAGCATTAATACGCAACGGTCCAACTCCTCAGCATTGATGGTCAACGTTCAGCTCCTCAGCATTGATGACAGACGTTCAGCTCCTCAGCATTCAACACCTCAGGTATTGATGTCCAACGATCAACTCCTCATCAATGCTCCGTTACTGAGCTGAAAGGAATAAAAAGGCTCACAACCACATAGTGAGGGATGACACTTCTTACTAGACAAAACAACACTGAATTCATCTGTACACTGAGCACTACGCTCAATATTGTATTCAAATACTTGATAACACTCAATAATATTGAAATAATATCCGGTAACGCATTATTACCGTCATTGGTGCTTTCATTGAGAGCCGAGATCAGATCTCAGGCTAAAATCACAAAATCAAAAAACCACTCAGTTCATCTCATCACTATCAATGACATCTGGAACCAGCAGCTCGCACACACCTAGTCAGGTGAACAAGGGTCACCCCTCGGGTGATCTTCGTGAGCAGCTCAACAGTAACCATGGAGGTGACCTTCGCAGCCAACTCAACAACAACCATGGTGGCGGTCGTACTCCCCTCCCAGCAACTGCTGCTCCCGCCTAGGGGGTGGACCTTCATCCAACAGGCGGCGGCGACGATTGTCCAACTAATCGCAGGAATGCAAGGCCAGATCTTACCGCCACCACCCCCTCTGGAGGAAGAAGTGCAATCTCTGAGGCAAAACAGAACTCAACGACAGGAAGGTGGAACTCAACCAGTTTCCAGATCTGTTCGAGAACGACCGGCGGCTTCTAGATCTATCCGAGATCGGCTGGGGTGCAAGGATCCTCCAATAGAGGTCCCCGTGCCCAAGTAGGAAAGACAGTAACCAAACGACCATCCGGAGAAAGGATGGGCGAATCTGGTGGATTGGCTCCGCGTCACTCCACTAGACACAAAACACCACAGGAAGGCCTGGTGGAAAGACTCCAAAGGCAGATAGATGATTTGGAAAAGAAAGTAGAAGCAAGAGAACACTCACTAGAACCGGAGGTAAGAATGGCTGCTCCATTCTCTCCTGACATAATGGAAGTTCCTCCTCCAAAAGACTTTCGACTACCCACCATCAAGGCCTACACTGGCACTTCAGATCCGCGTACCCATATGACAAGATACAAGACAGCCATGGTCATGATTGGGGCAAGCGATGCCATAATGTGCAGAGCGTTCTTGTCAGCTTTGGACGGGACTGCTCAAGATTGGTTTAACACAATCCCAGACGGATCAGTTCAGACTTTTGCAGAGCTATCCAAAAGTTTCTTGTCTTATTTCTCAGGGAGTATACAACATAAGAAATCATTCTCACATCTCGGTGGGGTAAAGCAAGATAAGGGAGAAAGCCTGCGAGACTTCTTAAGCAAATGGAAAAAAGAAGTCAACAACGTATATGACTTCGATTCAAAGGCAGCAATTCTCATCTTCATCCAAGCACTAAGGTCAGGCGATTTCCACAAACAACTGAACACCCACCACCCACGCTCTTATGAAGAACTCATGAGAACGGCCAACCGGTACGCAGACGCAGAAGAGGCTGACAGGAGAAAGAAGGATGAGGAGGAAGGACGACAGAGTGAGCGACCTGATAAAGCTGGTCCGCCCAGCCAGGCACCACGACCAAACCAACCACCCTCAACGGAGGGAAGAGATGAGCGACCTCGTCTCGACCCACCGCGGCACTTAACATCGCTTACTCACCCGGTTAGCGTGATTCTAAGTCACGCTGAGGAAATGGGAATGGTGCATTTTCCCTCAGCACCAGCATTCGTTGAGTGTCCAGGACAGTACCAGCATCAACAAAGCCTACCCGACAATGTGTGGCGAAAGGAAGAAGATCCTGAGCCTTCAGCTTCCAACACCAAGAAGAGGAGGTGCGACCTGGGCGAGGAAGCAGGAAACAGTGAGCTAGAGGAAAAGTCCGTGCAACGAAAAAAACATGTAATTCGCTGATGGTCGGTCAAAAACTCTCCAATTTGGCCGAAGTCAGTCCTCGGCCAATCTCGCGCTCAAAAAAAAAAAAAAAAAAAAAAAAAAAAAAAAAAAAGAGACAGTCCTCGGCCAAGTTTTCGGCCAACACTTGGTTTGAAGTCGGCCACCTCATCAAGTGGCTCCTCAAGTAGCGTCACCTCATCAAGCTGGTGTCACCTCATCAAGTGGCGCTGCTCCTCATCAAATAAAAGACTTTATTCCCTTATGGCCGGCACGAGATGCTTGATTTCAAAAACACCACACTCTAGTCCCTTAGGGCTGGCACGAGATCCGATCTCGCTAGCTACCTGACGGGAGAGTGTTTTCCTAGGTCAAGCCAGATGCTTGATTTCAAAAACACCACACTCTAGTCCCTTAGGGCTGGCACGAGATCCGATCTCGCTAGCTACCTGACGGGAGAGCTGACCTTTGACCGAGCCTACGGCTGATCGAAGTGAACTCACACACAGAGCGAAAAAAAAAAAAAAAAAACGCACGGTCACGTACCGTGACCTCGGCCCAGCGCCGAGGCACGGTCACGTACGGTGACCTCGGCGCTGGCCAAGGTTACGCGACCTCGGCCCCGTGCCGAGGTAGCGTGACTTCGGCCCAGCACCGAGGTCACGTGACCTCGGCCACGCATCGAAGTAGCGTGACTTCGGCGCTGGCCGAAGTCACGCTACCGCGTGACCTCGGCGCTGGCCGAGGTTACGCGACCTCAGCCCCGTGCCGAGGTAGCATGACTTCGGCCCAGCGCCGAGGTCACGCGACCTCGACCCCGCGCCGAAGTAACGTGACTTCGGCGCTGGCCGAAGTCACGCTACCGCGTGACCTCGGCGCTGGCCGAGGTTACGCGACCTCGGCCCAGTGCCGAGGTAGCGTGACTTCGGCCCAGCGCCGAGGTCACGCGACCTCGGCCCCGCGCTACCGCGTGACCTCGGCGCTGGCCGAAGTCACAAGCCACGTGACCTCGGCACAGTGCCGAGGTAGAAAAAAAAAATTCCATTTGGTAAAATTTCCTTCCAGAATCCAACATACCAAATTTTCAGCACAAGTGCCAAGCTGTTACTCCCGAGCTACCTCAGCCATTCTCGCTAGCTAGGGAGTGGGGGGCTGGTGACAGGGTAATTGGGTACCCGACCCGGAACCGTTGTCATGACCAAAACAGTTGCCGTTCAAACTACCCAAGACACCTCACTCCTCAGCATCAATACGCAACGGTCCAACTCCTCAGCATTGATGGCCAACGTTCAGCTCCTCAGCATTGATGACAGACGTTCAGCTCCTCAGCATTCAACACCTCAGGTATTAATGTCCAACGATCAACTCCTCATCAATGCTCCGTTACTGAGCTGAAAGGAATAAAAAGGCTCACAACCACATAGTGAGGGAAGACCCTTCTTACTAGACAAAACAACACTGAATTCATCTGTACACTGAGCACTACGCTCAATATTGTATTCAAATACTTGATAACACTCAATAATATTGAAATAATATCCGGTAACGCATTATTACCGTCAATACTCAATAGACAATATAACTAATGAAATTATATCCCTTTTTAAATTTTTTAATAATGAATATTTTTTTTTGAATAAAGACATTATAGACAATGAATTATAAATTAAAGAAATGCATATGTATTAATTTTGTTATTGTAACTACTAATTTATTTAATTTAATAAAAGTAATAGAGTGGTTACTTACTTTTGAATAATATATTCTAACATATTCGTAGTGTATGTTCAATTCAACAATTATGCCAACTTTAAGTGGATGAGATTCGAACCAAAGACTTTACTTATAGAAATTAATTGGTAAATTAAAAGTTGACGAATATTAACAGAAAAGATAATATTTAACAGAAAACTTAATGGATAATCATATAATTAAGGACAAATTAGGAAATCTCAAGTAAAAATATAAATCTAAACAATCTGAACCATCCAGTTAATTTAATAATTTGACCGTCATTTTTTCTCCCCATTATAGGCCTAACTTTATTTGGCTCTTATTAGTATAGTAATATAGTTAGGGACTATATTAATCCATATAAATTTAAAAATTAGATTTTTTAAATTTGTAAATGTAATTTTTTTAAATTATAATTAATAAAATATAAAATATAATTAAAAATAAAATTTTAAAATTAACAAAATGTGTGTTCATAAATATTTATATTTTTTAAAATGCATACATACATATACTTATGCACTATATTAATCAAACAAAATTAAAATATTATTCTTTAATTTCTTAATCTAATTATTTTAATTATAATATATCAATATAAATTATAATTATAGAAATTGTATTATAGAATTTGCATATATATACATACATACATATATATATATATATATATATATATATATATATATATATATATATATATATATATATATATATATATAGAGAGAGAGAGAGAGAGAGAGAGAGGCCCCATCAGATGCGGCCTATCTCTCCCGTGCGGCTGTGTGGCCTGATCTACACCATTAGATCCCATGATCTAAGGCTTCATATTAATCCAAACAATACAGGCGCTTCATCGTTAGCTACGCAAACGAGAAGGATAATATTGACAATTCATTACAATTTCAAAACCAGATCAGACGACGACGGAGATCAGACTTGAAGTCGACGAGCACTGAGCAGCAAACACCTGACGAGCGTAGAAGGGACTCCATCACCAGCAACGAGCGCTCCGTTCCGAACAAAACGCACAGGTCGACTCCAACAGAGGAACGTGAATGGAGTAATTCGCAATAGTCTGTGCATTATCAACATTAATCTGGTTCATATTTGAGATAATATTGGTGAAATTCGCAATAGTATGTGTATTTGGTGTGTGGTGGTTAGGTGGTGTGTTTTAATCTGAAAACTGGTGCATTTTCGTACGTTGAATGGTGTGTTTTAATTTTGTTGGTGCATTTGAATTGAGTGGTGTATTTCGGTATGGTGGGGAATAGTGTGTTTTAATTTGTCCAGTGGTGCATTTTATAACGTAGAATGGTGTGTTTTAATACACATGGTGGTGATTTTACGAGAGTAGTTGCATTTGGTGTGTGGTGGTTAAGTGATGTGTTTTAATCTGAGAACTGGTGCATTTTCGTACGTTGAATGGTGTGTTTTAATTTTGTTGGTGCATTTGAATTGAGTGGTGTATTTCGGTATGGTGGGGAATGGTGTGTTTTAATTTGTCCAGTGGTGCATATAACGTAGAATGGTGTGTTTTAATACACATGTTGGTGAATTTTACGAGACTAGTTGCATTTGGTGTGTGGTTATTAAGTAGTGTGTTTTAATCTAAGAAATGGTGCATTTTAGTACGTTAAATGGTGTGTTTTAATAATACGTTTGTTGGTGCATTATGTACTCTAACATTACCTTCCCACTCACAATTACCATAAAGTCCCCACTTAAGTTACGCGAATTAAACTTCCTGAATCCTAATATATAACCTCCACCGTCAGATCAACACAATCCAATGAAGCACGCTAGGCCACATGACCGCACCTAATAGCAAGGCCGCATTTGATTAATATTCTATATATATATATATATATATATATATATATATATATATATATTAATAAATATTATTTGTACATACACTGTATTTCGCAATCATATAGGAAAATGCGTCTAATTAGAGATTAAAATCACATATACAAAATTTAAAATTTTATATTTTTTAAATTTCTAAGTATAATTTTTCTTAGTTATTATTCATATTGTTAGAATTATACACTAATATATATGAAATACAATTAGGAATAATTCAATTTAATTATGTAAATGTTTCCCTATAAATTTATCTAAATATGTACATGATTAGAGATTATATTAATCATAAAATTTTTAATTGTAATTTTAATTTTAATTTTGTATGCTATGATAATAGATGCTTGACCAAATATATGAAAATTCAACTATATAATTATATTTTATATTTTAATATATTTTTATTTTTAATTTTTTTTTATTTAAATTCATAATAACAAAAAAAATTTCGTGCAAGGGTAAAACACTAGTTAATTTATTACAAACAATATCAAACTAACAAAATCCAAATTCAGAGCAATGACGGACACAAACCTAGTTTGTTGCGAAAATAATACTTTGTTCAATTAATCTCCTAATCGCATTAATATTGAAATAACAAGACTTTCTTGCGTAGAAAAAAAAAAAAAAAGTTACTAAACTCTCTCATCCTCTTCTTGAATCCGAGCCATAATCCGATTCACAACAGTTGCAATTCTCTTCACAGAGGTGTACTTGGAGCCATTTTCCACCTGCAGTAAAAGAGGGTAAAAAAAGGTCACAGCTCAATAAATCCTGTGAATAAATTTTAGTATTTTACTTAAATACATTTTACCCCGTCAAGTTATTAACAATTACCCCATTCCCCACATAAGTAAATTATCTGCAATATTATTGTTTTTTGAAAATCTGCAATGAATTATAAATAATGAAATGAAAAGATAAAAAGCTAGCAATACAGAACTTTCTCTATCTCTCTAACTGATCCACTTTCTTCATCAGCCAACACTGAAAATCTCCAAGTTTTCACTTAAGACATGTATTTGGTATATATTGCATGAACAGAAAATATAAAGAATTTCATTAAATCAATTGAGAATTGAAAATTAAATTTGAGAGTTAATGCCATCGGGTTATCCAAGTATAGTGGTTTTGTGATGTATGTTGATCTAATCTTAAACTTTGAAGTTTAACTACCAGTGATTTTTAATTTTTAAATTTTTAATTTACCGGTTGTGGTCCTTTAAGAAGTAAAATAAGGGTAAGTCGTCCTTTCAGAAGGACCATGCCTGGCTAAAGTTTGAAAGTTGAAAGATCACGGCTAGTTAAAATCACTATTGCAAAAATTTGACTTAGGCGCTGATTAGGCGCTAGGTGCCCTTAGGGCGAGGGATTTTACACTTAGGCGGACATTAGTCAACCTGTCAACTAGTGGCCGACTAAGCGGTATAGGCGCCCGAGCCGGTCAAACTAGGTGCTCGAGTTGGGCAATTACGCGCCCAAGTGCTTTTTTCTTATTATTATTACTCAGCCGCTTAGGTGCAAGGCGCCCAACTAGCGCCTAACGCCTTCTACAACGTTGGTTAAAACTTACAAGTTGAAGGACCAAAGATGGTCAACATGAAAGTTGAAGGACTACATGTTGTTAACTTGAAAGTTTTGGACTAAACGTTGCAAAACTACTATACTTGGAAGACCATGATGAAATTAACTCTAAAAATTGATGAAGAGCACAAAATCTATGACTTTACCTTGAGGCTAAGAGAGCATAGAACAAATTGATCAGCCCTTGAGAGGTTGAAGTGAAGGACAGTTAGCATGAGGCTTTCAATCTGAGAAATGAATCTGGGCAGCAGCTTTGGTCGCCATTTGGAGTGTAGCTTAAGGTCAACATGGTTTTCGCCAGCCATTGTGACCTGTATGTGATCGCCAGATGGCGTTGACAATTGATATCCACGGCAATCATCACTTGCACCACTGCCCACATCTTCAAGAAGATTTGCAGTGCTATTCTTGGCACACAGGACTTGCAGCTCTTCTTCTAGCTCTTTCACATAGTGTATTGCTCCACCTAGGATTGATGCTTCATCAGTACCCTGCTCATCATATATATTTTTGTTAGACCACAGGTATCCTGAGTAGACCTAATTATAGAGGCACTTTTAAGTTTGTAACATATTCAAACTAATCATCATTCGCACCGAGGCGGTCTAAATAAAGGACAAAATGCTGGTCATATTGATTTTTCCATATATACGAGAAGAAATTTTGAACTCACCGACAATTTTTCTATACCAGAGAAGATTTTGAACTCACGACCTCTCTTGAAAAAGAGAGTGCACGGTCACTCCAACCAAACGGGTTTGCCCATTATATATATTGTAACAACAAAACCCTTATATATACTTCCTTTTTTTTGGTTGAATTTAAGTTAATATTGAACCTATTATAAAAAGCTCTTCCAAACACTAATGATGAGTTGAGTCTGGATGGCACTTGTGGAGCATGTAATCGCTATAATACCTTCTTCTCTTATACATCAAAGTACTAACAAATAATAATAATAATAATAATAATAATAATATAATTTCACATGGCATCCGGTGTCCCAATTAACACTCTCACATGGATGGGGTGGGTTCGAGCCTCAGTGGAGGCAACTGTTGACTCGTTGTGCTTCAGCAGGTTGAGAAAGTAGCTATGAACAGATACTACATTGTAATAGAGTCAGTAGTGCTCCAACTCTTGATATACACAAGAGTGAAGGTGGCAAATGGATAGGATACTTTCTTCCCAAAATGTTAAATCCCCAACCCTAAGGGTTCGGCAGAGCATCAGAGACTGCATCTTGGTTCGGCAGAGCATCAGAGACTGGATCTTTTTTTATTGCGCACAAGGAGCAACTCCCTCACTTTGAGAGGTTGCTGTCACACAGTAGCTAGTAGCTAGTGAGACTCTATCACTCTTGTGACTAATTGAGGTGTCCATGCGGGCGATAAATGCGATACTCGGACAAGCCAAAAGAGGTTAAAGAAAAAAGAATAAAGTTTTTCAACTTGTTAACATGACTATGGAGTATGGACTATTATAATGTGTCGGTAAAAATTTTGACCTGTTATAAAATTTTTAATATTTCATATTAAAAATAATTAAAGTTGTAAGATTATTTAATTTCAATTACAAATTAAAACTTGTACAATCTATTTTTTAACTTTTTTTTTTTTTTGTGTGGGGGCGAAAGAAACTCGCAGTTACTATCCGAGGATGTGCACTGTCTGGGTAATCCTGCTTTGTGACCTTAGCCGGTAAAAGATCACAGGGAAGTAAACCAACCTAGGAAGTCCATAACTAATTAATATCTGTTCAAACTGAAAAGCCTATTGAACCAAGTAAACCAAGTTAGATTGTTCATAGTTGACCAACTTAAACTAAAATGACATCTTCGTTGAAAATCAAACTTATAACCTTGTGGTTAACAAATCAATAGTTTAACTCTACTTGGTTGTCTCTAAATTGTTTTATAAAGATAAGAGTTAATTACCGAAATGGTCTCTCGACTATTGTGAAATTACCAATTTGGTCATCGACAATTTTTCGTGCCCAATTAAGTCCCTTAACTTTGAAAATTTTAACCAATTTGACCTTCCGTTTATTTTACCGTTAATCATCCGTTAAATCAGGACCAAATTGGTAATTAAATTTTCACTGAAATGCTCCATTGACTATAGCAAAATTACCAATTTGGTCCCGATTTTAACGGATGATTAACGGTAAAATAAACGGAGGACCAAATTAGTCTAAATTAAATTAATGAATGATAGGTGGAGCTATATATAAACCACTAACTATCCAAAAAAACAAAAAGAAAATGAAAAAGAAAAAGAAAACAGCTCAAACGAACTACATACCTTTTGGATATAAGATTCTGGTAAGAGGCTGTGGAGATAAGAAAGATTGGCATTGATCTGTTGGCGGCGGTTAGTTTGAGCGTTGCTTCTCCGGTGCTGTCTTCTACGACCAGCAACCTCGTCTTCTTCTTCTTCTTCTTCTGTAACAACAACGTGGTCGGCAGGAGAAGAGTTTGGAAGCCATTGCTGATGAGTTGGTGGATAATAGCTGCAGGCTTCAAATTCTGGGAAATTTGGGCATTGAAACTGGAGTGGGAATTGGTTATTATTAGCAAGAAAGTCACAAGTACTACTAGTCCAGCTCACTTGGGGGACTTTGTAGAGCGCCATAGCTTCAAGCTCCATTAACACTGATCTCTCTCTTTAATTTTCCTGCAGGCTATGAATATAATATAATAATCTAGGCAGGCTGGGCTGGGCTAGCTTTTTAATTTAATTTAATTTGCTTGTGTCGTTGGGGTGAATTGTCTCAGGTTTTAAAGCTGTTCAATTCCGACGGTGCAAATTATTTGGTGGGACATGTTGTGTTATCTACATGCACACTGCCAGCTTGATCTATCGGCGTGAGTGAGTGGGCACTATCGTCTTTTAAAAGAGTTCAAGAGTTTGAACCCCATCTCGTAAGAAAAAATTAATCAAGCCAACACTTTGTTCCTTAATTTGGTCAATCCGGTGCGAACGGAATTAGTTTAAATATGGTACGTACGGACTTAAAGGTGCCTCCTACAATTAGGGGTTTGATATCAAAGTTGTTGCATTGGATCTTTCTAGTATGATTTTACTTCTTTTGTGTTACGTGTTTAAAAATTACTCGTATTACACAAGAATGAGTTTTACTCAATGAACATTTTATAGTGACTACACATTTTTCTAGTCAACCAAAAAATAGTTAAGCTTACAAATAGATATAAAGTATGAGATATTTTTTAAAGAAAAATACAAAAAAAAATTCCCATCAAAAATCAAAATTCAAAACCTTTTGTTTTGTTTTTTAAAAAAAAAACTCAAAAATTCAATACTTTTGTTTGTTTAAAAGTAATGCTGGTGTTTATAATGAGCAAATTGTATGTTCATTTGAAATAAAGTGTACTTTTTTTTTTTTGAAATAATCAAAATCAATTAATCAGGTGAGAGATACAACAAAGAAACTCTATCTTAAAAAAAAAAAAAAAAAAAAAAAAAAAAAAAAAAAAAAAAAAAAAACTCTAACCCAACTACGAAGACCAATATCCGCAAGTTTTAGCAATTTAGAGGGGCAAGAGGTAATTTCAATTGTTATGCCGTAGACTCAGGTCCACCTTGCAAGGTGGACCTGGGTCTACATTCACATACACTATACTCTACATTCACACTTTGTAAACTCCACATTCACATATACTATACTCTACATTCAAACTTTGTAAACTCTACATTCACACATTACATGATTATATGATACTCTACATTCACACTTTAATTTGTAAACTCCACATTCACACATTACAAGATTATATGTTTAGTAACTATATTACCACTGTTATGCATTCACACATTCAAAACTCTATATTCACAGGTCCTATACTCTATATTCACAACTTGAAAACTTCACATTCACACATTACAGGGCTACAAGTTGCTAGAACTTCTTAACTCTATTACAGATTCACACATGCATAACTCTACATTCACGATTTCTATACTCTATATTCACAATTTGAAACCTTCACATTCACATATTTCTGGGCAACTCTACATTCACACAATCATAACTGTACATTCACGATTCCTATACTCTACATTCACACTTTGAAACTTATACATTCACACATTTTTGGACAACTCTATATTCAGCAATATGTTTACTAATTTCAAAAAAAAAAAAAAAAAAAGACAAAAACGACGTAGTTTTGGACCCAGGTCCACCTTGCAAGGTGGACCTGGGTCCCCAGCATAATTTGATTTTGGATTTAGTCATCAATTATGATTGCATTTTCAAATTTAGTTCTTGATTAATATTTGATCATATTTTTCCCTTAATATAATAGCATGCCCAAATATAATCTCTTTTTATGACTAAAAGTAAATTAATACTCCATCTGCCTCATTTTACCTGCTTTATGTATTATTTATTGGTTAAACTAACTCATTATTTGTGATTACTTTTCTTAGTATTTTTTAATTATTTTTAAATTTAATTTTTTTGTATTTAATAGTATTTTAAATTTAGTTTTTAAATTTATAAATTTCACATAACAATATTAAATTTAATATTATGAAAAATTGAACAAATAATAGCTTCAATTAAGCTTGAATCAGACACAAAAATGGGAGGAAGAAGTATCTTATTAACACCTAAACATTAAAATTATCGTTTGCTAATGACCGACTTTCCTCTAAGGGCCATATTTAGGCATGATGTTCAACATCAAAGTCTTACTAAGCTATCTAACTAGGGATGTCCATCTTAACATGTAAGCAATGGGATAGCACGATGACACCAAAAAATTAATGGTTTAGTGCAAAAGTTAAAAAAAAATAAAAAAAATAAAACTCGATAAAAAATCAGTCTAATCGCTTAAAATCAATAAATCCAATGGTTTGAGCAAGCTAATCCGAAACCAATTCTTATTACATGGACCATGATTCACACAGTTGCGTGGACCATAAATAAAAAATACATTTTTAATATGTTAAATGTACATTATTTTAAAGTACATTATTTTAAAGTACATTATTTAAGTAGTGAAAGTACATTATTTTATATATACTATCAAAGGGGTGCACTCTCGTGAGAACTCTCGCCCAGGTAAGAAATGAGAACGCTCCACAGTCGTCCACGTGTCCAGATCAACGAATCAGATGCAATTTTAAAAAAATGACGCGGTGGCATTTTCGTAAATAACTGGAACTTTGGTGCACCTAGTTTCACTTACAAGTGCACCTAGTTTCACTTAAAAGTGCACCTAGTTTCACTTACAAGTGCACCTATTTTCGCACATATTTTCACTTACAAGTGCAAGTAATTTACCTTATTAATATTCATGCACCTATTTTCGCAAATACTTTCACTTACAAATGCAAGTAATTTACCTTGTTAATATTCATGCACCTGGGTCCAACCTAGGTGCACCTAGTTATAACATAGGTGCACCTAGTTATAACATAGGTTGCACCTAGTTATAACATTAGGTGCACTTAGTATTGATGCTCACTGTACAATTCACTTGCACATGTAATACATTTTACTTGCATCTGCAATACATTTTTCTTGCACTTATGCAAGTAATTTACTTTGTTAACATTCATGCACCTGGTTGCAACCTATGTGCACCTAGTTATAGCAATAGGTGCACCTAGTTATAACATTAGGTGCACTTAGTATTGATGCTCATTGTATAATTTACTTGCACTTGTAATACATTTTACTTGCACGTGTGCACCTATTTTCACTTGCAGGTGCAAGTAATTTACCTTGTTAACATTTATGCACCTGGGTACACCTATGTGCACCTAGTTATAACATGAAGTGCACCTAGTTATAACGTTAGTTGCAACTACATTCCGGACACGTGGCGCGCTGTGATTCGTTCTCAATTCTCTCCTGGGCGGCCAGTTCTCACCTGAACGCAATCCTACTATCAAATAATGTATCTTCACTACAAAAATAATATATTTTTAGTATATTAAAAATGTACTATATATTTATGATCCACACAGGTATGTGGTACATGGTCCATGCAATAATTTACCATCCGCGACTTAGTCCATTAGATTAATGGTCAGAGTTGTTCAAGACTACTCTTGTTTCACATTACATGTGAAACAAAATAAACAAGAGAGCTTGTACGTAGACTTGAATTAGTGTTTTATTTTTTAAAATAAAATTGTAATAAATATATTAACAAATTGTCATTTATGAAAATTTTTTATTATAATTATCATAAGATAAATGTAAATAAATAAATTATTATTAATTTTTAAATAAAACCAAATTCATTAAAATAAAAAAAAATAACTTATATATATTATGTATACATGTCTGTAACTGTTACATTATGCTTTTGAGTTGAAATTCGAAATTGGAGATTTTGATTGATTAAATGATGTTTTAAGTTTATATTTATTAATCTATATATGCTAGCTAGTCTGTTAGCGTTTAAAGTTTTTTCAGAAGTTAGTTAATTTTAAAATATCAAAAGTTTTAATCGAGTCCAACTAGAAAATTTGATGACCTTAAATTTTATGGCTAGGGCAAAAACATTTTAGCTCGATAAAAATCAGTTTGATTAACCCAAAACTAATAAGCTCAATGGCGCAAGAGATTGACATGAAACCAAGTCGTTGCTTGCAATCAGTTATTTGCTGACAACTAATTTACTAAACAATTTTTTACATTTCAGATAATATTATCAACTAGTTAAAAGCACAATCTAATAAGCTAACAATTGTTTATCAAAGACCACTAAATCTGCGATTAACACTAGAGTACATACTCAATGTTCTCAATTGTAACAAGAAAGTATGTTGTGGCTATGGAGTCCACATGCAACAGGGACGATGCACGTGAAGTTTCCAACTTACTGAAATCATGATATCAAGAAATCATATTTTGTATCGGAGTAACCTTTTGTTATACTTTCAAAAGGACATATAAAAAAAAAAACAAAGAGAGAATTACCTTTTGGAATAAATATATGTGGCTCTTCAATTTTTGTAAATTTTCTATTACCACTTAAAGTCTATGATTGATTGACTTTATTACATGAGATTGTCGTACTAAATGCATCAAACCATCAAATAAACCGCAAATTATATCGTGGACCGTGATCCACAATGCATTGTGGACCGCGCATCAAAACGACGTCATTTTGATTAATGAAAACAGACGGATGAATTCGCGCCACTTACTTTCATTTCATATACACTGCAGTTACATTTCAACACAACTTAAGTTATATTTCAACACAACTGCAGTTACATTTCAACACAACTACAGTTATATTTTGATATAACTACAGTTTCATTCGATAATATAAAAACACAAATGTGAAACTGTTATTCAGTATCAGTTCATATACACTGCACTTACATTTCAACACAACTACAGTTACATTTCGATATAACTACAGTTTCATTCGATAATATAAAACGCAAATGTGAAATTGTTATTCAGTATCAGTTCATATACACTGCACTTACATTTCAACACAACTACAGTTACATTTCGATATAACTACAGTTTCATTCGATAGTAGTATCAAAACAAATGTAAGGCAGTATCTTTTGAGATGAACTGTAGTGTCAATTACGGGCTTCGTCTCCCACTTACTGAAACAACGTCATTTTGGGACCACGGTCCACGATATAAGTACTGCAAATAAACTATATAATAATTGGGAAGAAAGAACTATATAATAATTTGTGTGTGACTTATTGATTTGAAACGATAACTCTTTAGTTACAGAAAATGCTTTTTATTTTTTTATTTTTAATTCTTAAAATGTAAGTTAATATTTATTTTATTTAAAAACTAAAAAAATGTAAATTTTTTCTACTCTCTTAAGTTTTATTAATGATTTTATTAGATAGGTGTTATTGTTATCTTACTTTAATTTTTTGTACTGGTTATCATGCTTGACATTTTTAAGTTATCTTTGTAATTGTATCCCTGGCCAATATGAAAGCTTTGGCATGGTAGTCCTTGTGAAATGTGTTATTCTGAAATAGATTAAGTTATAAATTGCACCATTATTAGTTCTTTTTTTTTTTTAAAGCAAAAGATTAGCTATATTAAACTGATAGTAATGAAAGAATACAATCAGGGGGATAAGTATCCCAAGAGTGAGACTCAGACTGAGAGCCTGCAGTTTTAGCTAAGGTACGATCGAACTAGCAGGTTATCCCTTTGCATCGATTTGTAATGAAAAATAAAGAGAGTATGGAAAAGAGAAATTGAGACAGTATTTTTATAGTAGTTTAATTAATTTGGGAGTACCCTACTTCACTCTTCTTCTCTGACACCAAGAGGATTTCACTAGTAAGAGGCATGATGGTAAGGATGTTACAGGAAAGTAATTACAAAAAGGGTACCAAGTTAGTAGACAGAGACAAGTAGTAGTATTACTTGATGATTCTAAATACAAGTTTGAGTGTGTGTCCCTTGTTGTCATTGAGGCTCAATATTTATACTAGCCTAGTCAAATAAGTGCAATAGCTCTATCTAAGTGAAATAACTCACCTCAATAAGTTCAAAGGCTCCTTAATCAATAATTCATGTGCTCCCTAGTAAGTACAACGGCTCTGCGTTAAGTGCACTGTTACGTTGCACCTGCTTTGTGCTCAACTCTTGACTGTTTTAATTGCTTCGACTACTTCGAGTTAAATCAATAGTGTTTGGGGTCGAGTCCAATAATTTATCCAATTATCTTGTCACCAGTTCCGTACTCCCGAGTTATGAGCATAGCGGAGTCATAATAATAGTGATAGACAAGTCCGATTATCCCTTCACTAGCCCCTACCTCTTGTTAGGAACATAATGTAATAGGTTTTGATGATACGAAATGTAATTCAGAATCCCCTAAGTCTCGAAAAGATAGGTGTTTCTTGTAAGTTCGACAAGTAAACTAAAAGCGAAAATACAACCGGGTAACTTGAGCTCAACTCGGAAAATATTTAAGCTTAAGGTAAACTTGATCGAACATTTTTAGAAGTTTTCGTGTTGTAAATCTATAGATAGATCAGAAGAAAGCACGAGACCACACTGGAGAAATAAGGGTCTGCGAGACATCAACTAAGTCTCGAGACATAAGCAGAGTTCGAGAGATAGAGTCTCTCGAGACATCAATCCAGTTCGAGACGTGGATTCGAGACATCAGTCAGTCGAGACATAAACCTGTCTCCGATAAACTGACACTTCTCCATAGGACTGAATGGCAGTCAAGGAAGCATGGATAAAATAATCTAAGTTTGGAGAAGAAGAATATCATGGAGATAAAAAGAAGGTTCCTAAAAGATGTTATGAGATCTACCGGAAGTGGATGCCACGTCAGAATTGCACAATAAACGGATAGAAGACGCACCAATCCAAGGTCGGTCTTATTCCCTAAAACAAGGATCATGGGAATATAAAAAGAGTAACTTTTGCCAAAAGTAGTAAGTGGAGCATGGACTCTAGAAAGTGGATTAAAGAATATTCACTACAAGACAAAAGGCTCAAGTTACAAGACCACCACTCCATGGAACATGCTGAAAATATTCAAGTCCCATGATCGGCATGGGAGACAGATTTCAAACGGAATAATTTTCCCTCCAACGGAATTGTTCATTAACTCACATATATAAGGACGTGAAGACACAAGCAAAGAAGAGTTAGTGAACTGATTTACAAGAGGTGTCTGATTCAAACGTTCAAGTGCAAGTGCTCAATCCGGAATATCATTCTTGATATTCAAAACAGCGAGAAAACACATCTTAGTGTTTTGAGAGAGTTACAAAGCGTAAAATTATACACATCTAGAAGGTGATCAAAGCTGCTCTACATCGACATTAATTCAACGATAGCTTTTGGTCAGATTGGAGTTTGTTACATTCAACTGTGACAACCAAAGGTCCTTGCTTTGGATTCAGCAAGAAGAGGCGGAGTAACCTGGCAGCTATCTAGTGAAGATCCTGAGGCTTGAGGCGGGCTTGGTGATCAAAGCTCAAGTGCTCGAGAGGTGGAGTAACTGGAAGCGAGGAGAAAAACCTGAGGAGAGGCGGAGTAACCTGGGAGCTGTCTTGTGAAGATCTTGAGGCTTGAGGCGGGCTTGGTGATCAAAGCTCAAGTGCTCGAGAGGTGGAGTAACAAGAAGCGGGGCGAAAAACCTGAGGCTTGAGGCGGGCTTCGTGATCAAAGCTCAAGCGCTCGACATTGTACTAAAAAGGGAAGTTTTAGTGCAATCCTTCTAGGAAGTTTCTAGAAGAAGAGTGGACGTAGGCGGGTTGGCCGAACTACTTAAAAATCTCTCTCGCATTTACTTTCTGCTTTTATCTCTCGCTATCTAACTCTCGAACTGTACTACATATTACCACACCTCTCGAACTAACTCAAACTCGTGCTAATTAAAAGGGGATAACTTTTCCGCTGCGCATAAAACTTTATCTTCATCCCGTGAGGTATTGGACCTACACATCCTAAGTTCAATACACACGAGAGGTCAAAAAGATTTGCAAAATCTTATACAAGTCTATTCACCCCCCACCCCTCTAGACTTGTACCCCATCCCCTTGGGACCAACAATTGGTATCAGAGCGAGTTCTCTGATCGATATAAACCTTTGTTTATATTGCCTAGAGATCCTTCTTTGAAAATCTTTTAAAATCTTTTTCAAAGCACGAGATAATTTTTCAATATGGACAGCATGTTGTCGAGACATCTTCTTTTTTATCTTAGCAGGTTCGATGACTGGAAAACACGCATGCTTGCGTACTTATCAGCCCTCCACGATGAGATGGCCGAAGTTATATCAACTGGACCAGTCAAAATCTTAATGGTCAATACTGCTGCAGAACAAACCAAGGACACACCAAAGTATGTCCCAAAGCCTAAGGAAGAATGGACGAGTGATGATAGAAAGAGAAACAACCTGGACAACATTGCCAAGGATATTCTCTTCAGAGCTATAGATGAAACCATCTTCCCAAAAGTAAGAAAATGCAAAACGGCGAAAGAGGTATGTGATACTTTAATGTTAATTAGTGAAGGTGACGAACAGGAAAAGGAGAACAAGCTCACCGTGGCAATGAAGAAGTTTGAGGACTTCAAGATGAAACCTGGTGGGAGCATCGATAGCATGGAATCCCGGTTCACGAAGCTATCAATCGAGATTAGTGATCTCGAGAAGAAGATTCCACAAAAGGAGCTGAACCTGAAGGTCTTACGAGGCCTTACCAAGGAGTGGGAGATGAAGGTGATCACAATGCGAGATCACAGGGACTTAAAGAACACCACAACTGACCAACTACTCAGAGATCTCAAAGCTTTCGAGTTCGAGATGTTTCCGAGAGATGAGGATGTGGTGGACAGACGGAATGTGGCACTGGTTGCTGATCAACCATCCACATCTTCAAGGTCAGACCCTAAACCCACAAACCTTCTATCTGATGAACAGTTTGCTCTTTTCATGAGAAAATTCAAGAAATACATGAAGAAAACACTAGAGAGCAACACAAGTTCACCTTCCTCCTCAAGAAGAAAAAATGAAAGATTTACATCCAGAAGGACGGAGGAAGAGAATCAAGGTCTTTGCTACAACTGTAGAAGACCTGGACACTTCAAGGCCGAATGCCCTTACCCTATGGTAAGCAAGTATCAAGGTCAAGAAGGCAAGGATTCCAGAAGAAAAGAGGAATCCAGAGAGAAGTCAGCACAAGGCGGCTTCAAGGGAGAAACAAAGACACATCTGCGTAGGAAGACGCTTGTTGCTGAGGAACTCAAGAAGGCAATCGAGGAGTCCGAGACGTCGAGCTCCAGCGATAGCAGCAGCAGCTCAGAGGATGAGAGGGGGCTCATCTGCTTATACACTACAGAAGAGGAGGATCAATGCTTGATCGCTATCAATAATGAGGTAACCTCCCCTTCTACATCTCGCTGCTCTATCTCTACCTCTCAATGTTCTTCGTTTAGAAGCGATGAGGATCCCTTCGAGACTATGGAATTACTCAGAAGGAACCTCAAGATCGCTAACAGCACTCATACTAAAGTAATGGAAGAAAACAGCAGACTAATTGCTGAAAGAGAAACACTTAAGAATGTCTCGAAAGAGAATTCAGAGTTAACTCTCAAAGTAAGCACCTTAGAAGCTGAAATAATCCAACTTAGAGAAGAGTGCAAAGCTCGAGAGACTAAAGAACTTAACCTTAAAGAGGTCATTGCATCATATACTAATTCCTCCAAGGCTATGGAGAAAATGGTAAATGATCATAGACCCCCAAACGACAGAACCGGTCTCGGGTTCCGTCAGAACAGTCTCTCGAGAGATAAACAGACCACTGGTTTGGGAACTTCAAATAATGGAGGATCTCAACCCAAGCCAAATAAGGGTCATAAAGGACCAACAGAAAAGACCAAAGTAGCCATTCATAAACCGTCCCTATACACCAGAAATGGAAAGTATAGGAAAGCTACAAAGAATGGCCGGGTAAATAATATCGAGAGATCATCCAGCTATCTCTCGCAAGGCCATTCCAAGTACGAAAAGAGCTACACTCCATATAATGCGCCTCAAGGCAAATATGGAAGGTCTGAGATCCACAGAGTTAGGATATCACGGATGGAGGAAGGCAGACACTACCCATCCAGTGAGGATTGGTCAGATGTATATGAACCGTGGGACAAACTCCAGTTCCAACGGTACCACATGACCAAACAGGCAATGAAGGGCATGGTGCGTAAGCCCGAGGTCAAGCCTCAACCAAAACTGATCTATGCACCTAAGAGGCCTAGAGTTTTTGCTAGCATTCCTTTTGATTATCAAACGTGTAATGGCTACATTGCACCTAGGCCTGGAGTAATGGGCCCAAGGTACAAATGGATGCCTAAACTCACTAACCAACCAGGACCCAAAGTTTGGGTACCTAAATCTGCTTGATCTGCTTGCAGGACACCAGGGACATATGGTTCATTGACAGTGGATGTTCGAGACATATGACGGGAAACTTAATGCTGCTAGAGAACATCCAACCTATCGAAGGTCCCTTGGTGACATTTGGAGACAACGAGAAGAAAGGACGTACAAAGGCTGTTGGTGAAATCCATAAGAATGAATTGGTGATCAAGGGGGTATCCTACGTTGAGGGGCTCAAGTTCAACCTCCTTAGCACAAGCCAGTTCTGTGACAAGGGCTACAGAGTGATCTTCACCAAAAGCATGTGCCAAATCATACAAGAGGAATCTCTCGAAGTCGTCCTGGAAGCAGCAAGGAAAGGAAACATGTACATAGTGGATTGGAGATCTGCCAAACCATCCCTATGTATGCTGGCAAGGAGCAAGGAAGACTTATGCTGGGATTGGCACAGTAAGCTTAGCCATCTGAACTTCAAAACTATCAACAAGCTTACTAAGAGGAACCTTGTGGAAGGACTGCCCAACGTGACGTTTCGAAATGATAAGATTTGTGAGGCATGTCAACGCTGCAAACAGATCAAATCCTCTTTCAAGAGCAAAGCCGAGACATCATCCACTAGACCATTAAGTCTTCTTCACATGGACTTATTTGGACCAATGGATCCACCCAGCATAAGAGGAAGGAAGTACACTCTTGTGGTAGTAGATGACTACACAAGATTCACCTGGACTGTATTCTTAACCAAGAAAAGCGAGACGAAAGTAGCCCTACCAAATTTGCTGAAACAAGTGCAGGTTGAGAAGGATGTCTCGATACTAAAGATACGGTCAGATCAAGGTGGAGAGTTCGTTAATCAAGTGATCGAGAGCTACTGCAATGAGAACGGGATTCATCATCAACTATCAGCTGCTCGAACACCTCAACAGAACAGAGTTGCTGAAAGGAGAAATAGAACTCTCAAGGAAGCAGCAAGGACCATGCTCTCGCAAGCCAACATATCACAAGGATTTTGGGCAGAAGCAATTAACACAGCATGCTACACCCAAAATCGGTCCTTGATCGTGAAAGGAGCTGGAAAGACTCCATATGAGTTGTGGAATGGAAGGAAACCGAATGTAAGTTACTTCCACACATTCGGGTGCAAATGCTATGTTCACAACAATGGGAAGACTCAGCTAAGAGCGTTTGATGAAAAGGCAGATGAAGGAGTATTTTTGGGATACTCATCGACAAGTAAAGCATTCAGAGTCTTCAACAAACGGAGATTGGTGGTTGAAGAATCCATACATGTTTCTTTTGATGATAGAGCATCAACAGATCAACCATCAAAGACAATAGAAGTAGCTGAAAGTTCAGAGGAAGTTCAGCCAGAGTCTATCGAGAGATCAAACTTACCTCTCGAAGAGAAGCAGTCGATAGTTCGAGACGTAGCAGAACTCCAATCAGAATCAGATGATGAAGAAACTATCAAAGAAAAGGCACCCAGACCAGTTGATTCAATCCAGATCATAGATGATCAACCCTCACCTCAACCCACAATGGAAGCATCAACTGAGGCGTCACAGCCAGATCTGAGATGGCTAAGAAGTCACCCTGCTGATCAAGTGATTGGAAATGTAAGAGACAAAGTTCGAACCAGATCAGCCTATCGGGAAAGCATGCTAGCTTGCTTTCTATCCCAAATAGAGCCTAAGGTGATTGACGAGGCTCTGAGTGATCCTGATTGGGTGCAAGCTATGCAAGAGGAACTTCATCAGTTCGAGAGGAACGACGTTTGGGAACTAGTTCCGAGACCTCATCATCAAAACGTAATTGGCACGAGGTGGGTGTTCAGAAACAAGATGAATGAGGATGGAGTCATTGTTAGGAACAAAGCCAGACTTGTTGCTAAAGGATACTGCCAGGAGGAAGGAATAGATTTTGATGAAACCTTTGCTCCGGTGGCACGTCTCGAAGCCATACGCATCTTTCTTGCATATGCCGCCTTCAAAGACTTCAGAGTGTATCAAATAGATGTCAAGAGCGCTTTTCTGAACGGACTTCTTGAAGAAGAGGTGTACGTTGAACAACCTACGGGTTTCTTGAAGGACGTGGGAGCTGACAAAGTATACAAGTTGAAGAAGGCACTTTACGGCTTGAAACAAGCTCCGAGAGCTTGGTATGATACGCTATCCTCTTTTCTACTTCAATGTGGGTTCACCAAAGGCCTAGTGGACAAAACATTGTTCAGAATTAAGGATGGGGATCATATCTTATTGGTGCAAATCTATGTGGACGACATTATCTTTGGGAGCACCAATCCAGACCTATGCGAGAAGTTCTCCAGTTTGATGAAAGGAAAGTTCGAAATGAGCATGATGGGAGAACTCAACTACTTTCTTGGGCTTCAAGTCAGACAACTTAAGGAAGGTATCTTCATCAACCAGGAGAAATACACCAAGGATCTGCTCAGGAAGTACAATGTAGAAGGGAAATCCTCAGTCAAAGTACCAATGGGAACCTCTCTACGCATCAATGTTGATAGTGAAGGTCGAGAGGTCGATCAGACTACTTATCGAGGTATCATCGGATCTCTTCTCTATTTAACTGCTAGTAGACCAGATATATCCTTTGCAGTAGGTGTATGTGCTAGATTTCAGGCAAGTCCTAAAGAGAGTCACTTGAATGCATCGAAAAAGATCCTTAGATATCTTAAGGGTACGCAAAGTGTTGGGCTTTGGTATTCGAGATGTGGATCTTTCGAACTTATGGGATATTCAGATGCGGACTTTGCCGGTTGTAAAATAGATCGAAAGAGAACATCAGGGACATGTCAGTTTCTAGGTGGAAGACTTGTCTCATGGTTTAGCAAGAAACAGCATTCGATAGCTACAAGCACCGCTGAGGCAGAATATGTAGCAGCTGGAAGTTGTTGTGCTCAGATTTTATGGATGAAGCAACAACTACTGGATTACGGGGTTGAATGTAAAGAGGTGAAGATTATGTGTGACAACACTAGTGCTATAGCTATTACTCAAAATCCAGTGTTACATTCAAGAACAAAGCACATTGATATAAAGTATCACTTCATCCGAGATCATGTTGAGAAAAAGGACATAACTTTGGAATATGTTGCAACGGAGGAGCAACTAGCAGATATTTTCACAAAAGCCTTGTGTGAAAATAGATTCTCTCAACTAAGGTTAGAATTGGGAATGATAGAATTGGGTTGAATGGTCAAATCTTATCTTCTTGTATTAAGTGCCATGAACTGTTTCGCATGTGAGGAGCGTTTCATCAACTTTATGGCAGCTTTGGAGTTATGCAGCATTGAATGGTCATTCAAATAGCCTCCCGTGACTCTACAGTATTAACTTTTTGGGCTATAAATAGAGGGTTTTTATCATCAGTTTATGTCATCGACTTCTTCATGGAGAAGATGAAAGGAAAAGACAATGTACCGTTCTGGTATAGAGGAAAGAAATCAGCAACCAAGTCCAAAGACTTTCAAGGAGAAAACTATCCAGAATTAACGAAGGGTGAACAGATTGCGGAGCTTCCTGATAATCCAAGCAAGCATCCTATTCCCATCCAAGGTGAATGGATCCCCAAATGCGTGGAGATCCACAATGGTGGGATACTGGAGTCGGGAGAAGAGTCTCGTATAAGTGGGACTCCTACCGCTGCACATTCTGGAAAAGGACCTCCCTCAACCAAATGGAGAACCAAGGGAAAGGGAGATGGAGCCTGTGAGGAAGGCAGCAGCGGAGAGGTAGAGAAGAACAAGAAGAATTAGCCACCTCTAGTTCTGTTACTCAGCTAAATAGGATTTAGATGGCTAGTTCTTGTTCTAACAATAGATTCCTATATGGCTCTCCAAGGCCAAACAAAAGTTTCTATGGAATATAATAGGATATTGATTCATATGTAATGTTTCTGAAATCACTAAATGAACTTAAGGAAATGTTCTAAGTGATATCTTTTGGATGAATCAATCTTGTCTCTTCCATTGCAATCTGTGTTCGAAAGATAGTTCGAGAGATACTTTTTCAGTTTGCCTTAAACAATATATCTCGAAGAAGGGTAGTTCGAGAGATCACTTCGAAAGATAACAAACTGACTGTCTACGTATCTCTAAGTGGAGGAATAAGGAGGGTTAGGGATCGATCACTCAGAGGGGAAGATCCTTAACCACATGAATGCTTAGATGGAGGAATAAGGAGGTTTAGGGATCAATCACTCAGGGGGAAAATCCTTAAACTAGCACTTCGAAAGTTTACCTTCGAGAGGTAAAACTAATGAACTTAACGGACATAAGTAGAACGGCTATTTTGAAAATCAACATTAGCCACGTTGTCTTCAGTTAGTGACGGTTTCCCATGTTTTAAGGTCTCTATCTCGGTTAGTGGGAGCATGCTCATAAAGGTATTCTATCTTATTAAAACACCCACTTGAAACCGTCCCAAAATCTTCCAAAAATACCCTTATTACACCTTACATACATAATCGTTATAAAGGGTGTTTCTGACCTTTGCTTCTTTTAAAACAACCCGGATCTCAAATCGGGCCAAATCTTCAACCCTACCCACATATCCGACCCAAATCCGGACATTATAAAAGCTAAATCCATCATCTTTACCCGGATTCAAGCTCAAAACCGAATACCCAAAATCCCCAAATTCAATACACAGTACTCATTCCCTCCAAAACCTCTAACCTTCAACAATGGCGTCCGAATCCTCCACATCAACCTCATCTTCCGACGCATACCAGAGGGAGCTGCGACACATTCGCACCCAAATCAAACAGGTCAAGGCTGGAAGTATCCTTGACAGAAATGGTTTCGTCACGCACTCGACGAATCCGACGATGGCAGAAACGGTCCTGAAGAAATTCGAGAAGGCAGGACTCATGAAGTACATGACCCACGACTACCGTACCATTCATGACCTAGACTTCACAGAATGGTTCGCGAATGCTAAGGCCACGAAGGGCGAGATTGAGAGCCGCGTCAATGAAATCCATATCACAACCTCTGTGGGTGACCTCAGAGCGGCATTCGACTTCGAGACAATAGACGAAGCAGTCCAGCACCTCTCGGATTACGACTTGGACAAACAGGCATTTTGGGATAAAATCCGACTGGAGACTGCACCGCCCAGAGCATCCTCTGCCCTCCGCAAGTACCATCTAAAGGAGAGGTTTGCTCTTGCTGCCGACCTAATCATGAAATTCGTGCTCGGCAAGGTGTCCGGAATTGACGAGATTAATCTGGACATCCTCAAAATCCTCCATGCCATCTGGAACGACAACAAACTGGACTGGGCACACATCATCTTCAATTTCCTTCAACAGCAAGTGTAGAGCTCAGTCTCCAACACCAACCTGACGATCAGTAAAAAGGTTGGTTTCGGTTTTGTTGTTCAGTTTCTTTTGAGTTTGAAGGGCTTAGAATTGAGGGAAGGGCGAGAGATTCATCGAAATATCTATATGGGTAGGACGAAATCTCAAGCTCCAAAGGGTAAAGGTGTCAAGATTGCACCCACTCCCTCAAAGCCGAAAGGAAGGGGCAAAAGGAAAACCCAAACTGAGAATACAGTTTCTGATGATGAGCCCTTGGGTAATCTGATAAAGAGGGTTCAACTGCCAAAAAGGGCCAAGAGGGCCAAAGTGGTTTCTGTTACCCAGATTCGAGAAGTGACACCTATCGTCATTCAAGTACCATTCGAGGACAGGGCATAAGCCCAGGGGGAACCTCAGGCTACACTGGCCACAGAGATTGAGAGAGTGCCCCCTACCAGGTCTTTATCAGGAAATGTATATGTTGATCTGCATGTTGATAGTGCTGAGGGTGTTGATGAGTCTGTGGTTGAGCCTCGAGAGGAGGTTCGAGAGGTTGAAGGCACTGGGATAAGTGATCCAGTGCAGACAGATGCAGAGGAACCACAAGAAGTGGTTCGAGAGATGACGGTTCCAGCAGCAGAAGCTCGTATTTCAGTTGAAGCAGCTGCTGAAGATCAGGGCATTGTGGTTAGGGACCCGATGCAAAGTGCTGAAAATGTTGTGTTAATGCCGATGGAATCTGCACAAGTTGAAAGATCAGTTGCACAAGCTGTAGCAGATGTTGGGCTAACTCGTGATCTCTCGAGTAATCATCGAGAGATAAGTGAACAGGCAGTGGAATGTGCATCACCAACAGAACCCCTGTCTGCTGAATCTGATGAGTTGAATGCAGAAGTTTACCTCTCAGTTGAATCAACGTGCTGAAGATGTGCAGAACTTGGATGATTTCTCCAGAGTACTTCGATGGATCAACTGGAGAACAGGTCCGATTGATCAACTGGTTTCGAGGGCAGCAGATATGGTGGCTGAGGAGGACTTTGCTTTAAATTGGTTGAACCTCACCGAAATCCCAGCCAATGAACTGATAGATCTTGCCCATGAGATGCACGTGACTAGGAGAAATCTTGGTCGATCTGACAAAGGAAAGGGCATAGCTGTTGATGCACAAGATGATGAAGCCGATCCTGCAGTAGAAGCTCAATTTCAAAAAGATATCAGGCTCGCCACTGCTTTATCCTTGGGACATCAAGTAGAGGATACGAGAGGTCCAGGAGAAACCTCAGGTGTTGCGAGAGATGATCCGGAGAATCCTATAGCAACAGCTGCGATTCCTCTGTCTCAAGTTAATGATTCTGCTCTGGACGAACAGGAAGGTCCTTCGAGAGGTGAAACCGAGACCCCTGAAGCACGTGAAGTGGCACCTAACACGGTCTTACTTCTGCCACCACCTGAGTCCACACCCTCGACAAACGATGATGAAGCACAAACAGTTCGAGAGGGTGAAATACCATTGCTCCAACTCCCAGGCTTCTACATTGATATGGAACTACCTTCACCATTCCTGCTACCTGATGATACCGCATCAACCTTTGCAGCTAGAATAGTCGATAGAGAAAGGAGGAGTGCACCAGCTGCTCCTGAAACGATAGTGATTCCTGACTCACCTGAGCAGACTGAGGTGCAGCAAAATGAGCAACAAGAGCAGAATATTCCAAGTCCTACTGGTTCGAGAGGTACTGAGGAGGATGATGCGACCATCGAAGGTGGAAACAGGGAAGCACCTGTCGATGCTTCGTCTCCAACCCCACCAGCAGATGACCAAGTTCCCAGCACTGATTCGAGAGGTGACGCTGAGGGGGAACTTCCATTGGATGGAAAACGGGAAGCGTCCAATACAGAAGATCCCTCCCTGGCTGATCCAATCCCATCAGTTGCTGAAGCTGAGGCTCCAGGTTCGAGAGGTGACGAGCAAGAAGTGATCCATCCCTCAGGTGGAAACCGGGAAGCGCCTGACATGGAGCTACCTTCGCGCTCTGAACCTAGTGCTCCTGCTGATCCTCAGACACATACTCGAGAGGTGGACTCGTAAATGCAAGTCATGGGTGGAAATCTGGAAGCGCCCAAGTCCCCTCCGATTAAAGGTACTTCTACTCCTTCTTCTCTTTCTGACTATGATCAACAGGCCGAGCGAGCTTTCATTGGCGAGGTGCGTCAATTCATGGCTGATCAATCTCAGAAGATGGCTCAACTTGAGCGCATACTGACCGTTGTTTGAAACGCTGCAATGCCTGCGGCTGGCACAAGTGAATCTCAAGCCAGTCACGAAGAACTTCTTGAACAGGCAGTATGGGCTGAGGATGCAGCACGGAGAGCTGCAAATGAGGCTGCTGTAGCTCGAGCAGAAGCTGAAGGAGCGAGAGCTGAATTAGCTGAGTTACGAGCAGAGCTCAGAGCCTACCAAAATTTCAGTGAATTTCGACAGGACGAGATGAAAGCCATATTTAATGATCTGTCGAACCAAGTGCCTGCCCAGCTTCAATCACTTTTCGAAGGACTTTCTACCCTTCTTTCCCGCGCAGATGATACCAACAAGGGGGAAAATAATCTAGGGGGAAATAGCAAGAAAAGGGCAGCAAGTGAACCTTTAACAACTGGACCTCCTCCTCCGAAAATTCCAAAGACAATAAGCAAAAGAATGGAGGAAGCGAAAAGAGCAGAAGATCTAAGGGTCCAGCGTACACTGGAAATGGAAAGAAGGAGACAAGAAGATCAAGAGAGAAAGAAAAAGAGACAAGAACAACAAACGGCCAAGGAGAAGAAAGATGAACAGTTCATCAGAGGATACAGAATGGGAATCAGAGAAGACACCACAGAATTTTTAAACGGAATCATAGTAAGTCTTCTTGCCAAAACTGACTTATCTCTTCACAGTGGCCTTACTCCCTTGGAATGCATCGAATGGTGGAGAGATGGGGTGATCGAAGGAAACTTCATAGGTGAAGCCTTCATCAACTATATTCACCTTGACGTTTCAGAAGGATATCTCGAGCAGGTGAACTCCAAAGACTCCATCAAGACACGAGCAGCCATAAACGAGAAAAGGAAAGCAGACAAGCAGTAAGCTCTCGATATCTACATGTATTCAGTTCTTGTGTTGTTCGTTATTCTTATCTCTCTTTTCTGCTAAACTGTGTAAAACATTCCCTTTATGCTAATATATATATATATATATATATATATATATATATATATATATATATATATATATATCTTTTGCTGGGGGTGATGTGTGAGTTCTTATTTCATGCCTTAGCAGATTAGCACGCTTGTCAAACTTACCGTATGCGCTGAAAATAAAATCAAAGTTCTTTTCTTGCTAATCAGCCATACAAGTAAGTATAAGTGTTGGCATCATCAAAAAGGGGGAAATTGTTAGGAACATAATGTAACAGGTTTTGATGATACCAAATGTAATTCAGAATCCCCTAAGTCTCGAAAAGATAGGTGTTTCTTGTAAGTTCGACAAGTAAACTAAAAGCGAAAATACAACCGGGTAACTTGAGTTCAACTCGGAAAATATTTAAGCTTAAGGTAAACTTGATCGAACATTTTTAGAAGTTTTCGTGTTGTAAGTCTATAGATAGATCAGAAGAAAGCACGAGACTACACTGGAGGAATAAGGGTCTGCGAGACATCAACTAAGTCTCGAGACATAAGCAGAGTTCGAGAGATAGAGTCTCTCGAGACATCAATCCAGTTCGAGACGTGGATTCGAGACATCAGTCAGTCGAGACATAAACTTGTCTCCGATAAACTGACACTTCTCCATAGGACTGAATGGCAGTCAAGGAAGCATGGATAAAATAATCTAAGTTTGGAGAAGAAGAATATCATGGAGATAAAAAGAAGGTGCCTAAAAGATGTTATTGGATATACCGGAAGTGGATGCCACGTCAGAATTTCACAATAAACGGATAGAAGACGCACCAATCCAAGGTCAGTCTTATTTCCTAAAACAAGGATCATGGGAATATAAAAAGAGTAACTTTTGCCAAAAGTAGTAAGTGGAGCATGGACTCTAGAAAGTGGATTAAAGAATATTCACTACAAGACAAAAGGCTCAAGTTGCAAGACCACCACTCCATGGAACATGCTGAAAATATTCAAGTCCCATGATCGGCATGGGAGACAGATTTCAAACGGAATAATTTTCCCTCCAACGGAATTGTTCCTTAACTCTCATATATAAGGACGTGAAGACACAAGCAAAGAAGAGTTAGTGAACTGATTTACAAGAGGTGTCTGATTCAAACGTTCAAGTGCAAGTGCTCAATCTGGAATATCATTCTTGATATTCAAAACAGCGAGAAAACACATCTTAGTGTTTTGAGAGAGTTACAAAGCGTAAACTTATACACATCTAGAAGGTGATCAAAGCTGCTCTACATCGACATTAATTCAACGATAGCTTTTGGTCAGATTGGAGTTTGTTACATTCAACTGTGACAACCAAAGGTCCTTGCTTTGGATTCAGCAAGAAGAGGCGGAGTAACCTGACAGCTGTCTAGTGAAGATCCTGAGGCTTGAGGCGGGCTTGGTGATCAAAGCTCAAGTGCTCGAGAGGTGGAGTAACTGGAAGCGGGGAGAAAAACCTGAGGAGAGGCGGAGTAACCTGGGAGCTGTCTTGTGAAGATCTTGAGGCTTGAGGCGGGCTTGGTGATCAAAGCTCAAGTGCTCGAGAGGTGGAGTAACAAGAAGCGGGGCGAAAAACCTGAGGCTTAAGGCGGGCTTCGTGATCAAAGCTCAAGTGCTCGACATTGTACTAAAAAGGGAAGTTTTAGTGCAATCCTTCTAGGGAGTTTCTAGAAGAAGAGTGGACGTAGGCGGGTTGGCCTAACCACTTAAAAATCTCTCTCGCATTTACTTTCTGCTTTTATCTCTCACTATCTAACTCTCGAACTGCACTGCATATAACCACACCTCTCGAACTAACTCAAACTCGTGCTAATTAAAAGGGGATAACTTTTCCGCTGCGCATAAAACTTTATCTTCATCCCGTGAGGTATTGGACCTAAACATCCTAAGTTCAATACACACGAGAGGTCGAAAAGATTTGCAAAATCTTATACAAGTCTATTCCCCCCCCCCCCCTCTAGACTTGTACCCCATCCCCTTGGGACCAACACCTCTTAGATGCGAGTGTAGTAGAGCCAACTTGGGAAAAATAGCCAAAGCTACCAACTCAGAGTTTAATGTTGATTTTCATGTGATAAGACCAACACATGCCCAACTTGAAATCGAAGAACTCGTGATCGAAGTGACCAAGAATAGATTTAAGGACGGTCGAGGTTATGCATAGCTAAGGATAGTCCCCAGCGCAATGAAATGGTGGAGGATCGTCCTCAACCGACCATTGCGGAGAACGGACCTCCACCAACCATGACCAAGGACAGGCTTTAACCAAACATATAATCGAGGTTTAGCCTTGGTTAACCATAGTTGAGGACAAGCATCTACACCGAAGACTGACCTCAACCATGGTGGTCGAGGACTAGCCTTAGCCATCGCCCCCTCCATCTATGTTGCCAAGGCCTATCCTCGACCATGGTGGTGTAGTTTGCATATAATGATATGTTTGTGTGCTAGTTAAGTATGTGAACCAACTGGAGTTTTTATCCTTGTTTTCCTCGGTGGTGGTGATGACGCATAATGTATGTATGCATTTCAATGTGAACGTGTGCACAATAATGTTTTATTAGAGTATGGATAGTGCAATGTATAAGTGTAGTGTTTGTGCATTATAGTATATATGCATGTGCATTTTGAAATTATGTAATGCAAATATGTAACCCAATATGAAGCAATAAATGAACCGCCAAAATAACTACACAACTGAATTAGATAACGCAGTTTGAGAACATCTCCTAATCTGCATGGCCACACCCAAAAAGTTTTTCACTTAACATAAACCCGCAGTTTTTTCAATTACAAAGTTCAACAAATTACAAAAATATGTCTACCTCCTATTTAAGCATTAACCTCATAAAATAACTCTATTAAAATGTTTACAAGTACAATTTGAACTAATTCTCCCAATTAAACAAATTGTAACCAGCCTGGATTTTAAAATAACTTGTACTAATATAAAGTGGAGTTGACTCTTCCAAATAGTAAACCAGTCTTTCCTTGTTTTGAAGTTTCCTTGTAGCACTGATGTAGGTTTTAGTGGTGATATGAAAATGGTATGTATTTTCGTTCCACTGGGGATTGGGGTTTATGGCATGTAGAAAGTCGTTACCTAAACTCTAGGCACTAAGGTCTTGGAATCCATAAGGATCCAAGTAAATCATGATTGGTTTGGAGTTAAAACTAGAATATTTTTGGTATTTTGGATTAAAGGGAAAATAAGATTAAATCTAGGATGAAATTGAATGGGAAAAGATGGGTTAAATTAGGTGAATTGCTCTATTGATGCATTTGACACTTAGATTGGGGGAAGAACATTAACCCTAGGTTCTTGAGGCAAGCACTAAGGAATCCATGTTTCCACAAAGATTAGAACAAGGGTTGCCCCATTTCCATGGTGTATCAACCCAAATTCTTTAAGAACAAAAGCTATTTAAGCCCCAATCTACCCCTATTTCCATAGAAGGGAAATTGGGTTCGAGTGTGGGAAGGCTCAAGTCTTCCATCAAATTCTCATTGAGATGATGAAAGGCTTTCCAAACACAAACAACAATTGCTACGTATCAACTATTGTAAGATAGATTAAAGACCCAATTCAAACACATGAACCCTAGGTTGGGGTTCTTCCCCTTTTTCACAATAATAACAACTTAAGCATCAAAATAGATAATACAACCATAACTCAACTCCATAAACTAACTACTCATGATTAAATAGCATAAAGAACACAAAAGCACAAGTAATAAACATAAATCTTGCAAAAGAAAGGAAATTAGGGAAAAGAAAGCTTTTCTATTGAAATGGGTGGTAGAATCTTGAAATTCAAGCTTCAAATCCAAGATTACAAGCTCCAAAAGTTTTTAAAAACATAGATCTAAACCTAATCTAACCTAAAAATATGAAAGGAAGTGAATGGGAGTGTGGGGTTCAACCATAAGTCAAAACCGAGTTGAAAATGCTCAAAACGAGCTTAGATAATAGCAGAGCAGGTGCCACACGGCCATGTACGTGGCCGTGTACCAACTCCCTAGAAAATGCACTTTTCACTGTAAATCAGCAAAAAGCACAAAACCAATGACATGGTCGTGCACTTGGCCGTGTATTTTGACCTTTAAACGTCATCTTCTGGATTTATGGTCTTCACAAAAGTTGTATCCCTTCGAGTTTAATTTCAAATGACGCAGGAATCACTTCATTTGGACATTCCTAGGCGGATATATTGTCAAAATACCAAACAGTGGCAGATTTGGACGAAATCTGTAAGTTTGGATGACTTTGACCCATTTGGCTTCCTTTTTAAGCTTTAATGTCTTCATGGGAGTTGTAGCCCTTTGAGTCTTCGTTCTAATGGCATAAGAATCACTCAATGTGGATATTTATAGGCCGAGATATCGTCCAATCACTAAGACGTTGACGTGCAGTGCAAGAATTTCAACACCTTGACCTTTTAATTTGCTGCTCTTTTGTTTTAGTTTGCCAAATGACCAATACCATTGAAAATACAACTCTTAGGCTCCCTTGAAAGTGTTGCACTCATCTCCATAGCTTCTCCTTGACTCCCATTGACTCCAAATGCATCCAAAATGCATGAAAATCCTCGTCTTTGCTTCTAATGCTTTCCAACTCATACTCCTTGCAAAATAACACAAATAAGCACTAATTCTCATTAAATTTGGACTGATCTAAAAGCAAAATGACTTAGTGAAAGGGAGAAAAATATAAACAAATAAGCACTTATCAAGCACCTCTAAATAATCACTTGTAAAACCTTCAAGAATAATATTACTATATTTTCCCGTTTGGAAAACTTCAATTTCCTTCGTTACATAGTTCCCTAATTATAGGGTCTTGGAAACCTAGGGAAACTAATCCCATGTAAATAAGGAGTTAATCCCTTGTAAGGATGAGAAATTTTCTCCACCCCACATTATCTTGAGCGATTTTAGGAATCCATTGTCTTTAGCATTTTCTCTATACACATATAGCTCCCTAGTCTTTCCCATATATTATTTTCACAAAATAATAATTGAATCAACATATGCCAACAATAAAACAACTAAATACTAAAATAAATTAAACTATTATAATTATATTCGTAATTATACTACTTTAATATATTTTCGTACTAACAATCTCTCCATTGGGCATATGTTGATCAAACACACAAACGATCTCCCTTTACAAATATACAGCAAGTTCTCACCCTCAAATCATACGCGCAGTCCCCCTCAATTCATACACAAATGTACATCAAGTTCTCTCCCTTAATTCAGACACACTCTCCCCTAAATTTTAGCATGTCTCCCCCTTTTGATAAACATTAGCCAAAGGTAACAACATAACCACAACATCATGTATTGAACAATGCAAGAAAATTTAACTAAGAGCATGCAATCGATAAGATGTAGATAGATTCTAAAATTTGAGGATTTCACGAAGGGAAGATATGAGAGGTTTATCAACATGAGAGCCCCATAAGTATAATATTCAAGCACGGAATAACAACACTAGAAAGCTTTCACACCACACTCTTCTCAGGTCCTTTAGATCCATATTAAGTACCAGGTAGCCCTCTTCTAGGTAACTAGTGTACGGGACAATTTACACTAGAAAACTTTCACTCAGCTCTGACCTGTTCTAGGGTTATTTTGAACCATAGCAGACACCGGGTTGCCCTCTTCTAGGTAAGTATGTCAAGAATGTTAATGAAATGTTTTACACTAGGAAGCTTTCACTCCGGGCTGTTCTATAATATTTTGAACCGTAGCAGACATTGGGTTGCCCTCTTCTAGGTAATTAAGATAAGTATGTACTGGTAGGAATGTTAATGCGTTTGATGAGAATGGAGAAATCATATAATTCATACAAATTTCAAGTGTAATATGTGTAGCAAGAGCAGAGAATCAAGAACATAGAGCTATTATTATTAGCAGGAAGTTGAGTTGGAAATGAGTAACAAGCATTTGAATTAGTTTAAGAGTAGTGTCGACAGAAAGGAAAAAAAAGGAAAAAAAAAAAACAATCCACAAGCTATCATAAAATGCTCTTGATGAACTACTTGCAAAAATCAACACTACTACTGAAAGCTAAATATTATTACTAGTGAGCTGACCCTCAAAAGGGCATGGACTGATTTGTAGAATCAACTAACTGTGCAAACGTGGGTGGACCTGGACCGTTACACGGACAGAGAAAGACCCCGTGCACTTACCAAAAAAAAAAAAAAAAAAAAAAAACTAACTGTGCAAAACCTGAGGAAGTGGCATCTTGCCTCTTTGGATTCGGTCCATCGGGAATAACTTTAGCAACTCCTCGCAGCTTGAGAATCTTGGCAGTCTATAATCTTCTTTAATCAGCTCAATTTCTTCTTCAAAGAAATTCATCATCATTATTCTAAGAACCATGTATTACTAACAAATCATAAATATGGTTAAAAAGAATCTTCTTCTTCTTGCCTTCTTTCCCATACACCTTCAACCTGTTCCTTTCTTTTCTTGTCAATTAACTTCTCTTCACTCGGTCTACAAGATATGGTTTTTTCTTCTTTTTGTTTTTTTGTTAAGTAAGACAAAACTTCAAATTCAAATGATTTTGAAAAACTATATCTAATTTTTTATAACAATAAAAAAAAAGAATTAGTATAACATAATTTATACAAAAGAATTACTACAAAAGTCATTTCAAAGTGCACAAACCATGTTTGTACTGGAGTTCTTTAAATTTTGTACCATTTACAGCTTTTGGTGTTCCTTGTCCAACGGTTCCTCCTTTTTCACCGTTTTCAAAACACCATGACGACGAGGACATAATCGTAGACATGGAGACTTTTGTTGCCATGCAACGCACCTGGGCATCCATATTTTCTTTTGCCCATGCATTGATATTTTCTTTTGAGCTGACTTGCAATGTCTCCAACCATGTCCTCTTTTGTTTCACCTAAAACACACCTTATTAACAAACTCGTTAAAATGTCTTGAGTACCTTTTTGCCTTTTGTGAGTTTTTTTTTCACTCAAGTTGTGGTTGGCTGATTTCCTTGTTTGCTGACATAGCCAAAACCTGCTTTGTTAGATTGATTTTCAAATACTCTTAATATGTTATCTAGGTTTTCAGAACCTGATTTGAGCATCCTAACTTGCTTTTGCATGTTGTCTAACTCCTTTTTCAAAAAAAATTCATTTGAAGTTTTAAGTTCTAGATCTACCCAAAGAGTTTTTTTAATGTATTTCAATTCAGAATTTTCAGTTTCAAGAGATTTAATATTCTTAGTCAAAGTGTTATTCAACTTACTT
>CP025648.1:13279150-13346650 GCA_003576665.1 Ipomoea trifida
CTTTCTTGCTCCAGGTTTAATTAAAAATGAAATAAAACAACCAAAGATGAAATGGGTTTAATTAAAAATGAAATAAAACAACCAAAGATGAAATGAAGTTAACAATAGCAACTCACTATAATTAGTCACACCAAGCAAATAAAGAATTCAATTTCATTCCATTCCATTCCATTTTTTTTGTCTAATATTTTAGAATCACATAAGAGGTTTTACTGTATCTAACTATCCAAGATGTTGTGCGTCCAAGTCCCGTTTGCAATTGTTTGCTTTCATTTTTTGGCATGAGGTGTTTTTGTTGTTGTTTTTAAAAATATTTTTAAGACATATGTGTTGGTTGTTGTTGTTTATAAAATTTTATTTATTTCTCTTTGTGTTGGTATGAACTTGTCATTCGTTTTTACCTCATTTCGTTGTTGCGCACTTCATTTGTCACTATTGTTCATAAATATGTTTGTTGTTGTACATTCTTGTTGATTTTTCATCTTTGTAGGAGGCTCTCAGGTTCGGGTTGCTATTGTTGATGCTTGGTCTACTGTTTTGAATGACAGAGAAGAAGGAAGAAAACCAGAGGACCCTATCTGGTTCTATGCTTCCAGATGGACCACGGTACTCATGTTGCTTTAAATGGTTTTTATTTTTCGTTTATGACTTTATTTTGCTGGTGCACTTCCTTTTCCCACTGCGTGATCATGGACACTGTACTATTACGTCATAAGTGTGGACTTGAAGAAGATGAAGATGGATATCATAGACAATTGTCCTGCTCTTGCTACTAACAAGTCTAAATATGTTTTACTATCCTGAATTTGTAGTCTTTAAAATGGGTTCATGTTTCTAACTGGTGTATTCTTTGTGGACATTCCAGTAAGCCTTCCTTGCCTCGTTTTTGTGTTTGTTAAGCTTCCTAAGCGAGTTGATCGCGTGCGCCGCATTGCGTAAGAAGTTCATGCATGATATCTTGGTGTCAAATATCAACACTGACAAGCATTCTGTAATTCAAAGTGCGTTGAAGTATGACCGCAAGTCGTTTGGTCGTGCAAGTTAACGTACATTAAATGGTAGTTTTTTTTTTTGTGTTTTTATGAATCTTTAGGTGTTTGGTGGTTTTTGTGTTGTATAGTGCACCATTGGTTTTTTTTTTTTTTTTTTTTTTTTGCTAAAGCAATTCTAGTGTCGTGTTTTTTGTATTGGAAGGGTAGCATGTTCACTTGTACAATTAGTAATATTGGATGGTGGCTAATTAATTTGTACTTTCACAAATATAGGTTGCTGGTTGCAAAGATTTCCTTTCTCCTAATATAAACCATTGCTTAACTGCTTTTTCCAGAACGCACAGGAGTGTGGGTAAATTCATTTTCAAAATGCATGGTCCGATCTACTCCATTGCACACTAATGTATTGTGTGTTGCACTTAATCTAGACTTGTGTTGCACAATTAGAGTATAATGTGTTTATGTCCAAATTGTGGGATATTTATGTACACCTAACATAACAGAGTTTAAATCAGCTTTGACCAAACTACTCCAAAAGAAATCATTATAAAAGAATTCAAATTAAATAACAGATAAAATCATCCATATACCAACTGGTAATATTGGATGGTGGTAAATTAATTTGTACATTCGCAAATATAGGTTCCTAGTTACAAAGCTTTCTGTGTTTAGTTCCTTTCCCCTAATATAATTTATTGTCTTTTTGGTTTTTCCAGAATGCACAGGAGTCTTTTCCCCTAATATAAATTATTGTCTTTTTGGTTTTTCCATAATGCACAGGAGTCTGGGTTAATTCATTCCCAAAATGCACAGTCTATTGTACTCCATTGCATACGAATGTGTTGTGTGTTGCACTTGATCTAGACCTGTGCTACACAATTAGAGTATACTGTGTTTATGCCCATTTGTGGGATATTTATGTACACCTAACATTATAGAGTTTAAATCAACTTTGACAAAACCACTCCAAAAGCAACCATTATAAAAGTATTCAAATTAAATAACAGATATAATCATCCATTCTAAAAGCAGGCGTTCTATTGTTTTGAAATAATTAAGAGTGGCCAATACCATTGGAGGCACAAACATTCCAAAGTTTTGTACTCATGCACATTTGTGCAATTACGACTATCATGGTGTCCATATTGATCATATTCGTGACAACGACGTTCTCGCTTTGATCCTCCTTCGATTGCTATCTCCCTTTTGCCTTTTAACCTTTTGCCACTACCCTTGTTTTTTTCCACAATGATTTATATGTTTCTCTTGTTTCGCTCGATTGGGCCATAGTCTAAAATCAAAGCATACTTGTGTTCTCGGAGAATTTGTGTGAGATCCTCTACACGATCGGTGTCCCCATTGACTAGTACCACGCATGAGTGTAACACCGCCCATAACTTATTTCTGAGAGTTTTGGATTTGTCTTCTATAGCATTCTGCTAATTGTTTATATCATGCATGACCCATATAGGACTAATTTGTATCTGTACAGAAACGTATGATTAGAGATTAGATGTCAGAGTTGCACAGGTGCACAACTAACTCTTGTAGTTGGCACGTTAAAGTACACAGTATTGCACAATATAAGTAACAGGAAAGCATGCACCTGTTAGTATTGTATGTAGCATCGAATGACACTACATTCCCGAAGTAAGCGTAAGTATGTCGTGCCATTGGGTCCGCCCAGAATACACGGTTTAAATGTTGTTGTTCATCCAAATCATAATCAAAATAAAATGTCGGACACACCTCTTTCTTCTTGAAGAATTTATCTATGAGCAGTTGTGCATCCCGCCCATCAACGTATGCTTGTAAGTCTCGCTTGAAATTGTGGAAATCTACACTTGTTGCTCCCGCAGCAGAGTAACTCCCTACTATTTCTTTGTACAGCCTATACAACTTAATGAGTTCAATATTGGTCTTCACGCAATTAGCTATGAATGTCTGGTGTCCTATATCTAGCTTACGATTAACCTTCAAGAATTGTTTTGACATCTCTGAACATAAGCAATGGTTATGTCGCTCATTAAAAATGGAGACTATAATCCCCCCCCCCCTCAAATTCTTTTTCGTCACCATTTTTTCCTTACATCGTACCCTATTTGTAATCCTGCGTTTTTTTTCTTGTTGGTGGGCTACAATTTCCATCGTCCACCACGTTTGTTACAAGTTTCTCACCATTCTCATACCCTCCGTGGTTGCATACCAAATACTTTAGTGTAATATTACCCTCCCTGCTTTTCCTCAATGTGCTTTGTCTCACATCAAAACCCACCGCCCCTGCATAATGCTTATAGAAATGCATTCCCTCCTCTATTGTGCCAAAAATCTGTCCTACAAAGGGCTTGATTGTTCTTTCATATTTCAAAATCCAGTACTTTATTGAACATGGTGAAATCTCAAATCGACACCCAAGGCCGCTGTTGCTGTTCAATTCCTTTTCACTTGCATTTTTAAACGTTGATATTAATATAGTCCTTACAAATAATTTAATTTTATGTTATAACTATTAAGACTTAGTCTGGTTATTTAGCCTAGTCTTAGGGTTTAGTTATAACTATTTGGTTATGTACTCTGTTTAATGGTTGCCTTTCCATGAAAGAATATACAAGCTCATATTCTCACACTAACCACCTAACGGTACTGTAACAAATACTCAAGTTGAACATTGTTCATATTTAAAAGTGCATGATCCCTATCGTAATGGTCCATGTTTTTTTATTTGTTTTCAACTAGTTTTGGACTTTGTATTTTGTTGCCCTTCTCCCTAGGTCACAGGTATAATTGCACATTTATCAGTACTACATTGCATATTATGTTCTCAAGTGTTGCTAAGTATCATAAACTGTATTTCACAATAGAAGGCAGTTAATAGCCAAAACCTACACTGTGAATCTCTTTCTAATTAAACACGTTTCTGTAAACTTTGAAAGAAGTAGCCATCACAATCTCCCTATTATGTTGTTGCATTTTAGGACTTCTAACGTTGCACATTAGTGTCTACAGTATTGCAAATATTAAGAACACCACAATCCAAACCCTCCAGACTGTTCTTAATTGTGAATACATCATATTAGAATTGAACATGAATAGGATTAATCCCACTACATCTGATTATCTCAGGTATACAATGTATGAAAATAGTAGCCGTCATACCCCCTCCTTAGACGTAATTTTGAAGAACTCACGATTCAATTAACACACATGATTCTGTATTTGTTTGAACCACACTTAATCACGGAAGAAAACATATGTGATTACATTGCCTGGGCAGTCCGAGTGCGTCGCCAAATCATAGAATCCGATTCGGGGTAGCCGTGCGTTGTGTCGTCCATGAATTACTTAAGATAACATGTTTTGTTTTTTTTTTTTTAAATCTAATTAAACGGGGAAGTTCATCCCATGCAGAAGGGATTTGTTACAATTGACTCAATTGCCCTTTATGCATTAAATAACAAGTAACGCCTTATTTTTAGATGGAATAATAATAGCCTTTAGATCAAAACAAATGAGTGCTCTGGATTAGTCCTCACGTCCTCACCTAACTATAGGTCCTCACCTGATCCGAACCCATATATATATATATATATATATATATATATATATATATATATATATATATATATATATATATATATATATATATATATATACGCGACAAAAGTAAACAAGTTAATAACGTTTTTGCTTAAATTACCATAAGCAAGGACGTGAAGCTAGGACATGAAGTTAAGTGAGGAGTGTTTTCGAATGCAATCAAAATATGGAGACATCTTCTATCCTTACCAAGTTTTAGATAGCTTAAAAGCATACACATACAAAATAAAACAATGAAATTAAATAAATCCATTGCTATAAATGGCCATTCAATTCAAAACCCTTTCACCACCGCAACATTCTCAATCAACAAACAAAAATTTTCACAAAAACAATTATCATAACAACATGGCATCCAATTCGAACAACTTCCCAACGGGCGACAATGACTATGTCATAATCATTGTCATTGTGATTCCAGTGGTGGGGTGCTTTTTGTTCGTCATAGCCTCGCTGGCGCTCTGCTTCTACATGAAGAAGAGGAACAACAAGAAAAGAAGCGTTCAAGAAATTGACCTCAAACACATCGATGAACATATGAGAATTCAAGAGGCCATCGTTACGGACAGCCATGGACGGAAAAAGACAGTGGTTTTGTCTGTTAAGGGTGATGTTCACGTTGATGAAGACATCATAAGGCGAGAGAAAGAGTTTAATGTTGGTACATCTGAGGTTGGTAGCGGTGATCTTGAAGCAGGGCAACACTCTTCTAGTGGCGACGTAGCCAAGCTTGAAAAGTCTTGATTTTAATTGGAGTTTGGATTTGGGAGAATAAATTTGTGTAATTAAATTATAATAAATTGAAAACATCGCCTTGTTTGGGTAATATATATGATCTCTTGTACCTACTAACTTGCCATGACTTCGTGAATGATTATTTATGAATTGTACGTACCAAAAATCAATTAATATAATATATAAGTATTCTATCACTATCATCATATCACTTTCGATTATAGGAAAGTTAGAGGAGATGGCCTGGGCTACTGCTAGAAGATATATGAAAAGAGTTAAAAGAAAGGGCAAGAACTTATGAACAAGGTAAACGCATGCATATCTACCAACATAAGTTCTGCCCAAGCAAGCTTTTCGTCCTCACATAGAACGAAGTTTTGCCTAAGCAAGCTTTTCTTCCCCACATACAAGAGAAGATAGATGTTGAGTATGTGAGAATATAAATTTTAGGATGCAACACTATAAGAAAAATGCACATAGACAACGGTTTTTAACCGTTGTCTATTAGGTAAAAGTTCTGTTGTTGAAACCAGTGTTATTGCAAGTCATGCTCACAGACAACGATTTTTAATCGTTGTCTTATATATCAAAGGCAGTAGTTAAAAATCATTGTGTATTGAGTGTTATTGAAACCAATGTTGTTGAAAGTCACCCGCGAAGGCAACCGTTTTTAACCGTTGTCTTATATATCAAAGACAACAGTAAAAAATCGTTGTCTAGTGAAATGTTGTTGAAGCTAGTGTTGTTTTAAGTCACACTCAAAACAACGGTTTTTAACCGTTGTCTTATATATCAAAGACAACGATTTTAAAAACAATTGTCTATTAAGTACAATGTTGGTGAAGATGGTGTGGTTGTAAGTCATCACCATTAAAGACAAACGGTTTTATATATCAAAGACAACGATTTTTAAAATCATTGTCTATTAAGTGTTGTTCAAGTCAGTGTTGTTGTAAGTCACGCTCAAAGACAACAGTTAATAACTGTTGTCTTATATATCAAAGCTAAGACAACTGTTTTAATAACTGTTATCTTTATTCATAACGACAACGATAATCTATTTTGATTTTAAGCATAATACGCAATAATAATAGTTTATCCAAACACAATAAATACAAAAACAAAGAGCTTTGATTTATGGTTTTAGTTAAAACATATATAGACGTTGGTTCACTAACCGATGTCTAAAGTACCATAATTATGGCGGTTATACACAAACTGATGTAAATTAATTTTTAAAATAATAAATACATTTGATTTCAATTTTATGAAAGAACCGACGTTGGTTCTCTATTAAACCGACGTCTTATGTTTATTTAAAAAAATGATGTTGGTCCGTAATTCGAACCGACGTCGTTTAATTTATAAAATTAAATTTAATAACAATAGACATTGGTTCTTTGATAGAACCGATGTTTATTGTTTAAGAAATAGTTTAATATTTTAAATTAAATTTAATAACAATAGACTGAAAAGTATTTTTATTAGACTTAAAGGTAAAAAATTATATTTATTTCATTTAAACCAAACATATTTAAAAATATTTTAAATATAAGATCTAAAAATCACTCAAAATTAAACTTGTGTTAATTTTATAATATTAATCTAAAAAAAATAAATTTTAAAAATGAATATTAGTAAACATGTTTTCTAAACAGAAAACAAAAAGTTAAAACTAAAAAATTAAAAAACAGAACAATAATAGTTTCCGTTAGTAAACTGGCCGTTAGATTTCATTGTTAGTTATTTCATGGTTCACTATTTTATTGGCGTGGTATGATTTTGAAATCAGATGTCAGTACAACATATATTGGAACAATATGTGGAAAAGACAATGTAACTACTTCGTGATCAACAGCAGCCTTGGGTAGTGGATCCCTATTTTTAAGAACAAGTTAATATCCAATATAGTTCTGGATTATAGCGGTTTTACTCAATTTAGTCTTAAATGACTTTTTGTGCTCAATTTAGTACTCGATTTTGATGTTCTACACAATTTAGTCATTTGTTAAAAATTCTGTTAATTAATTGTTAAAAATAGGGTCATAATAGTAATTTCTCATCCTTCATCCCATTTGGGTGATTCTTTCTTCTTCCCTTTAATAAGATCGACGCAGAAATATAAATCTTTGTACCAAATCAACATCAAGCCTAAATAAATAAACACAAATTAAATAAATATTTGGGTACAAAAATTTACATTTATGCGTGGATCTTAATAAGGGGAAAAACAAGGATCATCCCAAATGGGATGAAGGATGATAAATTGCCATTAGGACCCTATTTCTAACTAGACACTAGCAGAATTTTTAACAAATGACTAAATTGGGTAAAATCATAAAAATCGAGGACTAAATTAAGCACAAAAAGTCATTTATGACTAAATTGAGTAAAACCACTATAGTCGATGACTATATTGGGTATTAACTCTTTCATGAACAATGTCGTCTTACGGATAAGTTACTCTTTTTATTCATGTGAGTCCCAATACAAATCTCTATGATTTTATGTGTGGAAGTAAAAGTCGAAAGTAGAAAATGAGAATAAAAATAGTATTTTCCTTTGTTGTTATACTTAATTATATAATATAGTTAAAAGTTGATAATCTCTGTGTTATTTGCAAATATATATGAACGAATTCCCTTTTTTGTCCTACCTTTATTAGGGTATTTCCATTTTTAATTCACTATAATTAATTTTTGTCACATTGTAAACACTCTTTTTCACCAGGCCAGGCCACTTTTAGTCCTCCGATCCATCATTATGATCGTCTAAACTAGGATTTTTTTGTCTAATTCTATGTTCTTTTCCTTTAACCTTTTAGTCTTGCAAGTGCATTCACGCTCAGCTCCATTGACATAAACTCTCCACACAGAAACAAGTTTCCCACGATTTGAGCAACCAACGAACACGCCACTACCGCGAATCCTAACTAGAAAGCAGCACTCTTCGGCAAGGAACACAACTTGTCATCTATTTTGAGATCCACACCTGCAAACAACTAATTAATTTACATAATTCTAGTTAAACCTCCATTATGTAGACCCGGCCCTGGGCAAGGGCGGGCCCAGGGCCCATGCTTCAAAGGGGCCCACCATTCCTGCCCATCACTTTTATATATACTATTAAATATCAGTATAAGTACTTAATATATGTTAAGATTAACAAATTTTGACTTAGGGGCCGGGATGTATTCAATCAAGACTTTTAAAGAGTTTTAAAAGTACTTTCAAAGTTGGGTGGTATTCAATTTACTTTTAAAGATTTTTAAAAAGTTTACCTGTATTCGATTTAGACTTTTCAAAAGTCTTTAAAAGTGTACTGGTATTCGTTTAAGACTTTTATAAAGTCTTTAAAAGTCTATTGGTATTAAAAAAACTTATCAACTTTCCTAGACTCTATCAGAAATATTTCTGTAAACTTTTTCTTTATTAATATAAATATATGAAAGCCCATTGCTCTTGAATCTCATTTATGTCATCGATAGAATAGGGACTATTACTTTCAAATGCCTACAAAATAATATAATTAATAAAATTATTAAAAGTGTTAATTAATAATATATAATTTAACTATACATAGTTCTATTATATTTAAATTTACTTACCTCATCCAAATGATCAACATATGAATATTTTGTCACGATGTTAAGCATGTACCGCATGACATAATATCCACGCTTAACAGTTAACATGTCCTAGTTGTATCAAACACTATAAAATACATATATATTTTAGTAATTTAAACAATTTTTTTATAATTCAAAATATCACACTAAAGCTTAAATATATAAGATTAGTAGGTGAAGGAGAATCAAAAACCAAAAGCAAGATGAGTTTACAAACACCATGATACTCCCCCAAACTGTCCAGAGATATAGTTTCATGAACTTTGGACTAAATTATGCTTAGGAAATGTTTATGAGCATTTTAGTGATCCTATGCACTGTTGAAGACAGTGTGCAAGACTCGTGCATTGTTTAGGATTTATATGGAAGGAAAATGTAAGCAATTTTCTTTTAGTATATAGTTTGTAATTAAGTAATACAACTTTACAAAAGTAGGCATAGAACTATGAACAATCGCCTGTTGACTAATAACTAATAAGAATCAAGCCAAGCATTGGTCTGATGAGATTCCACTGGTTGCCATTGTCCTCAAAAAGCCATTGTCCTAACAACTGACTCAGAACTGAAGAAGAGGGTTAACCGTTAGGGCCTATTTGGTAAATGGCTGTTAGTTGATTGGGTTGGCTGTTTGGGTTAGAAGGTATAATTTGTTGATAACATTGGCTGATTCTAGAAAGTTGTTTAATAGATTAGCTGTTAGTTGATGACTGTTTGGTATAATTTCTTTTCTCAAAAAGCTAATTGAAAAAGGCTCCTTTGAGTAGCCTTTTGAATTTTAGCATTTTGGAGTTACAAAAAGTTTATTAACCAAACAACTAATAGTGGTCAAATAAGTTAAAATTAGCTGATAGGCTGATTATTTACCAAACAGGGCCTTAATCTCTAATAAAAAAGAAGAGACAATAGTTGATCTCCTAAGTCCTAAGCCATCAGACTAGGATCTGTATCAATAAAACAATTGCTGAAAGAAAAAAAGGATCAACTCAACTCTGGAACTAAGTGCAAAAGTTCTTTTAGAAGCCTTTTAATTACCTTCCTATAAGCAAAAATATCAGCCAGAGGAATTGACAGTGTCATTTTCAGGTTGATGTCAAGTACATCTGCAAGTGCTCTATCTCCATAGAGTTCAAACACACCAAAGTTCACCAAACACACATAATAAGCATTAATTTATAAATAAATAATATATATTCACATTCAAACATTAATAAAGAACATATATTCATCAAAATTAATATTCTTTCACATATAACAATATATAAAAATAAAAATTAATAACAAATTAAAATAAATTCGAAATAAAGTTTGTAAAATCATAAAACATCACATTTATTAATTTATTAATATAATAATAAAAAATTAATATATTATTAACCAATAATTTAAAAAAAAAAACAAAAAAACAAAAAAACAAAAAACCTGCTGCCGATGATGGCTGCGCAGATCTGATGGAGGAAGGTGGTGACTTCAATGGCGGACGGTGGTGGCTGCGGTGGAGGCGGAAATGGCAGACGACGGTGGTGACTGTTGCGGATCGAAGGGAAACGGTAGATCTGGTTTAATTTTTGGGAGTAAATGTTACGCAGATCTGGTTTAATTTTCGGTTGGAATTTTAGTATTTTTTTAATATTCAACATTCCGCTACCGTTTCCGGAATATAAAATAAGTTTTTTTTTTAAAAAAAAATCATGTCTGTTGTATCAAACAATAGTGGCGAATTATTATTCAATTATTTACAAAATTGCTATAATGTGTTTGTTTTTAGGAATACACTACCGTTCCACTACACCAAAAAGGTTATTGTAGGGAAACAATTCTCGAAATACCCAAGAAAATGGACGAAATAGAAAATCCACTAAAACAAATATTACAAGAAATATTACAAGGAGAAATAATCCACGAAGGATTACAACAAAAAGAAATTACAAGAAAAATTCCAGGAATTTAAACCTACAACAAAGGTTAGATAAACCTGGAATACAGGGACGGTGTATAACGGACTTTGGGGTAGTTGTAAGTACGAGTCGTGTTGTCACTTTCCTTAAAACCTTATTTACCGCTTCCCGGGGTGCTGGAACGTTGCGGTCTAGGTTTCCCAGGATAAAACGTACTACGATCCGCCGTTTGAGCACACAAACTTGGACCCGGCGAACGAGAACGTGGGATGAACACAGGTGGCTAGAACGAAGGAGAGTAGAGTTTCGAGGTGGGAAAGTATTTCGTGTATATCACGTATTACTTGTTCGTCTTGTGTAAAAATTTGCTGCTCACCTAGAAATATATAGGAGATAGAAGGATTAATGGCATTTATCATGGCATTCATTCCTGGCAAGGTAACCTCCACCCACTAACCAAGTATTAACTTTGCCACTAATATGCAATTAACTCTAAAAATAAATATTGGATATTAATTCCATTAATTGCGCACACGAGTTCAAGCCTTTCGAAGGCATTTTGGGATTTGATTTGCACCCCTGCGCGTGAAAGAGAGCATCTATGTTATACAAGTTAATTAGTCATAAAATGACTCTTGTATATATAGTGAGTGAAATCTTCTTCCCAAACCAATGTGGGACAAAGGCTTTCCTTAAAGCTTTTCCCACACTTTTTTCCATCTCAATAAGTCTACTTTGAGAACCAATTTCCCATTCACCCATTATCCATTTTGAGCGTATAATATATCGATCTCTTCGTCTAAGAACGAAGAATCCGAATCCACTTTGACCCGACCCAAATTGGATGTGGACCCTACATATATTTATACCACAAAATGGCCACTTAAAATGACATTTATTGACATTTTTTCCAACAGTTATTTAGTGGCGATTAATTTGTTATTTAGAGGCGGTTCAAAACCGTCACTAAACTGTTTAGAAGCGGTTCTCCAACCGTGTCTAAATAGTGTGTCGCGAAGGATTTATAGGCGGTTTTAGACAAGTGTGGGAATTAATGGAAAACTTATTTAGCGACGGTTTTTAATGCATTTAGCGACAGTTTTGTAACCGCCGCGAATAATCAATTATTTTTGTCTAGAATTTAGCGACACTTACATAACCGCCACTAAATTATTTTATTTATTTTTATTTTAAATATTAGCGACGGAATTAAGCTTTAGTTTTTAAATTATTATTTTAATTATTTCTTATCTAATTGTAATGAAAGTTTTTGAACTGACATTAAAAATTTTCATTGTATTTTTATTTTTATTTTTATAATCCTCATCAAATTAAGTTTTTTTTTTTTTTTTTTTTTTGGTGGTAAATCTCTACATTCAAATTTGTATGGCAGCCACAAACAAACTCTATATGCACATTTAATTGAAAAGAAAATCAATTGTAACGAATATTTGTCAAATAATATCAAACAATATTCATGTACAAGTACAACCAACCGTTTACATATTAATTGAACTGTATACATAACTGAAAAATATTTCAAATGAAAAATATAAAGCAACATATATAATAGTTTATTCATCAATATGACGGTTTCATGCGAAAGGAAATTGCCCATTTACATAATCACTAGACGATGAATATCATTTTTCACCCTCAATGAGAATTGATAGTCATGACTTTTCCTTGTAGTATTTTGAATCTTCGAGGACTCAAACAACTGAGGAGCTTGGAGAGCATGCATGGCACTGGTGGTATGTATTCATACAACCTTCAGTCTGTATACCTACAACAGATAATATACCCTACATTTCCTGTTTAAGTAGAAGAGAATGTGAATAACACAATGGATTTTGATAGGATTACATAATAGATGAAAATCATGAAATGTCTTTCCACAAATACGTGAAGGCATTTAAAAAAAAAAAAGAACTTCTCTATCAGTATTATTAATCTTATTAAAAGGCAATGTATGAATGTCTACCAAATTCAAACAAACTACTACAACTTGCTTCTCCAGGAGAGTCCCTGCGAACAATGTTAAGAGCTATTGCATGAAAGTATGAAGAAAAGATAAGAATTTACATTAATTGCTCATATACCCCCACTGCAAAACACAAACACAATTGAAACACAACCACTTTGAGTTATTTTATTACTTATCATAGACCAACTCAAATAAATGAATATTAATATTTCTACTAATTAGAGCATTATTAGCTAAAGATAACAGAATCATTGGAACACCTTACAAGAAATTAAAATATAAAATCTTTTGATTATTTAGCACTAATTTTCTGTTGAGAGAACGTCAATGCAGTGGCATTTTACAGCGACAAGGATCAGTACCTCAAATATTTGTATCAGGAATGTCTTGATTGATTTTCTTTTGTCTATAACGGTCTCGCTTCCAACTTCCAATATACCAATTTGCTTTGGATCAACCTCATCCATCTCAAGAAGTGAAGTAATAGCAATCAAACTGTAAATCAGCAAATGAATAGGTTGGACTAGATCAGATAAAGACAATATTTTGCAAAAGTGAAGTTATTCTACCACTTTAGACAACACAAAGTCATAAAGCTATTGAACTAATTAGCCCAACCAAGCAAATTCCCTACCACAGCTTGACCATCTAACAGATTCCATTTTGTTCAGAAATAGAGCTAATAGCTCATTGATATGACATCCTCCACCTCACTTCGAAGATGTGATGTCTCTCACAGGTGCATCTGTCATTAGCCTTGAGATACCGAAATTGCATATCTTTAATTATAGTCCAATGCTTATTCACAAGACAATTTGTATTTTTTAGATCTCGATGAACTATATATCTTCATGCGATGAATGCACATCAACCCTCTTTGTATGCAGATAGAAAATAACAGTCAGTTAATAAACAATAACCCGCAACACAAAATATATCATCATAATTTCACGAATGTTTTTAAACATAAAAATTACCCACCTGCATATATCACATAGCATCTTAAGTCTCTCCCGCCAGTTGAGCAGCTTATTTTGACCACTTAAATGAATCAAATAGTAAAGTGATCCCATCTCCTTGTACTCAGTAACCATGGACATATATTTAGGTGAAGAGACGGGGAGAGAGGGCTTCAAATTAAGCATTCGCATGGTGACAAAGAGGGAATAATTTGAACCCCTCCCTTGCCATCTCAAAATCGTGAAATATGCTACAAGAGAAAAAGCTTTTGGCTTATATCAGCTAACTTATTCAGGTTCAAACTTGAGTATGACGATTAAATAGAGAAAATGACTTAACTGATAATGGACCAATTGTGACCATAGTACGGAGTAATTTCTAAACCCAAAATCAGCACTATCCATCTTTCATGTATATTCCCAAAGCCATTTTATTTCAGTGCATAAGGGCATAAATCTGTAAAGGGATGCCTATATACAGACTATCAACATGCAATCCAATATAATCTATTATGGCAATTGTTGTACAAGCAAACATGCAAGATATGCAATCTGCATGTAAACTACAACTTTTGGATACAAAAAAAAAAAAATCAAATGAAAACAGATAAAACAAAAAAATAGCATATAATAATTCTTAAGCCAAAGAGTAGCCTATGTATTTCCTCTCATTCATAAGATCATCAACCCAATAAAGACAACTTATTGCTAATCAATCCCAAGAATAAAAGAATAGTATTTTTCAAAGAAGAGATCAAAGGACCATTTCAACACTCAAAAAATCAATTTGATACATTAAAGAATGTAAATAAGAAAAGAGAACTTTACCAACTTTCAAATGGAACCAAGAGGCCCACCACATCAACTTCATCTACAACAAAAAACAACACTTCTAAAACTTTAATTCAACAACAAATGATGAAAGAAAAAAAAAACTTGTAGATTCTAGAAGAAGTAGCCAAACTGCAAATAGATATAGATAGAAAAAATAAATTGAAACGCCAACAATATCAAATCCATACAGCAGAGTAACTTCTTCAGGAAGGTAATCCTTTCTAATGTTCCCATCTAATAAGCAAGTCTCAACTTCATTACTAGAATGGAAAGAATGGGGGGAAATAAGAACATACCGGGAACGTATAGTATGACACATAACAGCTTCCAATGAGCAAAAACAACAGCAATACTAAAGAAGCTATCATCCATGTCCTTCAATGCTCATCACCGCAGCTCCAAACAACTCGTGTGATCCTAATCTACAAACAAAAATTATCACAGAAAATCAGAGTAAATGTCAAAATTTCCAAGAGGTATTTGGTTAGAAAAATGTTTTTGATTTACTTGGCTAGTTACTACAATCAGGATGATTGTAAATAATGTGAGGAAGAAACATTGGATCGTTATCTTGATTTGAAAACACTAAGAAATGCGCAATATAGATAGAAACAGAACTAAAAATCCATGGATTAATAATTTTAAATCCTAGAACTCACCTTTGGAAGAGTACACAGTGGAGGGAAGAAGAGGTTGACGAAGAGGGTAGATGGAGAGCGAAAATTTGAGACGGACAGCGACAATTTGGGGAGAGTTCCCAGCACAGTCTTTTTAAAAATGTGCCAATTTAATTTCTGATGTACAAGCAGATTTTTTATAGCGGTTAGATCAACCGTAGCTAAATACATAATTAGTGGCGGTTGGTAAAAACCGCCATTACATTTGTGTCGATTCATTTTCTGTAGTGTTCTTACAAGAACAGTAGCTAGAAGTTAGTGTTTTATAATCTTTTTTATATTAGTGCACTGAGGTGTGAGTGATCATTGAGTTGAATTGGCTAAGTAATGCTGCCATGGCCATAATTCCCCTTATTGGTGCAGGACAATGACCACTAGATTGTAGGAATATGATTACATACTTGTTGATGTTAATAAAATTTTGTTACTAGAGGTTCTATTGAATTTCTATAGCGAAATCAGGTGAGGATAATTGAATTTGCTTTGAATTAAATAGGAGAAAGAATGCTTAGATTTATGAATGATAAAATCATTGTTATAGAATCATAATTTGTACTTTTAAACAATTAAAATTTGTATTAGTTTAGAAATTATATGCTTAATTTGTAAAGACATCTTAATTAATCTAATTTATCTTGACAATTAATATTTCTACGGGCACCTATATATCCTTCTAACAATATTAAGATCCTAATTGTTTATTATTATCAATATCTTTATAGTAAAACACTTAAAATTAAAATGTGACTTATCTATTCATTTATATGAATTTTGTAAATTATAAATCTAAAGATCGAAAACACTTGATAAAATTTAACGAAAATAATGAATTCATAAAAATATTTGTAATTTTATAATATTCAACATATTTTATAATAATCTAAAAATTTAAATTTCAAAATATTTTATAATAATCTAAAACTTTAGAAACTTTTTTATAACATTTATTTTGGTTCTTGATCTAGGTGATCTTTCTTTGTTACTATTATTTATCTCCCTTGCTTTGCTATATTTACTCCTAGAAACTAGTTTTAGTATGAACTTTGTTTAGTTTTTTTTTTCTTTTTTTAAAAGTTTTTTATACTTATTAGTTAAGTATTATTTATTTGTTAAATTACAGTTTGACACTTTGACTTATTTTATAAATAATCATAGTTTTCTTTGATAAGATTTTTTTAGTAAAAAAAAAAGAGTTACATAAATTTTTACATACTTTTATGAAATCTTTGGACGCACATAAAAAGTTAAAAGAAATAAAAGATAAAAAAAAATAAAAAAAAATTACGGGTAAGGTTACCTTAAAAGCATAACTTACATTTAAAAGCATAATTTATTATAATTTTAAATAGTTTTAAAATTTTTAATTTTTTCATGGACTTGTGTGGATTATGAATAAAAGGTACGTTATATTTTTAGTATATTAAATGTACATTATGTAACATTTTTTCATTAAGGAAAAATAATTGGTGCAAGTGATGGTCTTCAATGGCTTTCAATAGCCATTATGTGGTGACATGTAACGGTTGTAACGGAAACCGTTACAAAGCCTATATTAATGGTTAATAGGCTATATATATATGTTGGATCCCCTCACTTCTCAGGTAATTGTCTGATAGACAGATACACCATCCATATTGAACCTGTGAGCAAGTGGGAGACATTGTACTAGGACAATCTACAGCAGATTCAAAGGCAATTTCTAAGAACAACTATGGTAGGAGGTTAGTCCTATTTGTACTATATTCTTACATTTGGTATTAGAGTCTGTTTATCTCTGCCTAGTTTTTCAAATTGCTTATGCTTTGCAATAGTATATTCTGAAAAATACTGCAAATATCCTGTTATATGCAATTTGATATAAAATGTTTGTTGTGCATGCATATTCATATTGTTCATGCATATATAAAATGTTTTCGAGTGAATGTATATATTCATATAGGGCTATGCGTGTGAATATATATTTTTACAATGTTTTGTTTAAAAAAATATCATATGGAAATTTTTGGAGTTTTGGCCGGCAACTATTCGACCATTCGAATGATCGCCGGCGTCTCTCCTTTTCTAGCGACCTCGACTGTCATTGGGCGGCGGTCGCCAGTGTGCCTCCATTTCCGGCAAAATCGCCGCCATTGGGCGGCAAAACAGCGAAATATATATAAGAAAAACCTGGCCATCAGTATTGAATTGCCATTTTTGGACTCCGATTCGCTGGAGATCTAGTGACGGCGACGGCGAGGCTACTCACTTTTCCGGCGATTGGTGAGACTTGCTTCTCGGCCTGGCTCGCCGCTGCTTCTCTCTCTCTTCTGCTCATGCTGGTCGTAATCTGTTGGTGCGGCTGGGAGTCGGCGAAGAGATGGCGACGCTGGGAGGATCGCTAGCGGTGATGTCGGCTTCGGCTGGCTTCTCGTCCGACGAGCGGCGGCGTCGGCTTCGGACGGCTTCTCGTCCGATCCGGCGATCTCTCTCCCACTCCCACTCTCGGCTGCACTACTAAAAAACATGGCTATAGTGACGGATAGATTCCGTCGCAATTAGTCACAGTTTCGACGCAAAAGAGAAATTGCGACATACTTTGCGACAAAATGTGATCGTCGCATCAGGTCGAATCGCAATTGCTCAATTGCGACTGTTTGTCGCAATTAATTATTATCACCGACGACCATATTTTTGTCGCAATATATCTTAATTTTGTCGCAATTTGTAATCAATATCAGTCGCATTAGTTTGTCGCGAGGCATCGCAAATAATACATTTGTTCGTCGCAATTAAGCTTATTAGTTTGTTGTTTGTATTAATTTGTTCGTCGTTATTTCCAATTTTTTGTCGAAATATCTGTCGCAATTTTATTAATTTTAAATGCCATTCGGTAAATCATATGTCGCACTTGTTGTTATATGCTTGTAGGTGTAGTATGTCACAAATTTTTAAAATATATTTTTATTTGTCGCAATAAAAATAATAGTATCCACCAAAATGTTCGTCAAAAATCTTATGCATACAAAATATCACCCAATATAAAATAGTAAATTCAATCCATCATATATATAATTAGTTTAATACAAATAGGCTTCATCACTCAAACAAAAAAGAAACCCACTAATATTGTGGGGTGGCTAACTAATATCCTACTCTAAATTGGAGTTGATTAACATATCTAAATTATAAACTAAGAGCTGGACCTAACATCCTACTAATACAAAACATAAATCCCAATAGACAAGCTAATCCAAAATGTTGGTCATTACCTACAAAAGAAGATCCAAGTGCCGGTTCCACAATGTTGCTCATTACCTACAGAGGATCAGATTGTATCTCAACAAATTTACCAAAACGACTGCATGAGCATTGTCATGGGGAAAATTTTCTACAGAAAGGATCTAGCAGCCATCCTCCACAACCCCAAATGGAAAACTATGTATGAACACATTTAAGGGGGTATTTGGTTTAAATATCAGAATCAAGTACTTACTATTTAGAATGGATTTTAGTAAAACTATCTGTTTTGGTAGTAAATTAAACAAGAATAGGATTCCAAATAAATAAATATGCACACAAATATATTCAAATTCCACAACAAAGGCATGGAAGATGGTTTTTTTTTTAAAATCATTTTTACTTTTTCTTCTCTATTTTTTATTCTAAAGTCCAAAAGTAGGAGAGGGGAAGGGCAATGGGTTTTCACAAGATGAGGCACTTTACTACTAATAATTCTTATAAATAAAAGAAGAATACAACTAACCACTAGTATTAGGAACATGTTGGAGTGCTTCATGAACCATCTCTTGCACAGATTTTCCTTCTACAGATGTTGATAGAATAATTTTTGACAATGACAAAAAGGGTGTAAGGAACAACTAATGAGAAATAGTCAAGCAGCCAAGTGACCAGTCAATCAGATGAAGGATGCAAAATCACATGACACAATAGAGGTTCACGCAAGTTGGGAGAAAGGGCTTTACTTGATTGTTCTTTTAAAGCTATTGCAATGGCCCATGGCACAATAACACAATGAAATATATAAAAACCAACTTTCAAAAACTCTTTGAATGAGCTTTCCGTACTTACGTAGAAAATCTCTCTGAATTAGCCATAGAAGCTTTGCAGGTTCAAATGCAACATCCCATGGACATCCAAGATTGTGGTTGAAGAATATATATGCCCATGAGTTACCTGCATAATAAAGTCAAACAAATTCACAGAATGCAATTTGCTATATATATTTCAAGCTTCTTTTACAAAATTCAAATAATACTACTAGTTAAAATTCTTTATTCAAGATAAACATATATGGCATATATATTTCCATGAGATAGCCAAAATGGTTAGCTTTGATTGCATTCCTCAGCAGGGTTGGCTTACCTTCACAAGAACACAAATGTAGCATTCATCATTCATCAATAAATTGAACTAAAATCTTCAACAAGGCTCAAAAAACACCAACCAAAATCTTAACACTGCAGCAAACCTGCAAACAGATAAGAAAACTCCAAATCTAGGGTATACCTAAAAGCTACAACTACAAAACACCCAATGACAAACCACTCTTTTACAGCCCAGAAAAGCAAATTTCTCCAAATAGGTATGCACAAAAGCCACAATCAACAAAGTGATAAATACACATGTAAAATTAGAGACTTAAAGTAAAAAAAGATTCAAAGAACCTGACCGGAATTCGGAAATCGGAAATCCGAAACTGGAAAGCCAGCAGCGCCTGCGAAGGTGCTCTACTGCTTGCCTGCTGCCCTGCTCGGTGGCCGATGCTCCCGCTCTCCGTCGGCTTCCTCGCGGCTCACTGGCCGATGCTCCGCTCTCCGTCGGCTTCCTCGCGGCTCGCTGGCCGATGCTCCGCTCTCCGTCGACTTCCTCGCAGCTCGCAGGTCGGCTCAGCTGCTCTGGCCACTGCCCTTCCGTCGCCTCAACGCCTCCTTCCGCAGTCGGCAGTCCGCCCCTCGCGCCCGCGCCCTCGCCCTCGCCCTCGAAGAAATAGACAGATGAGGAAGATTTGGGGCAGAGTGAAAGAGTAAAGAGTGAGAACTGGAGGAGGGAGGAGGAATTAAGGAAGAGGCGCTGAAATTTTGGGGCGAAAATTTGGGTGTGGCGCCATTTGTTTTTTTTTTTTTTTTTCTGTAAAATATATATATATATATATATATATATATATATATATATATATATATATATATATATATATATATATATATATATAATTTTTATCAATAAATATATAATTTCAAATTTCAAGTATTTATAAATGTGTATATATATTTTCTCAAATAAAAATAAATGTGTATATATATTACTTTAATTAATAGAAAATAAAATATATAAAATTTATTATTTACGTATGTCGCAAGTTCGTCGAAATGTTTGTCGTAACTTCCACAAATTGTTTCACTTAAAGGCATTAATCAATGCTTAAACAACGTAACCTCTCAAAAGACCCTCTGCATAGGTACTTTTGGCACCTACCAAGAGAGCTGCACTTGAAGCTAAATACCATAAGCTGTATGAACCCCTTTAATTACACCAAGGTAAAAAGCATATCTCAATAATTATTACCTCTTACAATAATATTTGGGTAAAAGGATCTTTATTATATTTCAATAACTCAAAGTTCTTTATTGTTTAGAGACATTTCAACTGATTTCACTTACAAAAATTTTCTAGGGTGTTTCCCCAACCTAATAACATAGGTCTGATAAATTTTGCAGAGATATGAAATAGTGAATGGGGTTGTTGAAGTGGAAGGTGTTAGTAAAGCTTTTGTTGATAAGGGAGATGACAAGGGAACAGAAGTTGAGACATACTTCTTTATGATAATTACATCATTTGTTTTGACTTCCACAATCCATTCTGTTTCTTGATACTACTACAGTAACCCCCTTTGACGATTTTCTAGGGTGCATGAGTATTTAGAATGGACATTCAGTTTAATACTAGCATGATATGTTTCTATCTATCTGAGAACCTTGATGAAAAGAATGTTGTTTATCAAATTTTTTTTTTTTAAAATAGGACTCTTTCCACTTCATTGCTATCAGGACCGATTTTTTGATTTGCGTGGCCTGTGCTGATAAATAAGTGAGACCCTATCAAAGTATAAATAAACTGCGAATTGAAGAAAAATTGCAAAGAGAAAATGTACTACTCACACCACTGAGACTTGAACTCATGACCTCCCATCTGAGGGTGACCACTACATGCCAATTGAGCACAAGGTGCTTGACTAATTAGAAAGATGATAATTCAAGTGCTGCCTAGAAAGGTAATTTATAACTTTTTACTTTACATTAATTGTAATTTTATCATGTGTTGACTTCCTTGTTGGAAGGGGAAACTGAATTTTCTTTACTATCAATAATAACATTATTATTATTGTTTCGTACTACTACTATTTTTGTAGGACCAGCTTTTATCAAATTTGGATTATAACAATTTCTTCAACGTTGAGTAGTTTTAAACCTTCTGATTAAGTGGCTGTATAGAATTGCATTGAGCTTCCATGCTTTATGGGTTGAATGATTGCTTGGGAATTTTTGTTGTTGGGAGTAAATTCCTTTTTATCTTTAGAGTCATTTACGTTTTTGGTCCTACTATTATTGGGGCATTGCCAATTTTAGTCCACTTCATTAAATTTTGCCACATTACGACCAATCTTATTTAGTCATTGCCACTTTTAGTCCACCGTTAAAATTTTCATCAAATAACCGTCCAAAACAGGAGTATTTTGATCTTTTCATGCTTTGATCATCTCTTTTACCCATTGTAGTGGTTTTCCTTACAGATTTTGATCCAATGATGAGGTCCGACGAAAGCCATGGCTTTGTAATGTGGCTCACATGGCTTTCGCCGAACCTCTTCAATGGATGAAAATGTATAATGAAAACCACTGCAAAGGGTCAAGGAGATGACCAAAGCATGAAAAGACCAAATATACCCTTATTTTGGACATCAATTTGACGAAAATTTTAACGGTGGACTAAAAGTGGCAAGGACTAAATAAGACTGGTCGCAATGTGGCAAAAATTAATAAAGTGGCCTAAAATTGGCAATGCTCCAATAACAGTAGGACCAAAAATGAAATTGACTCTTATCTTTATCTGTAACATTCAGTCTAGTTGTTATACCGTGGACCATGGTCATGACTGATACTGCAGTTGTGTTGAAAGGGAACTGCAATTGCGCGGAACGGAGCTCGTTTCATCTGTCTGGAACTGCAATTGTGTTGAACTGATACTGCTGTTGTGTTGAAAGGGAACTGCGCGGAACGGAGGCCGTTTCATCCGTCTGGAACTGTAGTTGTGTTGAACTGATATTGCAGTTGTGTTGAAAGGGAACTGTAGTTGCGCGGAACGGATATAATTTCATCTGTCTGTTTTTATTAATCAAAATGACATCGTTTTGATTGCGCAGAACGGATACCGTTTCATGTACTCTGATGAAGTAGTTTTCGCGGTAGATGTAAAGAAGTAGGTGTTAAAACGGGAAGAAGTTCCCGAGTATCGTTCTCAAAGGATGGTAGAAAGGGAATTTGAGCGGTAAGGGGATGAAGCACAAGAGTGTCTAGTGTTTGAAAGCTAACTCGAGCATAGTAAAAAATGTGCATGAAAAATAATGAAAATAAGGAACAAACATTGGAAACAATCAATTGGAAAAGAGGATTTGGATTTTGCAACTCATATAGGTATCTTTGATTTCCTAAGATATTAGGCTAGCAACACTTAGATAATGAAAATGAGGCAAGGCAACTATACCAACGCCACTCTCGTGGTCATTGGCCTATCATCTAGTCCATGGTCCCATTCTCATGGCAACTAGGCTAGGTGAGGCAAATTATCGAACACATGGTGTGCTATTTGCCTTCCAATCCCCCTTGTCTCGAAGGCGGGAAGGAAATGTGCTAGGCTAGGCTGAGGAGTAACCCTACTCTCGTGGGTGAGACTCCTTCTCCAAACACCTCTCATATAGGTTGATTACCCCTACACAAGAGTCAAAGTAGATCACCACTCACACAATCAAACTCATAATCAAAGCAATTGCAAAACCTAGTTGATCAATTCAAAGCTCAAGAATACAAAATTGCTCAATCCAAATCCATAATGAACTATCTAATCATACTTGGAATTGAAATAGCAAAAGGCAAAAGTAATGACAAGAAATTAAAATGAAGACTTAGCTTGAAATTGAACTTTGAACTTGAACTTGAATGTTGATCACAATCTTGCAACAATGGAATTCTTCTCTAATTCTGATCTAAGCCTATGAATTGTAATGTGGAGTGAATTGGGAGAGTTCTCTCTAGGCTAATCCTAGAGAGAGAAAGTCTAGGGTGTGGAAGGGCGCATCCAAGGCGTGCCTTGCGTTCTGCTTTGAAACTTCAGAGTGATAAGTTTTGGACGCCACCTTGGACGCGCGTCCAAGGCAGGATTCTGTTCTGCTTTGAAACTTCAGAGAGATAAACTTTGGATGCCACCTTGGACGCGCGTCCATGAGCGCGTCCAATGCCTATTTCGTCCTCCAACTTTGACTTGTGAATCCTTCTCCGAAATCTCTCCATTTTCTGCCTTTTTGCCCTTATTTTTACCTACAAAACGATTGACAAAGCGTGGAACGGGGTCCAATGACAATATCAAGCATTCTAATGCAATTAAGGATCAAATCAAACATAAAAGTCGTCGAATGTGGACTAGATGATCCGAGAATGACCTTATAAAGATGGCATCTTTTGCACTTATCATACTCGCTTAATCTTGTGGAATGTAAACTGGAGTAATTTTGTACACCTTTTTATGTGCAGAGTGATAATTGTGCAACTTATTTTTTATTTAAATCATTTGTCTGAAATGTTACGTGCTGGTTGCAGGAAGGGAGAAAGTATTAATTGAATATTTGCTAGGTGCCTAAGTTCCTCTGAAAAAGGCATTTGAATGCTTAATACAGATAAGAATACTCTTTGAATGGTGCCTTTATTTAATTTTTCTCTATGGTCTTTTATGGCTTTTCATTTATGTCCTATTGCTATATTTTACTCAATATTTTTCACTATGAGTCTTTTCTTATATGTTGTTCCTGTTCTATTATTTTATATGGTTAGGAGATTGCCTTGCAATCTTAAGGGCTGAGTTGAAAACTCAGAAGAAACGTGAAAGAGTTAGTTTCGGTAATGGTCCTCCAATTATGTTGATTTTTTAAAATTAGTCTTCGACTTTCAATTTGGACAATTTAGGTCTCTTGACTTTCAAATTCTTTTCAATCTTGGTTCTTTTGTCAAATTTTGGTTAAGTTGAGGTCAAATGAAGGGGTAAAATTGTCCGTTCACTTGTATATTGTATTATTACTCGTATTTCTCCTATCATATAAGCTATATATATGAATATAATCTCAGTTGAAGAGACTTCTACTGAGATGATATAGCTTTGATTGAAACTTCGACTGAGATTATATTCATATATACATCGTATAGGACATGAGAAATAAAAGTAATAATACACTAAACATGTGAACAGGCAATTTTACCCCTTTATTTGACCTCAAATATATTAATCAAAATTTGACGAAAGGACCAACATTGAAAAGAATTTGAAAGTCAAGGGACCTAAATTGTCCTAATTAAAACTCGAGAACTAATTTTGGAAAATCAGCATAGTCAGAGGACCATTGCTGGAATTAACTCGACATGAAAAAAACGTTTTAAAAAGAAGTCTCTTTGGTCAAAAATCTTAGAAGAGGTAGCAAGTCAGTACTGATTTATATTCTTTTCTTTAAGAACATGACTTTTTAAAAACCATTAATTTGTTTAGTATCTAATCTTTTCAGATGAGAGGTAGCAATGAACATTAAGCAAGTTTTTAGTTTTATTTATGTTTTTTTGTTGTATAAAACTAGCTACGGCTTCTTCTTTAAAAAAATAGCTACTGCTTTTTGTTGAATTTTTATCACATAAATAAATTTTTAAAGTAAGTTTTTAGTTTTATTTATGGTTTTTAGGTTGTATATAAATAGATATAGCTTTCTGTTTTATTTTTATTAAACAAATAAATTTTTACCTTTAAAGAAAAAAAATATTATCAGGAACAGACATGATTGTAATTTTTTTTAAATAAAAATTTGTGTCGGATCCTAATCAAAATCAGACACAAATAGTCTGCATATGAATTTTTTTTTTAAAATAAAAATAAAAACGACAATCAACGTCCGATTTTAATCAGGATTGGCCACAATCTGCGTCCGATGTTACTTCGGACGCAGATTGTTCAACCAATCTGCGTCTGAAATACTTCGGACGAAGATTGTTTCCTACTCCGGTGCCAAATAATTGATTCTATACTAGCGACCTATTGTAAAACAAGAGGCGAATGACTTATTTTGTACTAGTGGTACTTTCAATAATAACATGGAGAAGAACTAGTATTTGACGTCGAAACTAGACTTTTCCATTTGTCTTGGATTTGATGTAATATGAGTATATGCCTGTACACTGATTTTGATTTTTATTAAAACTTCTATTAGTTTAGATATTACTACATTACATTCTTAGTTTGTAAAGACATCTTAATTAATCAAATTTATGACAGTTAACATTTTCGCACCCAATTATATAATCTTCTAACAATATTAAGATCCTAATTGTTTACTATTATTATCAATATATTTATAATAAAACACTTAAAATTGAAATATAGCTTATCCATTTATTTATATGAATTTTGTAAAACATAAATCCATAAATCGAAGACATTTGATAAAATTGAACAAAAATGATTAATTTATCAAAATATTTGTAATTGTCATAATATCAAAATATTTCATAATAATCTAAAATTTTAAAATTCAAAATATTTAATAATAATCTAAAATTTTTAAAACTATTTTTTTGGATAACATTTATTTTGGTGTTTGATCTAGGTGATCTTCTTTTATCAACATTATTTATCACACTTGCTTTGCTATATATATATATATATATATATATATATATATATATATATATATATATATATATATATATATATATATATATATATATATATATATATATATATCATTGTTGTAAAAATCCCCGCCTAGGCGCTAGGCGCTCCTAGACTGAGGCGAATTGCTCCGTAGGCGCTCGCCTAGGTGGCCAGCCGCCTAGCGCCTAACTCGGCCGAGTTGGCGGCCGACTGGGCCAAATTTGGCCGAGTTAACTCTAGCGAGTCAGTCTTGTTAATTTTATTATTCCCTCCGTCCCATTTTACCTGTCCTATTTACTATTCATTAGTCAAACCAACTCTTTCTTCATTGCTTATTTTCTTTAGTAATTTTTTATTATTTTTAAATTTAATTTTTTGTGTTTAATAATACTTTTGATGTAGTTTCTAAATATATAAATTTTATATATTAATACTAAACTTAATATTATGAAAAATTGGATTAAAAATAACTTCAGTCAAGCCTCGTTAAACGAACCAGACAACCAAAATGGGACGGAGGGAGTATTATATTTATATATATTTAAATTTATTTATTTATATAAGTAAGAGAAGTAAGATATATATATATATATATATATATATATATATATATATATATATATATATATATATATATAAACATAATAAGTGTGAATGAAGCTTATATCCTTCATTTATGTCCATTTTTTTGTACATTATACTATAAAAGTTGTACTTTACAATATATTAGACAAACATACCCCTACCGTTATAACTTGCGTTATCTTTTCCATTATTGTTACCATGCACATGCATCCACTATATATTTTCTTATTTTCTTCAATAATAATAATAATATATACATATTATATATTGGAGATATATGTTAGTTATTTTCTAAAATATAAATATAAAATTTATAAAAATATTTATTATTATTATTATTTACAATAATTTAAATATCAAAAATATAAATAAATTTAAAATTTTAATATAAAATATTAATATTGGGCACCTATTTTTTGCACATCGCGCATAAGAAAAAGTAGTAATATAATATATGACATACATCCACACACATGAATTAATTTTTTGTTTTTATAGGTCGCCGCCTAGGTACTGTCTAGGCGCTGCCTAGACCGCTTAGGCACTAGGCGCTAGTCGGGCGGTAGACTAGCGCCTAGCGCCTACTGCAACCATGATATATATTAAAACAGAAGTTTTTTTTTCCGTTCATTTTAAAATAATACTCTTCTGTTTTGAAATTTGAAATTTGAAATAACAATCATTTTTTACATAATTAAATAATTACAAAAATGCTATATATGTTAATTTAATTTATAGTAATGATTATCTAAAATATTTATTTAAGGTAAACTAAACCAATACTTACTATATTCTTTTCCAACTTAACTTCAGTTTTTTTTTATATACAAATAAAATTAATATATAAAAAATATATCTTTAAAAAGTTCTAATTAAAAAATTTTAAATAACACATATATTGATATTTTTATTTTAATGTATTAAATTAACATACAATTATATTGAATCAACCGAATTACGTAAGACAATTAAAATACTTCTTTTTCAAACTTTTCATTCGCTTAAAAGTAAATTTTGGTGCAAAATAAAATAAAAATAAATATCATTGTTATTTGTAATTCTGCTACCATCATTATATTGCTATATATATAGATCTCTATATTTTTTTTTAAGTCATTAAATAATAATATGGTAATTTAATGGTAATAGAATTTATAAAAAAATATTTATTCTATTAAAATAAAAAAATTCTAAATAAAAATAGATATGTCAAATTTAATTTATTCTAATAAGATAAAATTGTAATCTTCTAGTCAATTTAGTGTTTTGTATTGTAGATATTTTTAATTTCATTTGTTTTATTTTTTGAATTTTAATTAAAATTGATAAAATTAAAATAATTTACTTTAATTCGAATATATATATATATATATATATATATATATATATATATATATATATATATATAAACAAAATCCTCCAAAACGAAATCATATTTCCCTCCCAAAATATTGTGCATTAAAACAATAAAATAATAATAAAAGTACAATAATATTAAAACACGCAATCCTATAAAATCAAAACATATTTATGCATTAGGATTAGTACATTATTATAATCTATATCTATATATATATATATAAAAACAAAATCCTCCAAAACGAAATCATATTTCCCTCCCAAAATATTGTACATTAAAACAATTAAAACAATAAAATAATAATAAAATTACAATAATATTAAAACACGCAAACCTATAACATCAAAACATTGTACATTAAAACAATTAAAACAATAAAATAATATTAAAAGTACAATAATATTAAAACATGCAATCCTACAACATCAAAGCATTGTTATGCATTAGGATTAGTACATTGTTATAATATATATAAAAACAAAATCTTCCAAAGCGAAATCCTATTTCCCGCCCAAAATGTTGTACATTAAAACAATTAAAACAATAAAATAATATTAAAAGTACAATAATATTAAAACACGAAATCCTAAAAAAAGAAGAAAATGAAGCATTTGTAGGGTGACATTAATTTGATAACTGCTTACTGTTTACAACCACCATATGTAACCAAACTTACTCAGTAGTACAATGTCTCATTTATGTTATGAAGTCGGTTTAAGATCCTCCATAGGACGATTGTTCTATGTTCCGCCAGGGTGTGGAGAGTTATACTATCTTAGATGTCTTTTAAATTTGGTATGCGGACCTTTTAGCCATGGAGAGGAAAAAGAAATTGGAGACGAGATTTTTAAGGTGAAAACCGAATGATAAAAACCACGGGCCTTTTGGACAGTGTCAAGCCAAAATTCACTATGTTCGTGGGTAGTTTGGTACATGAGCCAGTCGGACCTCTCTCCCTCTCCCCTTTACAGCTTGAAGGTGGCAGTCTCTCTCTCTTCTTAGACAATGGCCGTCGTCAAACCCTCTTGCTAGAGAGTAGATGTAACTCCGATCCTTATAATGTGACCCCTAGGGTTACTGCTCAACTACTATTCAAAGTACCGTTTTGGAAGTGCTAATTTTGATTCGTACTGCTCATCAAACTAGTCTTTGGAGTACCTTTTTGGAAGTGTTAATTTTGATTTGTAAGAATTAATTCCAATTTATATTTTAAGAATTAACGGTCGTATGTCTTAAACTCGATATTAAGTTGTCAGGAAGGTTACAAAGCTGAATTTATTTTGGAAAAAGTTAATTAGGAAGTTACTAGCTTATTTTTGAAAAACTACCTAATGTAATTTTTCAAAATAAACTCTTATTAATTTCAATTAAAATGGCTATATTTTATTAGTGTTATTCTACAAGTTTTCAATCATTTGTGTGCTTATAAATAAGTAATCAGGGCCAAGGACTTTGTGGTCCAGTAGCATCAAACCCTTCCCTTTATACGGGAGGTGGTGTGTTTGGCTCTTCTGCTTCAATAGGTTGAGAAAGTAGTTATGAACAGATACTGCATTATAATAGAGTTACTGCATTGTAATAGAGTTAGTAGTAATCAGGAAAAACTTTCCAATGGAAGCAAATGGTCCAACTGGTATGTTAAGTATATATATAACATGCAGAATTTGCTTATAATACCATAAGAAGTAACATACAGAATTTGCGTATAATACCATAAGAAGCAAGACAACACTGCTAGGACATGAAGCTAAGGGAGGAGTGTTTTCCAATGCAATCAAAATATGGAGTTCACTGCACATCTATCATCTATCCTTAACATGAGAGCCAAGTTTTAGATAACTTAAAAGCATGCATATACAAAACAATAAAATTAAACAAATCCATAGCTATAAATGACCATTCAATTCAAAACCCTCTCATCTCATCACCGCCCGCACAATCTCAATTACAATATACCAAAAATTTCACAAAAACATTTATCGATCATAGCATTATGGCATCCAATTCGAACAACTTCCCAGCGGGCGACAATGACTACGTCATAATCATTGTGATTCCGGTCGTGGGGTGCTTTTTGTTCGTCATGGCTGCGCTGGCGCTCTGCTTCTACATGAAGAAGAGGAACAAGAAAAGAAGCGTTCAAGAAATCGACCTCAAACACATCGATGAACATATGAGAATCCAAGAGGCTATTGTAACGGACAGCCATGGACGGAAAAAGACGGTGGTTTTGTCTGTTAAGGATGATGTTCACGTTCATGAAGACATCATAAGACGAGAGAAAGAGTTTAATAATGTTGGTACATCTGAGGTTGGTAGTGGTGATCTTGAAGCAGGACAATCTTCTTCTGGTGCCACCTTAGCCAAGCTTGAAAAGTCTTGATTTTAATTGGTGTTTGGAATTGGGAGAATAAATTGGTGTAAATAAATTTTAATAAATTAAGAAGATGGGATTGATAAATGATTTGAATTGCTTGCATGAATTTAGCTCACTGGTTCAAGGGTAGTATTTGAGAGAAATAAATTATTTGGATTGGAGCGTGCCATGATTTTAATAATTTAATGCATAATTTACATAGTTATGTGAACCAGGGTCCATAGTAAAATTTATCGAGTATAAAACTCCCCTAGTTACTTTTGTACGAAAATCAAATTTACATTAAATGCAGAACTAAACGTTTTTTGGTAGGGATGAAAATTTATAATCACTATTGGAGAATCTGTATTGAGTAAGCCTTACTACAATACTACATACAAATGATCCGCCATTATTTAATAAAATGTATACACACATTTGAAATTATATTACACACAAATTATTGATGATGAAACAAGTATATAACAATATTAAAGTAAAGTTGACATTGCCATCCGACAACAACCTCGTACTTGTCAATAATGCAACACGACAACATGGTACTCCACGATCGCGTTACGGGCCGTGAAATTCGCCCAATAAGTCTTGGCGGTGGCGACGCCCTGCGCCAACCGGAAAACGCCGGAGCCACCGACAATGGGCATTTCACGGTAGCGATGGAGGATGGGGTTATGGCCGAGGAGGCTAAGCGTGCTGCCGTTATACTTCCCGGCCGTAAACACCAAGTTGAACGTCATGAGAAACCCCAACTCGCTGAACGAGGCGGAGCCGTACATTCCCTGAGCTCGGCCGACGATCCGAGAGCCCGGGTCAGGTCCGGCCGTCAGCGGGTCGTCGGTCATGGCGAGGAAGCCGAAGCGAGTCGGCGAGTTGGCGGTGGTGTTGGCGGCGGCGATTTGGAGTGCGGTGGGGTTCTTGCCGGTGACGGTGTCGTGGAAGAAGAAATGGAGTTTTGTAAGCTTTTGGCGTGCATGGGGTAGGCGTTGGAACCACTCGTCCACCGCCTTAGGGTCTTGATTAGGCACCGTGGCAACGCCGCCTATCGCCGCCATGGCTATCACGGTGTTCAACAAAAGCAATATAATTATTGCGCTTCTTCGTTCTGCCATTTCTAACTCCTCTTTCTTTCTCTCTCTCCCTCGCTCAAAAATGGATATACCATATATGTATAGATATTAAAGATATATACGAGGTAAGGAACATGGTGTTTTGGGGTGGGGGAGAGGCCAGGGGCGGCGGCGGCTACTATGGAAGCAACATAATTATCCCATAATAAAAAAAAATGGTGATTGTGGCCTTGGAGTGGCGAACTTATAATAATTAATAATGTGTTTGCCGCCAAGGACCTTGTAGTCCAGTGGCATCAAATTCTTCCCGTTAGCCTCAGTGGAGGCGATGCTGACTCTTGTGCTAACAGATACTGCATTGTAATAGAGTTAGTAATATTCAAAAAAAAAAAAATAATGTGTTTGCCAATTAGTATAGTCGCAAGAAACTAGAAATACAATTCTTTTTATATTTTATGAGTTGACAAATGATATGCAAGATAGTTGTTAATGAATATTTTTTGTTCTAGTTGGTGTAGTATATATAACTTGTTAGATCAAGATTTCAAGGTTTTAATATATGTAGTCTACGAACCGTGTCACTCATTCAGTCATTTGTTAGTTTGAGAGGGACGTTCTATGTCAGGCATTATAGAGTGGAATATTGATGTTCCACAGCCTTTTTTTCATCATGTTTTGGCTGTGAATTGTTATGAATGAAGTTAATTATTTTGAGGTTAATTTGCTTTCAAAAGCATAGGTGATCTGCTATATATAATACCAATTGTTAGAATCCAATTAACATCTATCACTATATTATAAGTTATAACCACATTAGTCAATAATGAAAGTCTAACTTTATTTTCTTATCAATTAGCATCACATTTCAGTTATAAAATGCTAGACTCGTCTTTCTAAATATCCGCCCAACAGATCTTGTGCATACTAACTTGCCATGACTTGGTGTATGATTATTTATGAATTATTGTATGTACCTAATTAAATATCAATTAATATATAACAGATAAGTACTCTGCCAAGCACCTTGTGCTCAAATGGCATGTAGTGGCCTCCCTCAAATGAAAGGTCATGAACTTATGAAAGGTAAATGCAGATCTACCACTAGAGGAAGTTCTGCCCAAACAAGCTTTTCCTCCCCACATACAAGAGAAGATAGATGTTGAGTATGTAAGAATAAATTTTAGGATGCAACTAGTAAAGGAGGAACTAATAGACCTCGAGGAAGAGGTTTCCACGCTCCACGCTTAATTAAGACCATAAGATCGATCTAAAGTTGCACCTTCTGGCATACTTCATGCGCTTAGATCTTTCAAATCTAACATTAATCAATGAGTGGATGAGTTGCGAATTGAATTGAAGCTATATTCCTTTCATCACTACGGCTGAATTGGCCCAAGACGAAAGTGAAGCCCAACAACTCTAAGTCCAATCATTATTTATTGTGTGGACCATGGTCCTGTGTGGACCATACTATCAAATAATGTACATTCAATATAAAAATAATGTACATTTAGTACACAAATAATGTACATTATTTTTATACTGAATGTACATTATTTTTATAGTATAAAAATAATGTACATTCAGTACAAAAATAATGTACATTTAGTACATTAAAAATGTACATTTTATTATGATCCACACAATAATTTGCCTCATAGTCATGCTGGACCCTTGCAAGGTGGACCTGAGTTTATATCCACAATTTTAAAATCCTATATTCACAATTTTAGAACTTAATATACAAAATTACATTACTTAATATTCACAATTTTTTAACCTTATATTCACAATTTGGTTATATAGATTCAAAAATTATGTTATACTATTGAACATAGAGTTATGAAATTGTGAACATAGAGTTATAAAATTGTGAACATCGAGTTATGAAATGGTGAATGTAGAGCTATGAAATTGTGAACATTAAGTTATGAAATTGTGAACATGAAGTTATGAAATATGAACATAGAGTTATTAAAATTGTGAACATCGAGTTATGAAATTGTGAATATTGAGTTGTGAACATGGACCTAGGTAACAATTAACAACTGCTCAAGTCAGAAGAAGAGTTGGAAGCATGTGACCTAGCCTTTGGGTATGGTTATTTGGGAAAGGAAGGCACATTTTGATATGTTGTGTTCTTTGGCAAAATAATGGCTAGCTTTCGTGCTGAAAGGGCTAAGGAACAGCGGAAGAACTTGAAGGCTAAACAATCTAAGTTTGATTGGTTCAGAGCTTAGAAGGCGAAGCAAGCTCATGAAGAGATGTTAGGCTAGAAACACTACGGAGTAGTTGAAGAAACTAAGGGAGGATAACGAGCGTAGAAAAAGGGCTAAGGTTGTACAGCAATTCGCGAATGCTATAAGCTTAAGGGCTGTGAGTCTGTGACCTTAACAACCCTAGGAGTTAGATGCTAACACTTATGGAGTGAGTATAAGTGGCCATATGGTGATATAAGGCAGGCAAGCTCAATACATACTCTTTTTGAGTAGAGTCTATACTTCTTTTGAGTAGATTCTATACTCTTTTTTGAGTAGTGTTGATAACTTGTAATTTTTTGTTGTTAATGCCATCCATGTACTCAAAAGTCTTGATCAATAAAACTAAGTTTTGAAGGTGCAGTGGGTGGGTGACAGGGTGAGTTTCTTATACTTTCTAAAGGTTTTTCGATTTAATGTGTTTTGATAACATCAAAAAGGGAGAAATTTTTAGGAATAATTGTTGTATAGATTTTGATGATGTTATTAATTGATTGTGTTTTAGAAACTGACTCCCCGTTTCTTTTCTTTGTAATAGCGAATATAGAAAGTAATTTGTCAATCGAGGTCATGCCTTCAACAAATCCTAGTAGTGTGAGAGTATTTTGACATACATATATATGTAAAAGGTTTCCTAAGGACAATTGGTTGCATTCACTATCGGCAACCTTATCCGACATATCTCTCTTAGCACAGGTAGGTCAAGCGGTAGACCTTATATTAGTTGTTTGTTGTAAAGGTTTTCCGATATATCATCTCACCTTGTCTAAGTAAGAAGCACTAAGTCACCCACCCCCCCCCCCCCCCCGGCACAACTTGTTAGGATTACTCGATAGGGTAGTACAAATTAAGTGGAATGTCTTTTGTTCTTTTGAGCTATTTGACACACTCTCCAAGGACATCTGACAACAAGATATCTTTTAACACAAGAAGCATGTTTTTTTTGGCTCTTGCACCAATCAGATAATTCCTAGCTTGTTCAAAAAATGAAATTATTTTTAAGTTTTTAACTACTGGTCAATAGCGTGTAGCAAAAAAGAAGGAAATAATGGTAGCTTTTTGACACCTACCAGTTTAGAAAGTGCAAAATGGAAAGATTTGTAACGTTCAAATTCCAAGCCCTTCAGCTCTATTTAAAGAGCCATTTTTGAAGCGTGAAAAAGTTACACATAGGTACGTACAAAAATAAGTACTAGTATAGTAGCTATGCACAGAACTTCTAAAAGCTTTTATTAGCCTCTAAGATTTCAATGCTTCAAAGAATCATCTAGATTCTTTCACATTTTTAGTCACCCAGATTAATTAATATCCTTAGGGATTATCTTTTACCTCTCTTAAGTCAACTTTATGGACGACCCTGGGAGGCGATTGTGGGGCAATGAAGAACAAGCAGCTTGGTGAAGAAAATCGTTCAAAAATTGTATTTGGTGGACACCGGACAGTAAGCTAGTTGGCTTGGTTTGCAACTAGCTAGTGTGAATGACTATGGATTTCACTTGTATTGGAGATAATAATAGTGGAACCTCGTGTGCTAATAAGGAAAGGAGTAGAGTAGAAATGGCATGAACAACTATAAAAATTCTCGACTCTCTTTCTCTCTTTATTTTACAATCATTATTTAAGTGTTGAATTTAAATCACTATAATAAAATTGCTACAAAAACTTTAAGGTAAACTTTATAAAAATTGCTTGGTTCTCAAGTCCAAGTAATCTTTTAAAAAGGTTTTTAAAGATCGTAAGAAATTTTATTATTCAACCTCAGCTCTCTCCGCCCTGCCGCTCTCTCCCCTCTTCTCTTCTCTTCCAGACTTTATCTTTGCCTTTGGATCAATAAAGTATTACTTATCAAGAAAATTGTATAGTAATACTTTAATTTCAAGCAAAAATTTAAATAGAATAATGATATTTAATACTTCGTATATATTATTAGCTTTTTTTTTTTGTATAAAAGTGATATATATTATATTAAAAGTATTCGATTATTACATTAAAAACCTTTATCTTTTAATTAGTATAAATAGATTATTACATTAAAATTAATACTTTTCAAATGAAAATGTAATATTTGTTAAATTAAAAATTCTACTAATTTACTCTCTTTTTTTTCTGTATTGAACTTTGTTTTTTTTTTTTTTTTTCAATTAAAATGGCTATATTTTATTAGTGTTATTCTACAAGTTTTCAATCATTTGTGCTTATAAATAAGTAATCAGGAAATTTTTTCCAATGGAAGCAAATGGTACAACTGGTATGTTAAGTATATAACATGAGAATATACCCATTGTCATGAAGTTAAGGGAGGAGTGTTTTCCAATGCAATCAAAATATGGAGTTCACTACACATCTATCATCTATCCTTAACATGAGAGCTAAGTTTTAGATAACTTAAAAGCATCCACATACACAAAACAATAAAATTAAACAAATCCATAGGCTATAAATGACCATTCAATTCAAAACCCTCTCACCACCCTCGCAATCTCAATTACAATATACCAAAAATTTCACAAAAACATTTATCATAACAATATGGCATCCAATTCAAACTACGTCATAATCATTGTGGTTCCGGTGGTGGGGTGTATTTTGTTCGTCATGGCTGCAGTAGCGCTCTGCTTCTACATGAAGAAGAGGAACAAGAAAAGAAGCGTTCAAGAAATCGACCTCAAACACATCGATGAACATAAGAGAATCCAAGAGGCTATCGTAACGGACAGCCATGGACGGAAAAAGACGGTGGTTTTGTCTGTTAAGGATGATGTTCACGTTCATGAAGACATCATAAGACGAGAGAAAGAGTTTAATAATGTTGGTACATCTGAGGTTGGTAGTGGTGATCTTGAAGCAGGACAATCTTCTTCTGGTGCCACCGTAGCCAAGATTGAAAAGTCTTGAGGATTTGAATTGGTGTTTGGATTTGGGAGAATAAATTGGTGTAAATAAATTATAGTAAATAAATTGAGAACGTGGGAATAATAATATATTATATGTATCACCTCGTGCACCACCTTGCCATGGCTTTGTGTTTAGTTGTTTCTGAATTGTACATGAAAATCAATTAATATATTATACTCCGTATATACTTTAAAAAAAAAACATATACTTTCTTCTTTCAAAAAAAAAAAAAAAAAACATATACTTTCCCTATTTTCTCAATAATACAAAATTGTGGAGCATGAACTAGACCTAATATGTTAAAAGATTAAAATGTTCTTGTTTGGTTCAATGAAGGTTGTAGACATCTCCGACTAAATATCACTATTAGTTTCAATTTTAATTGAGATGGAATACATATTTTAATTTGGTATTAAATCACATGTTAGGGTAACCGTACCCAATGGGGTAGCTCAAGTGGCAAATGAGCTCTCTTTGTGGGGAAGAATTTCGGGAAAACTTAGGTTTGATTCCCACAAGTAATGATTCCCCCTAGTCCAACTCATGTGCCTCTTGGAGCGAACGTAGGTGTACCTTTCTGACTTTCTGTTAGGGTTGTTATACAATTTTTTCTCGATTCTCAAACGTGCATGAATAATATACCTAGCAACAACTAACCAGAAACAATAAAATAATTTATAATTTTTTTAAAAAACACATTTAACGTCGGTTTTTATAATTATCGACATCGTAAATGAATTATTAAAAATAAAAAATAAATGTCATATACGACGTCAGTTTTTTATAAAACCGACGTCGTATCCTAGGACTAATTTTTAAAATTTGTAATTATTAGTATATGATGTCGGTTATTTACAAAATCGACATTGTATATATAAATTAATTTTATTTTTTAGTAACTATATCTAAATATTTTTTTTTTAATTATGAAACACCTACAACATCGGTTTTTTATAAAAACCAAAACCGACGCAGTATGTCTATTAAATTTTTAAAATACATTCAAAGTTTGGTGTTCATCATGTTCGACATTGAACTTGTGAGAATGCAATACTACCAAAAAAAACACCTATGACGCCGATCTATTGAATTTTTAAAAAAAAATTACAAGATACGTCGTAGGCGCATCCGCGCCTTCACTTCACTTCTTCTTCCCTAACCCTACCGTCGCCCTACAACCATCATCTCCCCTATTTTCTTTTCTTATCTCCTCCGCAACCGTACATCGTTGTCGCCACCATATCATTCTCTGACGCTATAACAACCACCACCTCCGGCTCAATAAACAAGTGTACATGTACAGGTAATTGGAAACTCCTAAAAATCAAATCTATGTTTTGTTTTCTGGGATTGTTTGTGTGTTCTGATCTGGTAAGTGCAGTGTGGAGTGTAGAAGACATCGTCGAATTCTTAATCAAGAGAGGAAACAATCGTTAGATTCTGATTTGGGATTGTTTGTGTGTTCAGAAATTGCTACTAAAATAGATTAGTCGTGACGGTGTAGAAGACCACGGCTGCCGCTAGTGCGATGCCCGTCTCTCTTAAATTTTTTTTTTTAAAATGGCACATTTTCCTCCTGAGTTATATGTATATAACACTTTTTTCCCATAAGTTATTAAAGTTGCAGTTTTCCCTTCTGTGATGTTAAATTGACATTTTTGCCCTTACAAATAACTATTTCATTTATTTTTCTTCTCCAACAAATTATTGCTTATGTATGCATGGACAAGATTCAGTTCGACCCAGCCTAACCAGACACTGTAGCAATTATACCCGAAATAGTATGCACGGTTATGGTTACGATTCAAAATCAAAAAATAAAATAAAACAACCTGGAGGAGCGAACCGACCCGGAACCTCGAGCCCACCGAAATAGTATTTTTCACAGTGATGGATATATTAGGAAGTGGAGTGCAGCGAACCGACCCGGAAGAGCGGAGCAAGGAAGACTCGAGATCAAGTTCCGTGTAGGCCATGGCTCGACTGCCGACCCCGGGTCGGCACTCTACGACTTCGGTGGACTTGGGTCGTGGTTGGTGCCGACCCCAGGTCGGCACCTTGGACCTCGAGTTAGCCTTAGGCCATGGTGGGTGTCGACACCTGAGACCTCGGTTTGGGCCTTAGGCCGTGGTTGGTGCCGACCCCGGGTCAGTCTTGAGGGCTCGGTCAAAGAAGGACTCGGGGCCCCACGGTCAAAGTTTGTTACAACCAACCCCCATTTTAGGGGGGCGGTTAGAGAGCTTTGTAGTATAAAATAGCCCATTGTTGTCTTAACAAGGCATGTTATCCTAATGGTCCTAATACAAACACCCTTTGTAATACTCTTACACATTATATTTAATACAAGAATTTTCCCCGCGACATTCGTCCATTATCTTACCTCGCGTACCAACCCCGACGGAAGAGCTTGACGACCCGACGTCCAAGGACCCGGGTCGAAATGCTATCGTACCCTAAGGGGGCACGAGGTCCGACCTCGCACACCAACCCCAACGGAAGAGTTTTTGGCTCGAGAGTACCCTTGGCCAAATAACTACATACTACCAAAAAAAAGTAGCATAGAAACATGGCAAAGCAGAACGAAAAGGCGAAGGTAGTCCATAGCGAAATGGGTCCGACCCCCAAATCAAGCCCAAGCCCCGAGCTTGGACCAAACAAAGGCATCGCCGCCACAACGGAGCTAGGCCTTGGTCGAGGCTAGGTCCGCGACTCCGACCAACCTCACCTCGGCAATGTTTTGGTTGAGCGGGGGTTGGTCAAGTGCCACGTTCGATCCCACCTCGGACGTACTTCAACCGACCCGGGGTTGGACGAGTACTCAGGCTATCATGGTGAAACGAGTGGTGAACACACCAATCAGGGGCTCGAGTAGTCGAGTGGAGGTGCAAAATTATCCTTGTTGTAGGCCTCGATGTCCCGTTTGAACTACTCGGACTCCTTGTAGGCAGGGATGGCGCCGATAAGCTCTTCAGCATATTTCTTCTTAGTGGTGGCCTAGTCCAATGTTAGGCGCTTCTCTAGCTCTGACACTTGTTCCTTCGAGGCCTCAAACTCGTCAAAAACATTAGTGCACCCAAGGAGAGCCTGAAAGTTAAAAGGGCAAAATATGCAACATGAAGTATACTTAATGAAATTTTGAAACCAAACAATGGAAGGGGAGTACCTCAACCAGCCGAGCACTAGCCTCATTCACGCCCCTACTGCCCAGGTCGTGAGACGAGAGAATGTTACGACACACCCCTCGAGCCTAGGTGGGGTCCCCGCATGGAGGTGGGGTTAGGGCACGAGGCGCGAGAGCGGGAGCAACAGCCGATGCGAGAAGAGGTGGGGCAGCGTCGTGGCTGAGGCGTGAGTCGGAGGAGGACACCTGGGTGACTCGACCCCTTCTTCCTCCGACCTTTTTCCTCTTCGGTATGGGTGCAGGCGCGCAGTTCCTAGCCCGCCGTAGCATCTCATCGCGAGAGGTCATGGTGAGAAATTTTCCTACACATAGTTAAGAAAAACTTTGATTATGACAGCATTGGTGGGAGAGCTCATATGGTCTTGGAAAATACGGACAAGGAGGGAGTAGGTAGCCACCTCTAGATGCGGCAGCCTGGAGCTCGGACTCAACCTCAGATGGAGGCGCGACAACAACGTTGGGAGAGAGCTCGACCATGAGCTCGGAGGAGGACTCGGCCTCGGAATCAGAGCCCACCTCGATGGGCTCGGCCGACGCTACTATGGGACCCGAGGTCGATAATTTAGGGGGAAGGGGGTGCCTTGGGCGAAACCTAGGTACGCCATACTCAACTCACTCAACATAGGCCCAATATAAATGGTTTCCCTTAACCCCATAAAAGCATTAACGTCCCTAATCAAGTCGGCATTAGGTAGAGGAGCTCTATGCTTTCTAAAACGGGTATTCCATAGAGAAATGAAGTGGATGGAGGGTCCAATGGAGAGGAACACGAAGCAAGGTATCCAATTCCTACTAGAGATGTTTATGTCTTGGAGCACTTTCATATGAGCTCGGGCCGAGAAAGCTACATAACTCCTACTCTTTGGGGTTGGGGAGCCTGTGGCTTGGAAGATGTATTGAAACAAGTCGAGGTATGGGGTAATGACCCTACATCGAAGGAGGAAGGCCAAAAAACGCACAGAGGACGGGTAGGAGCGGTGTTAACATCTACCCTCCTTCACTGACGAATTCTCGCAGCTCGGAGAGTGGGGGACTGATGATGGATATATTAGGAAGTGGAGTGGAGAGAACCGACCCGGAAGAGTAGAGCAAGGAGGACCCAAGCGAACCCGGACCCGAGATCAAGTTTCGTGTAGGCCATGGCTCGAGTGCCGACCCCGGGTTGGCACTCCATGACTTCGGTGGACTTGGGTCGTGGTTGGGTCGGCACCTTAGACCTCGGGTTAACCTTAGGCCAGACCTCGGTTTGGGCCTTCGGCCGTGGTTGGTGTCGACCCCGGGTCGGTCTTGAGAGCTCGGTCAAAGAAGGACTCGGGGGACCCACGGTCAAAGTTTGTTACAACCAACCCCCATTTAGGGGGGCGGTTAGAGAGCTTTGTAGTATAAAATAGCCCATTGTTGTCTTAACAAGGCATGTTATCCTAATGGTCCTAATACAAACACCCTTTGTAATACTCTTACACATTATATTTAATACAAGAATTGTCCCCGCGACATTCGTCCATTATCTTTCCTATCGAATCGTCTATCCGTTACTATTATTAATATTATTATTTATTCGGGTTTAATAATTCGGCCCCCGGGTTAATTAAATCCATCAAAAATAATTGTTGAACTGTGAAACGGAACTGAATGGTAGTCATATATAATGAAAATGATCAAACACTTTTTTTTGATAAATCGATCCGGTTTAGTTTCAATTTTAATTTTTAACTGCCAATTCAAAATTTATTTATGTAAATTCTATTTCTTATTTTTAAAATAGTCTAAATTCAACAATTATTTTATTTTATTTTTTCCAATTTTGAAATGTAACCATAATCGTCCATACTATTTAGGTTCAATTGCTATAGTGTTCGATTAGGTTCGAACCGAACCATGGTCTTCCATACATATAACTAATAATTTGTTGGAATAGAAAAATAAATGAAATAGTTATTTTTAAGGGCAAAAATGTCAATTTAACATTACAAGGGAAAATTGTCACTTTTAAAAATAACTGAGGGGAAAAAATCGTCGTTTTAATAATTCAGAGAGAAAAACTGCTATATGCACATAACTCAGGGGGAAAAAGTGTCATTTTCTCTTTTTGTTAAGAGACAGCGTCAGTTTTTTTATAAAGACCGACATTGTATCTTAATTATCTTTTTTAAAATAACATACGACTTCGATTTTAGAAAATTGATGTCATATCATTTATTTACTATGTCGACGAGAACAACGTCACAAAATAATCGACATTATATGTTAGAAAATAACTGATGTTAAAAGTGTTTAAATAGTAGTGACTGCAACCCGATTTCCTATGTCACCGTCCTCAAGGACACCGCCACCACTAGCGCAAAATACCAGTACTACAAGGATGGCAAGCAGCGAACGACAATAATTAAGGTGCTTTCTTGGGAGGCTATGAATATGAATATGGAGATAGAATTTGTGGAGATTTTAAAATCCTGTTCATATTCGTTTCTTAAGCATTCATGAGCATGTTCGTTAATGTTTGTGAACACGTTAAATCCGTTCACGTTCATGAACGCTTAAACCAAACACAAGCTCATTTCATGATTACAATTCATTCGTGAACAAAAAATAATTTATGTTCACAAACAATAACCAATCAAACAGCACAACAACTATTTCAGACTCTATTCATTTATGAACCGAGCTCTAAAATTTATTCATTTATATTCATTTAATTTACCTTTATAAACGAACGCTTATCGAACACGAAAACGAGTAGTTTACCGAAACTCTGTTCGCTAACACCCTTACCAAACAGGTAATTTAGGGCCCAAATGAACATTTTAATTGGTTTAGGAAATTTAAATGGAACTTTTTTTTTTTTATTTAGGGGACACAATTACACTATTCGTTTGATTTAGGAGACCAATTTGATCAATTTTTTCTATCAATTATGACCAAAGCATCCTTGTAACAAAGTAACTTAGTTAAAGGCAAGTAAGCTAAAATGAAGTCATCTAAAGAGGGCAAAAGAGGAATACCGAATAAGATTTAGTATTAAACTAGAAAGGGGAAGAACCCAAGAAGCTAAGCCAGAAATGATTTCTCATAGAAGAATGAAGATTGAAGAGAGGCTGGCAGAGAGAGGGATTTTCTTCAAGGGTGGTTGCCCCTCTGCATAGCCAATGACTTCATCTACAACTACAAATCCAAACAGCCCTTGTAGAATAAAATATAACTGGAAATTTGCATTCTTAGTCGTCCTTCCATTTTGGCTATTTTTAGCCTTGGATCTCTGAGGTTTTTCACTACATTTACTCCCATACTCCCTACTTTTCGTTAGCTCTATTTCCCAACTGAGCTATTTCTTCATTCCATTGTGGCTTTGTTGCTACATATTTCTGAGGCTGTGATGATGATGCTCTTTCCTTCCCTTAGAAAAGGAAAATGTATACGGGGCATTGAGAACCCGACCCGTATCTTGGCGGGGCATCCCGGACGGCAAAGTTGCAACCGGGTTTTGCAACCATGGCGGGTCAAGCACTCCTCCTTTGCCCCGTCGCCCGTCTAGCGATGCAGATCTGAGCCTCACACTTCAGTACCGTAGTAATAATATGAAAACTAGCTTGTAGAGAAATGAGATAAAAGTGAGACGGAAAAATAAATTATAAGGAAAATGTTTTCTGATTGTATATTTTTGTAGACATTTTTTTTTATCAAATTGGACCTTTTTTTTAATTGATCAGAATGATTATTTTCCTTTGACTTTATTTTATTTGAGTAGTCAAACACGAGAAAATCATAAAAATGACTTACGAAAATTAATTAAGAAAATTTTGTGATATCAATCAAAATAATATTGGATATTAAAAATAATTTTTAAAAATTTGGTACATCTTTTGTAGGTTAGACCTGGTCAATGATATAACACTAGATAAATGATGTTTTCAAAAAAAAAAACACTAGATAAATGAGAGGTTTAAGCCTCAGTCAGGCCTTGTAGCCCTAGAAAGGAATAATGAGGGCAACAGAGAGATGGGATTTCTTGAAAGGGTGGTTGCCACTCTCTGATTTGCCAATGATTTCTCAATTTTTCCCAAAAAGAAATCAACAGCCCTTTCATTTTTCCCCAATTGGGGAAAATGCAAGACAGCAGAAGAGCATGAAAAGTAGATCTTTCATATCTTAAGGCTTTTTCTTGGATATTATGCTTTAATTTCTGTGATTACTGGGAAATTATACTACTTTCTTCCCCCAAATTCTACTGCTTTCCTGCAACGATTTCTTATGGGGCGTTTGGTTGAAACATGGGAATCTTAATCGGAATGGGGTTTTAGCGAAGTAGCTTGTTTGTTGGCGATTGAGATGGACCGAGCCCGTATCTTGGCGGGGCGACCCGGATTTGTACCCCGGTTGTTCGCAGCCATGGCGGCATTGGCTTCTCTTTTGCGCCAACGAAACTCAGATCTGAGCCATAAGGGTTCTGTTTTTCTGAAATTTCAGCCCAAAGACTGAGGCTTTAGCAGAGATTTCAGAAGTTTCTTAGGGTGGTTGATCTTCTCTGCTTAGCCAATGATTTCTTTCAGTTTCCATTCAACAACCCTTTTTCACACTGTGTGTGTATATATATATATATATATATATAAGCTGCAGAATGAACGATCTGGCGCCGAAGTACCATTTGTTGGCAAACCAGTAATTGGGTGTTTTCTTGTTTCTGATATGGTTTCTAGTCTGTGTGTTGTGATTCTCTTGTTCTATGCTCAAACAATTTTCAAACATCACAATACTGGAAACTAAATAAAGTTGGGGCTGTGATGATAATTCTTTTGGGCAAAAAGGGTATTGAGATGCTGTGGTCCCCCTTATCTTGGCAGGGCAATGTGGATTTGTATGTGAATATGTTCACATGCAAGCTCTGCTTTTGCAGCCATGGATTTGGTGGTGTCAAGAGTTCCAATTCCTGATTATAATGGATCTGAGCCTCAATTTCACTGTTTTTTTTTACTTAAAATATTCCTCTGTTGTGGCCAAGTGTTTTGATGACTGATTTGCTGGGTGTGGCTAAGTCGGTCGAGTTCACCCCTTAGAGGGCTTGATTGAGTCTCGAGACCTGGCGTTGTGACTTAGATGTGGTTAAATGGATAATGTTGATTGGTTTTAAGAAGGATAGGCTATTAGATAACCAAGTGAGTTACAAGATAGGTGACAACCTACTTAGGAGTAAGCATAGTCAATTGGTATGCCTAGTGCCGGGATCATGAGTTTGAGTTTGAATCTATGAAAGCGCGCGACTTATTGGGAAGTAAGTGCATTGATATCCAACATGATTAGACCATGTTTTGAGAATCTGTGTATTTGCAGTTTGCTTTTGATGATTTTGTGTGTTTGGTAGTGAGGTATTATGGTGTTTTTAGGTTTTGTTCGGGTAAGTGATAAATGGAAGTTGTTCTGTTTAAGGGTTGAATTAGTATTTTTATTTTTGTATTGATAGTGGAGAATCAAAGCAAGCAGGGAAAGGGGTTTTCAAGAACCTGACAAGAAGTGAATTGTGAGAAGTCTGTTTCTCTTTATGTTTATGTATGTATTTCATTTTGAATTTGCAATTTTTATTGGAATACATCATACATTTGATTCATTTGATTATGGAATATTTCATGTTTTGTTATAAATATTTATTTTATATATGGCCATTATCTCTTTTTCTCCTACTTTAGTGTTGTTTGGTCACCACTTGAGAGTGTGTAGTTGTGTATTGGGTATGTAGTTGTGTACTGGGTATTGAGTAAATTCTATCATGTGATTTTAGTCAACAAAAGACCACAAAGAGGTTGTTCATAGCTGATCGATTGAGAGTGTGTAGTTTGTGTAGTTGTGTACTGGGTATTGAGTAAATTATATCCTGTGATTTTAGTTGACAAAAGACCACAAGGAGGTTGTTCATAGCTGATCGATTCAAATCAAGAGGGCTGAGATTTGATTTGTTATGAACTTAATAGTTTTATGTTGTTAATATCAAATACGGAGTACTTATTTACCTGCAGTCCTGCACATTGCATATAATATATTAAAATAAATAAATAAAGGCTTCAAGAAATTTAGTCTATGTCAAATAATAAGTAAATGTATGTCTAAAGATGATTTAGATTTAAAGATTTATATTATAACAACTAAATATGTATGTTTTAAAATAAGGGTGTGTTTTAAAACTTAGAAAATGACTTCTGGAAAATGTTTTTCAAAGGAAAATAGGTATGTTTGGGAGGAAAAAATGACTTCCCCCCTTGTCATTTTTCAAGGAATATGCACATGTAAAATTTGTCAAAATAGTGTGGTTTTAGTTTTTACTTTTTACAATCCATGGATGTGGATCTTAGTGGGTTAGGTCCATTAGTCCCGTTATTTTGCGAGTAATTTTTTTTTCGCAAATTATGCCGTGGACCCAGAAGGTGGACCTGGACCTGGGTCTAAAACGGCGTCGTTTTAGTAGGTGGCTCTGAAATTAAAAAAAAATAACGGCTTTAACAGCTGAATTCTCCCTCGCAACAGAACACAAAGCCCTCATCGCAGCTGAACAATCAACCGAAGTCCTCATTGCAGTTGAATTCTGCCTCGCAAGACCTCTTCCTCGTAATTCTTCTCTAATTCCTCAACGCAATCCTTCTTCGATATCTTATCACAATTCTTCTTCGATTGCTCATTCGAATTTTTTTCCGATTGCTGATCTGAATTCTTCTCTGATTGCTCATCGCAATTCTTTTCCATTATTATTTTCCATTTATATTCCATTCGTTTTTCCAATATTGAGTTCATTGATGGCGGAGACAGAAGATCAGCCACGGTTACACATTTATGGATCATCTTGAATTGCAGGGTTTTTTTTTTCTGATTTTTAAACTTAGTATGAATTTGATATTGTTATTTGTTTTGTTAGTGCGTTGAATTTGAAGTTTGATGAACTGTATTGATTCATATTTTTGTTTTCGAATTTAGGATTTGTGATTTAGATTGATTATTTACAATGTATTTGGGTTTTTATTAGGTATCATTATCAAAAGTATATATGTTCACAATCACGTAGTTGTACATTCACATTTTCAGATTTGTACATTCATAATTATAGAGCTCTACATTCATATATAAAAAAGCTTTTTAGTCACACATACGTATATTTTCAGTTAGAGGTACAGAGATTTACATTCATACTTATACAGCTCCACATTCACAGTTATATAGTTCTACATTCACACATTTAGAACTCTACATTCACACTGTTGACTGATACTCTGTTGTATTTTATATTTGTAATAATGAATGCCGATTTTGTGGTTGTCTCAGCAAGCAATGAACATAGAGGTTATGAATTCCAGGTTATTTATTTATTGTTTTTTTAGAGTAAAATTAGTGATTCATATTGATTTATGATTTATGTGTAGTTGTGTGTTTGAATGTTGAGGTAGTGAACATAGAGGTTATGAATTGTGAACATGGAATTATGAAGTTGTGAATGCGTAATAGAGTTAATATAATTTTAGTCATTTTGTTGTTCTGGAATATGTGAACTTGGAGTCTTGAAATTATGAACATAGAGTATCCAAACTGTGAATGTGGAGCTCTATGATTTTGAATGTGTAATAGAGTTTGATAGAATATTTGCAATTCTGTATTAAGTTGTGAATGTTTAGTTTTAAAACTGTTAATGTGAAACATAATTCTTATTTTAAAACTGTGAACATACAAATTACAGTTTGTGAACATGTAGTATACAAAATGTGGACATATAGTATGCAAGGTGTGAATGTTTAACAAAGTTAACATTATTATAGTTAATTTTAGTCTGAAAGTGTGAATGTGGAGTTTTGAAATTATGAATATAGAGCTATGAAAGTGTGAATATGTAACAAAATTATAACTTGTGGTCATTTAACTGATTTTGGATGAAAACATGACTGCACATTTAAGTGATTTTGGATTGGCAAGATTTGTACAAATAAGGATTGAAAGCTCTTCATCAGACAACCATAGTTCTATAGGAGTACAAGGAACTATTGGATATTCACCCTCGGGTAAGTTTTATAATTCACGCTAATGTCTAAAAACTTCTGCAATCTTCTTTCTACTTTCTAATGCATTTACTCTTGTAACCTACATTCATCTCCAAATCAATTAACAAATGAAAAAAAAAAAGTTGTCCAATTGTTCATTTCTTGTTGTGCAACTCTTTGGTTTTCTTGATGACACTGTATTTCAATGTGTTGACATGCCACCTTATGATTGTTGCAGCATACTTGGCCCTCAGTCCAAGTAAGAAATCTTCTTGCAAATATACAAGATTAAATAAATAATTTATTGTAATGTTAGAAAAAAAAAAGAGAAGAAATTATTCAACGCTAGTATTTGTTTACTTACATTTAAGCTTGCCTCCCTTTTGAATTTAGGATTCCGTTTCTTTAGTGTCTCGTTGTATGTCTCCCTATGCCGCATCACAAATAGTCCACAATCAATATAATTTTCTGTTTTTTTCCAATGCATATTGACAACCTCTTTAGTTAGCTCATCCACCTTCCAGAATAGGTCAGATGACCCCAATGCTAGGTATTCTTTTAAACTTGTAACCTGGACAAAAATATTTAAGTGTATCAGTGTAACACATTCACACATTCATACTTCTATATCTAGAGTTTATATACTCCACATTCACAAATTGAAAAGTTCACATTCACACATTTCAGTGTTACATTTTCAGTGATTATATTACATCTGCTATACATTCACACTTTCATAATTCTATATTCACAGTTTATATATTATATATTCACAGTTTGAAAACTCCACATTCACACATATGTAGCAATTGATAAGGAGTTCAAGTTGTTGATCAACTTATCAAGAGGTTTGTGCAGTCTCCATACTTGTCTTTCTTGGTGACACCAGGGATTAAGGATTTGTTGTCAATGATTTAAACTTTTGAAGTTTTAATATTGATGTAAACTAGAAAATACTGCCCGTGACGAAGCACTGGAAAAAATATCTAATTTGAAAAAGAAAAATGTCTTTAATGTCTTGAATGTGACTAAAAAATTGAGTGTTGTGCATAAACTCACCAGGTCTGCATTAGTTATGTCCAAATTCTGCAATCTCTCTATCTCATATGTCATGCGTTGGTAGAAATTTTCTTTCTTTTTTTTTTTTTTTCATTGGTAGAAGTTTCATCCATTCTTCCGTGGGTTCTAGTTGTAACTGAGATAAAAAAAAAAGTTCTCAATTTGAATACTTTTTAAGTTAGAAATACGTATAAACAATTTTATGTTCACGAATTGTATGCTCTGTGTGTGAATGTGAGGTTTTCAAAATGTGAACATGGAGTATTGAAACTGTGAATATAGAGTTTTGAATGTGTGAATATGTAACAGAGTTAACATATTCTAGCAACTTGTAGTCTTGTAATGTGTGAATGTGGAGTTTTCAAATTGTGACTGTAGAGTATAGAAACTGTGAATATAGAGTTATGAATGTGTGAATCTGTAACAAAGTTAACATAGTTCTACAAACATGGTGTTCTGTTTTACTACATATAGTTCTGTATTTAAAAAATATACTTGTTTGCAAACCAAAAAGCACTTACATAGGCTAGCTTCCTAGAAATTGAATGGTTTGTGGACTCACTCCTTTGTGAGGATAAAATGTCACCAGAAAAGTAATCATTGTTAAATGTTGGACACCATTTTTCCCTACAATCGTACATTTTTTCTAACCAAGGATTCTTATGACACTTATAATCAATCACAATCCTAAAAATCATAAGATCACAAAAGTTAAAAATATTCACAATTTTAGAAAACTATATTCACAATTTGATAATTCTATGTTCATAAATGTATAACTATATGTTCACAATTACATTGCTCTACATTCACAGTTTTTAAGACTCTGTACTCAAACTTGTAGAACTCTATGTTCACAATTTCAATACTCTAAGTTCACAATACTAAACCTCTATGTTCACACTACTTATGTTAAAACTCTGATAAACATTCACACTTTTAAATCTCTATGTTCACAAAGCTAATACTGTATGTTCACAATTCAAATACTGTAAAACACAGAATGAATGAATAAAATACAGTAACATAAATCAACCCACATATACAATTCAAACTCAGCTTTTGTGTCTGTGTACTTCAACAAACAATTAAATAGATCAATGAAATCCTTATTGTTCCTTAGTGTCTTGATGTGCTTCTTCGAGTTCTTACTGATATGCCATATGCAAAGACGATGGCGTTATGTTGTAAATACTTGAGAGATGGCAGCAGCCATGGCTGCACATTGATCAGTCATAATGGTTTGTGGACATTTTCCACCCATAGATCTAAAAAATGCTCTAAACAACCGTACAAATGACTATATCCTTTCATTCATTAAAAAACCACATCCAAACATAACATTCATGCAATGGTGGTTCATCCCTACAAATGGATCACAAATCATGTCGTATTTGTTAGTGCGATATGTTGTATCATGCACTAACAAATCTCCAAATAACTCATAATCCCGTCTCATTTGCCTGTCTCTCCTAAAAAAAACTAGTCAATCTTGCATCACCATCAACTTCAAAATCAAAGAAGAAGCCAGACTCGTTACACTGCCTCCTCTTAAATATTTCAATTAAGAAATTCGAATTAGTTTCATCCAAGCTCTTCAATGAATCATATGCCAATGAATTGCAAGCATCTCGATTGGTGAACCCAACGAGTGGAGACCCCCTTGACTGATGTTTCAAAAACTTTATAAGCATTGCTTACCTTTCAAAAATCTTAACATTGTTAGTAGACCCTTGGTAGCGTTGCTTACCTTTCCTCATACTAAAACCAACTCTATAAGCATAATCGTTATACAACTCATACGCTTCATCACCATTATTTACTACAATACCCACCAAATCTAGATCAACTGCACATATGAAATATAACCTCAAGTATGGAAAAGCATAACAAAGAAAGAAATCACGAGCAATCTAATGGAAATATATCCTCTAAGTAGAGGGGGGAGGGGAATGCCGAATAAATCCAGCCATGCTCTACAAATGAGTGGTATTTCTATCAAATACAAAATCACAAATATTCCATCAAACTCTATTACACATTCAAAATCATAGAACTCCACATTCACAGTTTGGATACTCAATGTTCATAATTTCAAGACTCCAAGTTCACATATTCTAGAACAACAAAATGACTAAAATTATATTAACTCTGTTACACATTCACAACTTCATAATTCCATGTTCGCAATTCATAACCTGTATGTTCACTACCTCAACATTCAAACACACAATTACACATAAATCATAAATCAATACGAATCACTAATTTTACTCTAAAAAACAATAAAAAAAAAAACCTGGAATTGAAGTAGACTCCTCAACATTTAAATCTCCTTGATCATTGCTTGCTGAGACAACCACGAAATTTGCATTTACTGCAAATATAAAATACAACAAAGTATCAGTCAACAGTGTGAATGTAGAGTTCTAAAAGTGTGAATGTAGAGTTCTAAAAGTGTGAATGTAGAACTATGTACGTGTGAATGTGGAGCTATATAAGTGTGAATGTACATCTCTATACTTCTAACTGAAAACATACGTATGTGTGACTACAAAGCTTTTTTTTTATATATATATATATATATATATATATATATGAATGTAGAGCTCTATAATTATGAATGTATAGCTCTGAAAATGTGAATGTATAGCTACGTGATTGTGAACATATACTTTTGACAATGATCCCCAATAAAAACACAAATAATACATGGTAAATAATCAATCTAAATCAGAAATCCTAAATTCGAAAACACAAATATGAATTAATACAGTTCATCAAACTTCAAATTCAACGCACTAACAAAACAAATAACAAAATCAAATTCATACTAAGTTTAAAAATCAGAAGAAAAAAAAAACCTGCAATTGAAGATGATCCATCAACGTGTAACCCTGGCTGATCTCCTGTCTCCGCCATCAATGAACTCAATATTGGAAAAACGAATGGAATATAAATTGAGAATAACAATGGAGAAGAATTGCGATGAGCAATCGGAGAAGAATTCAGATCAGCAATCGGAGAAGAATTCGGATGAGCAATTGGAGAAGAATTCGGATGAGGAATCGGAGAAGGATTGCGTTGAGGAATTAGAAGAAGAATTGCGAGGAAGAGGTCTTGCGAGAGAGAATTCATTGTTTTGCTGCGATGAGGATCGTTGTGTTCTGTTGCGATGAGGAGCGTTATGTTCAGCCGTTAACGTCGTTAATATTTTTTTTTTTAATTTAAGCACTTGCTACTAAAACGACGCCGTTTTGGACCCGGTCCACCTTGCATGGTGGATCTGGGTCCACGACATAATTTGCGCAAAAAGATATGGGTCGTTTACTTCATTTTTCTGTTTTTCCATTTCCAATTTTCCATTTCTCCATTTTTTCATTTTTCCTTCTCCATTTCTCCAGTTTTCCATTTCTCCAGTTTTTCATTTTTCCTTCTCCATTCCTCCAGTTTTCCATTTCTCCAGTTTTCCAATTTTTCTTCTCCATTTCTCCAAATTTTTCATTTCTTTAGTTTTAGTACATAGTTTGATTACAAAACAAAATACTCAAAACTTCATTAAATACAATCATCCCATATAACATTTGTATATTTATACAACAAAGATAATAATAATAATAATAATAATAATAATAATAATAATAATAATAATAATAATAATAATAATAATAATAATAATAATAACAACAATATTAACAATAATAATAATAATAATAACAAAGATAATAATAATAATAACAATTAATAATAATAATAAGATGATCTATGCGGCTATGCATGCGCAACGCAAGAAGAAGAAAAGGAGTGCGCAAGAAGAAGAAGAGAAATTATAAGCCAAAGGCCATGCCTAAGTAGGATTCGAACCTAGGACCTCAGGGCCAATGAAGCACTGTACACCCGTGTATTTCCCAAAAGAAAGCTAGGACAAAAGGAATTCGCGCTGCTTCCAGCAGCATTCAAACCTGGGACCTTAGGGTCAGAATAGCACTGTTCACCCGTTTTTTTTTCCATTTGGAAGAATGGAGAGATCAATTTTGGTTCTCTCCAAAATGCTATAGAAATGGAAGAACGGAGGTGGAGAATTGGTTTTAGTAAACAAGTTTTCCATTTTCCATTCTTCCACTTCCCCAATTCTCCATTTTTTTGGAAAATTCTCCATTTTTCCAAGTTAGTAAACGACCCCATAGTATTTCGTTGTGTATCCAAACACGGGAAAGGAAAATGTTTTCTGGAAAATGACTCATTTTCCAAAAAATATTTTTCAGAAGTCATTTTATGAGTTTTCAAACGCACCCTAAGTTTTCATATTCAAGTTTTATACATAAAATAACATGTAATTAAAATTTTGAGTCTCTACCAAATAATTTGACTCTACATTATTAGGAGCAATTACGATTTAGGAATAACAACTTAATCTGTTATATGAAGGATTTGAATAATTGATAATCGAATTTGGGTAGGGGAACCATCATGGGTTCAGCCGTTCAAGTAAGACTCAGATAGTTGGGAAATACTCATCTAAGAACACAATTTGCATATCCAACTACGTATAGCTATTCATCTAAATTAAATTGTTACTAGAGCTCTCTGATCATTATTCTTCTATGAAATGCATATCTTCAATAGTGAACATGATAGAATCTAGGGGTGAAAACATGTTAGCCCCTATTAAGGGATCTACGACTTGGTTTAGTTTGGACCTTGGCCCTAGCCTATTTAGTAAAAATGTCAAGCTTATGCTTATTTAATTAAATAGGCTTAGATCTATTTCTATACTTTTTTTTTTTTTATAAGAGATGTGTTCTCACTTGAACCCTACACACAAAGAGAGAGAGAGAGAAAGATTAGGGTTCAGATGTGAACATAATCTTAGGTAAAAAGTGAGGACTGATGTGAGGGGTGCTGAAAAATAAGAGGAAAAAGGACGAACTAGTTTTATAAATATTACAAAGTCGAAAGTTTGTAATAATTATAAATAGTTAATACCATATAGGGTCTCCCGAGTATAGTGGTTTTGCCACGTTTAATCCTAAACTTTCAATTGATCACCTGTGGGTGGTAAACTTGGACCACAGATGGTAACAATTTGAAAATCGAAGGACTACGGGTGGTTAATTTGAAAGTTTAGGACTAAACATGGCAAAACCAGTATACTCGGAGGACCCCATCTTGTTGTGCACTTAGTAGTGGATACACCACCAAGCATATCTAAACGCACCAAATACAAAACATATATAAAATGTCACCATTGTATCAGTATTTGCTGGGTGCACCACATACCACTACTAAGTGCACCACATATCACTCCTAAGTGCACCACGAGACCGCATGGTAAGGGTCTACTGAACTTGATTTGTATGTGTGTGTGTGTGTGTGTGTGTGTGTGTGTGTGTGTGTGTGTGTGTGTGTGTGTGTGTGTATAATGCTGTTTTATTTTATTTGTCCTACTTACTATTCATTGGTCAAACTAACTATTTTTTCTTTATTTATTTTCTTTAGTATTTTTTACTCATTTTTTAATTTGATTTTTTGTGTTTAATAGTACTTGTAGTGTAGTTTCTAAATATATAAATTTTGTATACAAATACTAAACTTAATATTATAAAAAATTGAATCAAAAATAACTTCAGTCAAGCCTCGTTAATCGAACCAGACACATAAAAAGGGACGGAGGGAGTATTTGTAATGTTTTTATTTCTTACAAAGAGTCTTGAAGAACATAGACTCAAAATGGAAGCTCAAATGACAACCATTGATTTGTGAACCATAATATATATATTCATATCAACTTTTCTTTAAGTGATCAAACTGTTTCATATCAATTTTTTCAATTTATTTTTTTAATTATCAATCAATGATCTAATATGTTCGTACTTTGTGATTTCTTGTTATAAATGAAAAATTGAAAATGCAATTGGCAATATAGTAATACCATAATCTTTTTTAAAAAAATAGAAATGACATATTAATTGAAAGTGTTTATAGATTAAAGACTCATCCCAACATATTGACATGGAAACAACAAAGTACTTAAACTTAAGAGGAGATTGAACGTGCTTTTGCCCGACAAAGAGGGATGGCATCGCTCACGGGAAGGCACAAGACAGTTCGCCTCCAGTGGGAAGCCTCTAATGCCCATCGTTTCACGCTCAACGTGGACGGTAGTGTCAAATCCGGCCGCAACAAAGCAAGGTGGGGCGTCGTTCTAAGGGATAACAAGGGTGTGTGGGTCGGGGGTATTGCATGTCGTTCTTCTCAGGGAGAATCCTCTTGGGTTGAAGCAGAGGCCATTGCACAAGGCCTTAGTTGGGCTTGGCAAATGGGAGTCCGGGACGTGGAAATTCAATCTGATGCAAAGACCGTAGTCCATTGGATCCATGACCACCCGCCGGGGCGTGGGCCGGTTTGCCAGTTTGTTGATAAGATCATTTGGTGGACCACGAGACAATGGAAGATCTCGTTTAGAGTGATTTTCAGGGAGCAAAATAAGGTTGCTGACCGCCTTGTGTCGTTTGGAGCTGACTATACGGAAGCAGAGAGGTTTTTTGATGAGTGCCCGATTGTGAGCGAGGAGGCGTATTTCAACGACCTGGAGTAGATCACATGCGCTCGTAGAGTGGTGGAACCTTTATAGTTGAGGTTCCCCAGGGGTCTCCCCTCCGTTCCTGATTTTAAAAAAAAACAAAGTACTTAAACTTATCATATTTATTTAGTGAACTTTAAAATCAAAGTAATTTTGAAGTTTTAGCTACACTCCAATGACAAAAATGGGTCTGTCAACCTCATCGATTAATTAATACAAAATGATATAAATAAAAAATGACTAAGATGTTCTTTAATAATTTTAAATTTAAAATGCATTGTTAATATTAAGAAAATTTATTAGTGGTGGATTAAAACTATCACTTTATATATAAAAAGAAAAAAATTTGTAATAATAATAATAATTCATTGACCGAGTTTACAATATAAATATAATTATTGGACTAAAATTATTATTTTCCTTTAAAGCAAATATTACAACAATCTAATAATCATATCACATTTTATTAATTTCATTCCAAATTATTAGCTCATATGTTATGAAATATTTTTTTTCATTATAAACAGAAATAGTATGATAATAAATACCTCGTAAATATTTATTCAAAAAAATGTATATTTTCTCCAAGACATAAGATTTTCACAAGTATAACCTTAATATTTAAAAAGAATTTTTATTACAAAGTAATAATTTGTTTTTTTTTTTGCTAATAATTTTAATATGATTATAATTTTAACATTTACATCAAATTGAAAATATTCTCTTTGGTGTAAAATTTGATATTTTAAGTTAGCAATGATCTAAGTATGATAAAATGAAAAATGAGAAATGGTTTTTAAAAGTGATATAATATTTCATAGATGGGAATAATCCAATAGCGGAAGAGGGATTGGAGAAATAATTTAGAAGGGAAAAGCATAAAAATGCTCATAAACTTTATCTGAAAAGTCAATTAGCCCCATAAACTTTTAAAAAGTGCAATTACACCATTTAACATATTATATTGAGGCAATGAAATCCAAGAATCGGTATATGATCCGTTATTACATGTCATTGAGGTTCCGACATCAATTTTTTCCATCTCCGGCGACTGAATTGAGGCAATGAAATCCAAGAACCGGTAAATGATCTGCTATTACAGGTCATTAAGGTTCCGACATCAATTTTATTCATCTCTGGCGACCGGCTACTACCGAATCGTCTTGCGTTGCCATCTACTAGAGAAGGCGACAAGTTGGTCGCCTTCCGTGGCGAAAGGCGACCACTGGGTTGTTGGTCCCAAGGGGATGGGGTACAAGTCTAGAGGGGGGGGTGAATAGACTTGTATAAGATTTTGCAAATCTTTTCGACCTCTCGTGTGTACTGGACTTAGGATGTTTAGGTCCAATACCTCACGTGATGAAGACAAAGTTTTATGCGCAGCGGAAAATGTTATCCCCTTTTAATTAGCACGAGTTTGAGTTAGTTCGAGAAGTGTGATTATATGTAGTGCAGTTCGAGAGTTAGATAGCGAGAGATAAAAGCAGAAAGTAAATGCGAGAGAGATTTTTAAGTGGTTCGGCCAACCCGCCTACGTCCACTCTTCTTCTAGAAACTCCCTAGAAGGATTGCACTAAAACTTCCCTTTTTAGTACAATATCGAGCGCTTGAGCTTTGATCACGAAGCCCGCCTCAAGCCTCAGGTTTTTCGCCCCGCCTCTTGTTACTCCACCTCTCGAGCACTTGAGCTTTGATCACCAAGCCCGCCTCAAGCCTCAGGATCTTCACAAGACAGCTCCCAGGTTACTCCGCCTCTCCTCAGGTTTTTCTCCCCGCTTCCAGCTACTCCACCTCTCGAGCACTTGAGCTTTGATCACCAAGCCCGCCTCAAGCCTCAGGATCTTCACTAGACAGCAGCCAGGTTACTCCGCCTCTTCTTGCTTAATCCAAAGCAAGGACCTTTGGTTGTCACAGTTTAATGTAACAAACTCCAATCTGACCGCAAGCTATCGTTGAAATAAAGTCAATGTAGAGCTGCTTCGGTCACCTTCTGGATATGTGTACGTTTAAGCTTTGTAACTCTCTCAAACACTAAGATGTGTTTGTCTCGCTGTTTTGAATATCAAGGATGATATCCCAGATTTAGCACTTGCACTTTGAACGTTTGAATTAGACACTTCTTGCAAATCACTTAGAATTCTCGAACCTTTTTTAGCTTGTGTCTTCACGTCCTTATATATGAGAGTTTTAGGAATAATTCCGTTGGAGGGAAAATTATTCCGTTTGAAATTGTCTCTCATGCTGATCATGGGACTTGAGTATTTTCAGCATGTTCCAAGGAGTGGTGATCTTGTAACTTGAGCCTTTTGTCTTGTAGTGAATATTATTTAATCCACTTTCTAGAGTCCATGCTCCACTTATTCTTTTTGGCAAAAGTTACTCTTTTTATATTCCCATGATTCTTGATTTAGGGAATAAGACCGTCATTGGGTTGGTGCACTTTCTATCCGTTTGTTGTGCAATTCTGACGTGGCATCCACTTCCGGTAGATCCCATAACGTTCTGTAGGCACCTTTCTTTATCTCCATGATATTCTTCTTCTCCAAACTTAGATTAATTTAATCCAAGCTACTTTTACTGCCGTTCAGCCTTATGGAGAAGTATCGAGACCTGATTTGATGTCTCGCTTGATCGATGCTTCGAATCCATGTCTCGAACTGGATTGATGTCTCGAGAGATTCCATCTCTCGAACTCTGCTTATGTCTCGAGACTTAGTTGATGTCTCGCAGACCCTTATTCCTCCAGTGTAGTTTCGTGCCTTCTTCTGATCAACTATAGACTTACAACACGACAACATCTAAGGTGTTCAATCAAGTTTACCTTAAACTTAAATATTTCCGAGTTGAGCTCAAAGTTACCCGGTTATATTTTCGCTCTTAGTTTACTTGTCGAACTTACATAGATTCCTATCCTTCGAGACTTAGGGGATTCTGATTTACATTTGGTATCATCAAAACCTATTACATTATGTTCCTAACATGGGTGCCTTCCCATCTCAGAGAAGATGACCAATGGTGTTAAAGGGTGCCGGAATGGATAAAATTGAATTTGGAACCTTAATGACATGTAATAGTAGGTCATTTGTCAATTTTGGACTTCATTGCTTCAATATAACATGTTAAAGGGTATAATTGTACTTTTTAAATTTATGAACTTATTGACTTTTCAGGTAAAATTTAGGGACGTATTTGACTTTTTCCCTAATTTGTGAACTAATTGACTTTTTAGGTAAAGTTTAGGAACTTATTTGACCTTTTTCCCTAATTTAAAAATGGTTTAATTTAAAAGCTTTTTAAAAAGGGATAAACTGCAAATAAGCCATCGTACTATTTGAGAACAAACAATTAGGCCATCGAACTCGAATAACCCTCAAATAAGCCACTGAAATCGAAAAACAAAGCAATTAAGCCATTTAAACCGAAAAAAAGAGCAACTAATACATTTTTAAAATTCTCGGCGACAATTTCCGGTACTGGTGACCATTTCTGACATCCGGCCACTATTTCCGGTGACCGGCGACGACCGAGACGTCGCCGGTCGCCGAATGTCGGAAATGGTCGCCAGTGCCGAAAATTTTAAAAATGTGTTAATTGCTCTATTTTTCCGGTTTAAATGCCTTAATTGCTTTGTTTTTCGACTTTAGTGACTTGTTTGAGGGTTATTCAAGTTCGATGGCCTAATTGCTTGTTCCCAAATAGTACAATAATTTTTTTTTTTTTTTTTTTGTAGTTTATCCCTTTTAAACATAATCTCTTAAAATCTTTAAAAAAAAATCTCTTAAAAAAATAAAAAAGAAAAAGAATTGCAATCCTTTTATCTTTACTTTGGTCACTCCAGACCTCCAGTCCCCGTTATCTGCAGCTGCCCAGCCATGGCATCCCTCCTCTCCCTATCTTCCCCAATCTCTTCCACTTCCAGTGGAGCAGTCTATCCTCAACTCTGCTCCGCATTCAAGGTACAATTCTATCTCTTTATGTTTATCTTTATATAACCCATATGGACAATCAAAAGAACTAAAATTTCTCGTCTTGATTGTTCAAAAGTTCCTTCAATTTTTTTGGGGATTTTCTTTCATTTTAGTAGAGATTTTAATTGTTTCTAGACGACGGCCGACAGTGGCTTCTAACTTTGCTCTCCTCCTGAAATTTCTCGTTCCTTCTTGGTCGTTTTTGTTCGATGAATGTACAATGTACTTGTAAAGGTTTTGTTTTGGATTCTTGTTCTACGTTATCTTTGCCACTGCTTCACCTGGAAATAGTATTGAAAAGAGCAAATGATGGGAAATATTTTTGTCCTTCAAGAGAACCTAATTCAGAGAGAAAATGAGAGATCAATATAAGAATAAAATCGAAAATGAAAATGAAAATGAGAAGGATAACACTCCTCCAATTTGCACTGCAGTTTATCCATCTTAGTATCTTAGGGTTTTCTGATGGGTGCTTGTGCAATTAGGGTAGCACTGGAAATTGTTTAATCATTTTGAGGCTACTAATTAGAACTTTAGAATAGTTCTCTGATGGACATTGATGTTAGTTTATTTGTAAATGGATTGAATGTGAACATTCTATACATATGGAATGTGAAAATAGTTTGTGTGCTTGTAGATATCATTTAAATTAACAATTGCATCATTCAAAGTGAGTAATTTTTTGCATGCATACCATGGACCAGGGTAGTTTATGCCCTGAATTAAACTTAAGAACCACAAACCAATTCAAATAACAACAGACTTTAACACCACTACTTATTTGAAATTTTGGTTGCCTATGTGCTTGCTTTTTCATTTTTTCCCTGTTTGTATTTGTTTATTTTCTCTAATGGATAATATATATAAGTGGAAATATGTTTCATGTTTTCGGTACAGTTAGTCTATTAATTTTCTTTATTTCTCTTGTTGAAATTCATGGTTAGTTTGTTGAAATTGTAAAACTTTGGCTTTGTGCTTAGTGATTACACTAATGCTGGTTATCAGAGTGGAGCTGTGTTCTGAATTGGTCTGCTCATACATTAGGATAAAAATGAAGTCTCATTTAGTTCAAAGGTGGAGCAATTCAAAAGTTATGCAACTTTTTTGTTGCATGAGATGAGAAAAAGTAACTTGTTATGCATCATAAGAATTTGTTTTATATACAGTATTCATCTGGATTTTTGTTGTCATCACTTTTTTAATGGTGCAATTGCTTTTATTTATTTATTTATTTATTTTTTTAATAATTTATTTGTTTCCATTCCAAACTTTTGTAACTTGGGTCATGTTACTTTACAAATATATATGTTTTATTTTGTTATGACTTTTGAATAGCACAATGGAAAATTATGTCGTAACTTCTTTAATTACCTAGAACAACAAGGGATTGGTGGTGTTCTTTGTTCCCATCTTTATTTGGTGCCTTTTTCATATTATAGTAAAAAGGGGCATCATCAGACATGTCTTCTAACTATCATTTTTAATTGTGCTTCAGAAGATTTCCACCAATATATTTTGCATAAACTGCCCAGTATAATTGAAGCTTACAATGACCAGTATATGGGCACCACTGCTCCTTACACAAGGCTAAACAAACTACACACACACATGTATACAAATGCATTTTATACAACACATGCACATATTTTCATTAATTTATATTATTTCTCAGGGAAATGTGAGCACTTTGAAAGCAACTCGAAGTCAATTTCAATGTTTAAAACTCAGCAACCAAAAACCCAGTTCAAGAACTTCATTCACTGTATTCAACCAAGCTCCAGTTTTAGCAGATACTATGACAGCTGGAGTCCGATTCCGGCTCAATAACTTAGGCCCTCAACCTGGGTCTACTAAGAACCGGAAGAGAAAGGGTAGGGGTCACTCAGCTGGGCAAGGGGGCAGCTGTGGGTTTGGGATGCGAGGTCAGAAATCAAGGTCTGGACCTGGAGTCCGAAAGGGGTTTGAAGGGGGCCAAATGCCACTCTATAGGAGAATTCCCAAGCTCAGAGGCATTGCTGGAGGTAATTTCTTTCCTAAAACATTTTCTATAGTACTAAATTGTACTTTTGTTTGTACTTTATTATTATTATTATTATTATTATTATTATTATTATTATTATTATTATTTGGTTTAAAACATTGAAGCTTTTTGTGGGATAATGTGATTTTAGTTGCAGTGTTTGTTTGCATGGGATGATTACTTACATCATTTATTTGGAAATAGCACATTCTTACTGTACATTTGCAAACATGTGTTAGCATTTATTTTCAACTCTTATAGCTGTTAAAGATTTCACAGCAGGAGAACTCATAGATGTCTGGATGGATGTGTAAAGCTGAATACTACGTAGTTGACACTAAAAATAAAATAAAATGTATTAGCTAAAATGAGACCACACTCGCGCCACAATTTTGTCTCTTAATTATAAGAGTAGATGAGTGGTTTACAGTCTGTATATAATCTCAAAATGTAAAAACTATTATGCTAACTTAGTGTAATTATTCATCTGCATCAAAATACTTTGATAGTGTCATCAGTTAAAAGATTATAATTCTATGTTTCTTACACTACCTGTATCTTACTCAAAAACTTTAAATTAACCATTGTACCTCTAGCCTTGCACTGATAGCATCAAAGATAAGTCCACTAAGCTTTTCACTGTCAGAAATCCAGATGATGAATGCAGAAAAAAGGGGCTCAATAAATTAGAGCTCTGAACCACCATCTCTTTAGCCCATAGAACCCATTTCTTAAGGAGAAAAATTAGTCTACTTAATTTTTGTTCCTTTTAGTTAAAAATCATATTGAGTAATATAGAAGAGCATTAGAAAAAATAGCTAATTGTTACTTTCAATTTAAAATAATAAAATAATCACATAAAGTCTCACCTAAGAATTAGATAAGAAGGTATGAAGTGGACAAAATTTTTGTAACGATTTTCAACCCCCTCTGAAACACATTAGGATGCTGAAAATTAAAAGGTTCAGTTTTATTTGACAATGGGAAATGTATTTTCCTAAATTGCACATACTTTTCTTAGGCTGAAATATGTGGTAATTATTCTTTTGCTAAATTTTTGTATTTCCTCCATTTATATTGTACATAATGGAACTAAAGCACTGCCCTGTATCTGTTTCTGATTCTGCAGTTCTGCAAATAGCTTATTCTATAGAGCAGCATGTCTAAGGGAGAAAGATATTGTTTGATAATTTGTCATGATATATTGATTTAGCCTTCTGTGTAATGGCAGATTAAGGTTTCTGTGTTCAGCACAAGGTGTAGTATGTGATAGTTCTCAACATTAAGGAATTTATGTTTGTACTTTTTAGTAGGTTGATTTTTGTCAAAGGGAGTTAGAGAGATAGTGGAACCTGGAATGCATGTCTGGTATATGCCAATGGGTCATTGAACTAGGAAATGGAAGTGCACTATTGGTTGTTGGCTTGATGATTTTCTAAGAGTTTATGATAACCAGTAGAGACAATCTTCCAATATATATATATATATATATATATATATTAGTTAATTCAGCTACTATATCAATGGTGTGCATAACATTTGTCTAAGTGGCTTGTCTGGTAAATGATAACATCCTTTGCTGATTGTCTGGGTCTAGTATTGGAATTTATTATCCGTTCTCTGTGCTCTGCCCTTAATTGTCTTGACACTTTAACTAACAAGGTTTTCTCCACATGAATAAAAGGTATGCATGCTGGACTACCAAAATATGTCCCAGTGAACTTGAAAGACATAGAAGCTGCTGGATTTGGTGAAGGAGAAGAGGTCTCTCTTGAATCCTTGAAAGAGAAGGGCATTATAAACCCATCTGGAAGAGAAAGGAGATTACCATTAAAGGTAATGATAAGTAATTAAATATATCTACATTCATGTTATAACAATCAATTAACAGTGCAATGCATCCATAGACTTCATTCATCATTTCATTAGAACACTACAGTGTGAGTACCCTTATAGTATTATACTGCAAATATGATAACTCCAGATATACTACGTTAGTTATATTGAATTTTCAGTTAACATAGCAGCTTTCAAGCCACAAGTGGAACCAATTATATCAACTCGATATCTAGTCCTAATAATCTAATATGTTCCGTGTCAGGGAATAAACTATAATGCTGCTAGCAGACTTTCCATTTAGGAAACTATATTAATATTTTAAAATAATTTGGCCTAATATCTCTTTGGTACTCTTGAAAGCTGTCTTCCTGTTTATGATGCTATCCTGTTTACACGGAGAATAACTTGATATTTCATGTAGAAATTTGTGTGTAATTTGCATTTATTACCGTTCTGGGCTTATCCCAATATGAACTGTTAATTCATTGGGTCATATATTTCTTTCTTTCAGATCTTAGGTGACGGTGAGCTTAGCGTGAAGCTAAGCTTGAAAGCCCGAGCCTTTTCAGCATCAGCGAAGGAGAAGCTGGAGGCTGCCGGTTGTTCATTGACCGTTCTACCAGGGCGAAAGAAGTGGGTGAAGCCATCAGTTGCTAAGAACCTTGCGAGAGCGGAAGAATATTTTGCCAAGAAAAGAGCAGCCGCAGAATCAGCTGGCTCTTCTTCTTGATGCAGCCTATGTGAGTGATGTAATTAGGTCTTGTCATTTTGTTCCAATTTGTTCTCCAACTATAATTTCTTCCTTGGTTGTATTACGCTGAATCCTATATTCTGTTAATTTCTACAGATTAGGCACGGTCTAAATCTTAGATATGAGCATATTCCAGGTTTTCAATCTTTTATTTTCTAGGGAGGGAATACCTTGTTTGATTGTCATTTGTCAATTGTCATTTCAACGCTAGTTATTATTAGGAAAATGCTGCCAAAGACGTTGTGGTCTAGTGGCGCCCGGTGTTCCGATTTACACTTCCACATGGATGATTGGAAAAAAAATTATTAGTAAAATGCCTTTACAGGTGGATCTATTCGCTTAGAAAGAAGTACTAGTAGGGAAATTATATCATGAACTAGGGTCATTTTTTTTTTTTGAAATATTCATAATTCTTTACATGGTAAATCTATACTTTCTCAAACATTTTTAGCCAAAAAAGTCTAAGTCTCTACCACTAGGATTTGAACCTATGACAACTCATTTGGAATCGTAAATCTATACTTTTTTTCAGCCAAAAGAATCTTAAATTCATATCATAAAAATAATTTTGTAAATCTATAGTTTTCTATAGCATAGTTAGAAAAGTTGTTTCTATGTCTGACTGTAAGGAATGGTTTACCATTTCATTGATCGTTGATGTTAAAGTTTTATGTTATGAATTAATGGAATAGCTACATTTACCTTTAAAAAAAAAATTGTAAATTTATACAAAATTGTTTTCATTAAAAAATATTATAAGTTCATAAAATGTCATATATTCATTAAGGGTGTTTGGTTCATGGGTTTTACACAAGAATGGGAATCAAAATCATAGTTATTATTTAGTTGACAACTTTTTAAAACATAACTATGAGATTTGATTACCCATTCAATTAAGAACCTCATTCTTTAATTTAAAAGTGCATCATTCCATCATTTATTGGTAATTTGATTTTTAACTTTTTAACTGATTCACAACTTTTGTTTAATGCTTTAAAGTGTAATTCTTTTTATTCTGCTTTTGGTTATTTAGTGGATGATATTAAAGAATTGGCATCCCTGATTAATGATGTCGAATTCGGGTTTATTAGGCGATTTGCGAATTGTGCCGCCCACATTTTTGCTAGGGAGGCCATTTCTGAGTCAGGTTGCGGAGAGTGGTTAGATTCCCCTCCTTTTTTCCTAGTTGACTGTCTCGTTGGAGATTTAATGAATTAAGTATTCCTTTTCAAAAAAATTTTCTTTTGATATCTTGTTCATATTAGTGTTTTGGACGGATTTGAATCAAAACATATATTCAGGTAGCGAATGAAAGATTTTCCGTAAATTTAACTGAGGAACAAAATAAAGACAATCATGGGTGATGACACTGCCAAATCAAAGGCCTAATTGTAGTATTTGATATAATTTGAGTGGTAGAAAGCATTGTGAGGATATTGATTTTATGATGAAGAAAAAATCCCAAAATAAACAAAACCTATTAAATATCCACCACACAGATTTCGCAGCTTAGCTTCTAGAATCTAGATTTCTTGCCCAGTCCAGAAGAAGAAGGGCTCAAAAACCAAACCTAAGTGAACACTCATCACTCTCCTCTCTGCAAAATTGCTGGGAGGATTAAAATGGGCACAATTGTATACACAAGCCCTTGCCCTTGTTGGAAGATGTGCGCATCAGAACGACGGCGTTTCAGGGCAAGAGCCTCGGCATGCTCCAGGGAGGGCAATAACAGTGACGAAGAATCTGAGAAGAAGTGTGGCATGATTAATAGAAGGTTTGCTGTGATTTCTGGAGCTTCAATGGTGGTGTTGGGGTTTTCAGGAGAGGGATTAGCTGTTGTGAAACAGGGGCTTTTAGCAGGGAGGGTTCCTGGCCTCTCTGAACCAGATGAACAAGGTTAGCTTTTGTTCTTTCTTTCTATCATACATACATGCTAGCTAGTATATATGGTGTAGAACTCAAGCCTCTACTTGGTTAATTTGTAAGCAAATTTGAAATTGGCTTGCATGCTTTCATTGAATCCATGTTGTGTCTTATGTATCATGTATGTAAGCTTGATCATATTGTTTTTATAATATGTAAAATGATACAATTGGCACCACTAGCTGAAAATCTAGTAACTAATTAGTTGAAATTAAAGTGTTTGGTAAAATTAATAATGATGGATCCTAACATTGCACTGTGGTTACTTCCCATCCTATAGTTTTCTGGTTATCTAGTTGTCATATCCTCTTAACCATTTGGTTACGTGGATATTAACCATTTAAATTGTAAGCCACTACGGCACGTCTAGTAGAATCGAGTAGGCAGTAGGGGCTGAAACGCCCAACAGTGAGTCAATAGCTTATTTTGAAACGCTACTTGAAATGGGATAGAGTTATTTCAAAATATACTATTATTTTAAGCTCCCCTTATTTTACCAAACAGAGTTTATAGCTTATTTCTAGCTTAAAATAAGCTCTACTAAACAGAGCCAATTACTATCACAAAAACTGCTCATCTTCACTAGTCAAGAAAATGCTCAGGCAGGTTGGAGGACATACCGAAGACCGGATGATAAGTCTGGAGGGCACGGGGTTGGATGGAGTCCTATTATCCCTTACTCTTTTGCAGTGCCTCAAGAATGGGATGAGGTATGTATGAATCTCTGCTCTGCAAAATCGTACATGTGAACAAACATTCTTCAATTGGATAATTTCAGAAGAAAGCTTTCTTCTGACCGAAACAGGTCCCAGTTTCAATTGCTGATCTTGGAGGCACAGAGATTGACTTGAGATTTGCCAGCCCAAAAGAAGGACGACTATTTGTAATCGTCGCCCCTGTGAAAAGATTTTCAGATAGTGAGCTTCCCATCCCATTGTAGTTTCTTGATTCGATTCTCTTAAGTTTTTGTCCAAAAAATTAAAGCTTTAGAACGAAGGAATGTATGATTGAGAACTTATGTTAGCTTAAACATTATATTGTTGCTTCTGTGGCACAGCTCTTGGAGAGGATATCACAATAGAAGAAATTGGACCCCCGGAAAAAGTGATTAATGCGTTCGGGCCAGAAGTGATCGGAGAGAACGTCGAGGGGAAGGTGTTGAGCTCTGAAGTAACAGAAAATTCGGGGAGAAAATATTACCATTTCGAATTGGAGCCACCTCACGTTCTGATAACCGCAACTGCAGCAGGCAACCGCCTCTACTTGTTCAGTGTAACCGGAAATGGTACAGATCCCATCCCTGCACTTTTACCTCGTTCCATACCGTTTTTCTTTGTTTTGTGCTGGATTTGATATTCATTGATTGTCC
>CP025648.1:13349150-13381762 GCA_003576665.1 Ipomoea trifida
CAACAAACCATCCAAGTGTGGAATAAAGTGTAGAAGTTTTACAAGTTCCCTACCAAGTTCGAGTCTTTGTTTTAGCTTCTTGCCTAACTTATTTCCGTAGCCATCTCATCACCTAATTTGCATACTCCTCGAGGGAGGAACGAGGCTGACTTGACTATTAAAGGGGAAATATAGTCAAGGCCGCACGTGACGTCGTTAAGGGAAAACGAGTCCGTGAGAGTTGCTTAGCATACTCCGCACCATATCAAGAAGGGTCCTGTTTCTTCTTTCAGCTACACCATTTTGGTCTGGAGAGCCAGGCATGGTGTATTGAGCAACAATCCATGCTCTTGAAGAAACTTGGCAAAGGGACCAGGTGCTTGTCCATTTTTAGTATATCTACCATAATATTCACCACCCCTATCAGATCTAACTATTTATATTTTCTTGTTACATTGGTTTTCAACTTCAGCCTTAAATAATTTAAAGGCATCCAATGCTTCATGTTTATTATGAAGTAAATACACATAGGTAAATCTTGAGAAATCATCAATGAAGGTGATGAAATATTTTTGACCGGATATTGTCATATCAGGACAACATATGTCAGTATGAATAATTTCCAACAATGTTGAACTTTTATTGGCATCTTTCTTTGACTTCTTTGTTTGCTTACCCTTAATGCAGTCAACATAAGTCTCAAAATTGGTATAGTCTAGAGTGGAAAGAACTCCATCCTTTACCAATCTTTTAATTCTTTCAAGGGAGATATGTCCTAATCTCCAGCGCCATAACATTGAGGAATTTTCGTCAATACTACATCATTTGGTGCCATTTTGAACATGTAAGGAATTGTGAACAAAATCATTCTTTATGTTAAGACGATAGAGACTATCAAACAATGTACCATTACCAACACAAGTAGAATTATGGAATAATTTGAAATACTTGTCATTAAATTCAAATTTAAAACCAAAGGGTACAAGTCTTGAAATTGAAATTAAATTCCTAGAGAAGCTAGGAACATAAAAGGTCTTATCTAATATCAAAACAAAATCATTATTCAAAACTAATTTGCAAACTCCAATGGCTTCCACTGGTGATGCAATCTTGTTTCCAGAGAAGATTTTACACTCAGTTCCCGTTGGTTGTCTTAGACTTGTCATATCCTGCAAGGAGTTTGCAATGTGGATTGTTGAACCAGAGGCAACCCACCAAGAGTTAGTATTAACTTCTAACATATTGGATTCATAAAATACAAAAGAAGATGAAATATTACCTTTCTGGGACATCCACTTCTTAAACTTGATACAATCCTTCTTCATGTGTCCCTTCTTTTTACAAAAGAAACACTTTTGTATCCTCTTTATGTAAGCTTTTGGGGTCAGTTTCCCCTTGTTGCTGCAGTGAATCCCTTAGCTTTCCCAGATTTCCCTTTAGGCTTTGCTGTGGCCAACATAACAGTCTCCCCAACCTCTTCACTAAGCCTTTCTTCCTCTTGTGCACACATGGTTATCAATTCATTGATAGTCCAGTTATTTTGATGTGTGTTGTAGGAAACCTTAAAGGGGCTATAATGTTGAGGGAGGGTGTTAAGTGCAAAATGCACAACAAAGGTATCTTGTAAAATTATTCCCAACTTCTTCAGTTGCGCTGCAATATTCCCGACTTGCATGATGTGTTTGTGCGTGCTTTTGACAGTGGAAAGACGAATATCAACAAACTTCATGATTAGAGTACTTGCCAAAGCTTTATTCGATGTAGCATACTGGTCATCAATAGCTTTGAACAAGGTTTCGACTTTATCAAAATGATCAACTGACCCACGAATACTTCTTGGAATTCGTGTCTTAATGAAATACACACACAGTCGATTGGACCTATTCCATTGTGCGTGAAATTTCTTGTTATCCTCAGTGCTACCATCAGTGATAGGAGGAGGCTCTTTATTTTCAATAGCGAAATCCATCTCTATCAACCCTAAGTGTAGGAGAACAATATCTTTCCACTATTGGTGATTATCACCGCTTAGCATAGGAACGTCAATCATTATTGTGTTTTGAGTTGGGATTTGAGGAAGTTCTGTAAAGAATAATAAATGCTTGGTTAGAATTTTCAAGGCTTAAAATAAAGAGAGAGTAACTGAAGTACATAATACTACCAATGTAAATTATGTAAAAGATAAATTCGTATGCCATAGAAATTGCATGTGGGCTAAATTTTGACGCATAATGAATCTACCAAAACTGAATGGTGGAAACGGAAATGAGTACGATTTGGGTATGGTTTTTCCACCCTTAATAACAAAACTATCAAACTATTAGCCGATACATAATCTCTGTGGGCAAATTATGATCATAGTTTAGTATTTCATCCTAATTAACCCTACAAATATAACAAAATTGCCTGTGGGCTAAATTTTGCCATATAATGCAGAGTTAACTACAAGGTTCTTGCCTAAATGTTATGTGATTGGTGATGGGTGTAAATGTCGTTCCGCTGAGGATTGGGACTATGGCACGTACTTGTATGATATGTAGAATTCTAGGCACTAAAGTATTGGAATTCACTAGAATCCAAGCAAACTAAGATTAAGGAATGGAAATAAAATAAAAGATGCAAATTAAATGAGGAATAAACTATATGATAAAAGAATGAGTCAGATTAGGGGTATTACAATCTTGATGCTCTAACAAACTTAGAATTGGGGAAAAATAATTAACCAAGGGATTTATTGGCAATGCACTCAAGAATTCAGTTCAGCTACTTTCGTAATCAATTAATAAACTAGAATTAGGTTAAGATTGCCATACTTTCGTGATGCATCAATCATAACTTTTTAGGCTGAGTTTTTCACCCAACTTCCGTTGTGATAAAATCCTCTCCAAAGCAAATCAATAAAAGCTGCGCATCAATTATCAATAAGAAGAATTTATAATCCAATTCAAACATAAAATCCTAGGTTAATAAATTATCCCCTTTATGCAATAAACATAAACCTAGCATCAAGAATAACAATAGAACCCTAATCCAAACCATTAGCTAACCACTCATGCATCATAAAAGTAAACAGAGCAAAGCAATAATAAATAACCATAAACATTACAAGAAATCTGAAAAGAAAGTAAACAAAGGAAGAAGTGAACTTTACTATTGATGAAGAACAAATCCAACTTCAATATGAGATTCCAAGTTTGAAAATAATCTAATGTAAAACTAATCTAAACTATGCTAGGGAAATATAAAGAGAAGAGAGAAAAATAGACTAAAACTAACTAGGGTTGGGAACTCTTTAAATTGTAGAGAATATGTAGAATATATAGGAGATAGATGGGCCTTGGCCCATGAGGCAACTTCCAATTCTTTTCGAATTCTTATTCTTGTTTTCTTTCCTTCCTTAATTAGGTAATTTCCTTTTCTTCCAAAACTTGTCCAAAATGTTCCAAAATTCTTCCTTTGCTGCTATTTGTGGATAATTCAACCCCTGAGACAATATAACACACAAACAATTTCAATTTCACTAGGATAAAGAAAATAAGCATCAAAACAACTAAAATAAGGGGTGAATTATTGCACAAAATAGTAGATATCAGTGATTAATACTTAATATGTAATTTCAGTAAATTAAAGATGCTGTGACTACTCTTTAATTAACCAAAATTAAACATAATCACAATGGCAAGGGTATTTAAAATATAATCAAACAAATTAAACCAAAACATGATAGACAATCCTTAGGTATACTCCCAGGAAAGTTGGTTGGTGCTAAGGCTCCATTAGAAACCAACTCCTTAGACAGAGTAGCGTCGCAAGGGGACTAGTAGCAATATGGCAGTTTCAGCCAGCAAGGCGTTTTAAGCCAATGCCAGGGAACTAGTATTCCTCCCCAAGAAACTTCCCTAAATCATGTGTTCTCATATTTGAAGTAAAATCGTTTGGTTGATCTAAGAATGTAGATTCACCTAAGGATAAGGCTTTAAATAGGGTAAAACTATGAAGAGTTTTATGTACTTTAGGTGCTTTGAAATCCTTTAAAAGAAAGGATGAACGGGGTATTAACTGAAAGAGTAAGAATATGCATAATCTATTCTTAAAAGGGACTAAATTCATCTAAAAGACACTAAATTCATGCATAATAAACACTTAATTCAGTCCTAAAAGGCTCTAAATTCAATCTTAATGAACATGCTTTTCTAAAGGCATAATTATAACAATCAAATAATTATTGCAATAAAACATATATAACATGCTCAGAATATGCATATCAATTACTCATACTCCATAAATAAATTGTAACACTTAATACAATTTAAATCTGAAAATCCAATATTAAAATTAAAATTCAAACAAATTTAAAACTCAATAATTTGTTAAAAAAATTGAATAATAATTTTAATAGTGACTTTAGGCAAAAATTCAATTGGGTAATTCAAGTGAAGAAGGCCAAATATGATGAAGATTATAATTATTAAAAAAAAAATCTGAAGGTAGCCCAAACCAACACAAGCCCAAAACTGACTTTTTATTTTTTATTTTTTATTTTTTATTTTATTTTTAAGAGATCCCATGTCTAACTAGATTTGGGCCAGACCTGGCCTAGCCCAACAAACTAACATCACCTTCATCAGCGTTCCTCATCCTCGCCCTAGCAGCAGCCTTTGACGGAAAACCAGCAGCAACTAGAGCCGTCAAAACGGGCTTAGCCCGCCGGGTCGGCCCTCCCCGCCCCCTACTTAACTAGGGGGCGGGTTTCGGAAATTGAAGCCCGCCAAAGAGCAGGCTTTTTTGGCCCGACCCCGCCAAGGTCCGCGGGCTTGGCGTTGCGGGCCTGGCGGGCCGCGGGCTACCCGCCATCTTTTTTTTTTAATTATATATATATATATATATATATATATATATATATATATATATATATATGTATGTATGTATATATAGTTTATTGTTTGCAATGTATTATTATTGTAATGTTACTAATATGATATGTACTTATGTATAATCAATTATGTAATGTTTAATGTTTGATGAATTATGTTTTATGTGAGTTATGTATAAGTTATTTTAATTATTTTTTTTATGTACAAATATTAAAATTTTTAAAAAATGAGTAAATAATTAACAATTTACAAAAAAAATAAAAAATGGCGGGGGCCCGCCTAGCCCGCGGGCCTTAGGCGGGGTGGGGCGGGCCAACAAAACTCAAGCCCGCCAAAGAGCGGGATTTTTTGGCCCGCCCCGCTTAGGCCCGCAGCCCGCCTCGCCCCGCCAGCCCGTATTGACAGCTCTAGCAGCAACGCATCCATGGAGGGTCTGCCAGCGTCATCTGAAAGGGAAGAAAGAAGCAGCAATGTAGTCGGGAGAACCCAGCGCCGCCTTTTCCGCCCTGCCTCGTCGCTTCGCAACATTGCCGCCGTCCGTCCACCCTAGTTGCGTCGAGAACCAACTGGCAACAATGGCCGTCGCCGCGAACCAGTCAGCCGAGGAGCTCCTTCCGTTGCCGCCACATACTAGCTTGGTCCCAGTGGTCCGTTTGTCACTCCAGGCCGCCGGTGAGCAGTCCATTCGACGGAAAAAAATGACGTAGCAACCGCCAGAAAAAATTCCATTTTTTAACCCAATTGATTTTTTACAAATATTTATTACAAATTGAATTCTTAATGTAATTTTTATTTTGTTTGTTGTTTCTTATATGCGGAATACACAGATTTCCAGCAGCCCGAACAAACAAAAAAAATTGTAAATTGAAATATATATACTTAATTAAAATTGCAAATTGAAATATATATACTTAATGCGGAAAAAAAAAATTAGTCCATAACAATTGCATATAATTATTCACATAAGAATATATAACATATGCAATCAAAAACACTTAAGGCTAGACAGAGATAAATCAGGCTCTTGATACCAACTGTAAGCATATAAATCATGCAATAACATAAACACGTGATTTACGGATCTTTGAAGTACTAACCTCCAGCCATAGCTTCCGATTGATGAAGGTTGTGTAGTCACGGGACTGCTGCAACAGAGTAACAATATAGTTTCTCTCACTTTCTCAACCCTCTCTTGATGGTGTATGAGGAATGAATGTTCAGTAGTAAGATGACCAAAGGGTTCTATTTATACTATCCATATGCCATCAATATAGTAATGTATCCGATCCCTTCCCTAATCACACTTCCAATCAAAATTAAGTCTTACCTTAATTAATAGAAGCTTGTATGGAAGTAATGCACCATATAATATCTTACCTTAATTATTATAGTTTACTACCTATATTATTATAATGTAATAGTGGTAAGTGTTACAAGAACAACTCTCCCCGAGGAGTTTGGCGAGGAGGGCGAATGGATTTGAAAATGGCTGACCGGCCAGTCCTTGAGTGAGGAAGATTTGTGCGAAGTGTTATAGGGGAGAAGGAGAGAAATATTTATAGAGTGGAGTAGCGAATTAGATGACGACATGTGGCATTATCCCATTGGCTGGCAGATCAGCACGATTGCCATTACCATTACTCTCCAGTATTCGTGGGGCCGATCATGACCAAAAAGAAAATTGACTAAAAGTAAAGGACCTTGTCAAAAATGCCAATGAGTGACCGGTCGAAAACATCCCAAATGAAAACACCTTTAAACCTACTGGTTGGAGAATATTCTTAAAATACTTTCCCAAGACATCGACTTTAAGAAATCTCACGAAAGTGGGGTCTAGATGATGAATTGTATACTAGGTTGAGTGGAAGGACAACCCTCAAGGCAACCGGTTAGATCGGTCAACCACAAGGCTTGGGCCTCGCGGACAATCCCAAAAGGATAACTAGATCAAGAAGGCCGAGAAAAATACCCAATGTGAAGCAACTTAAGAGTTCAATAGGATTGACTTACTATTCATAATGTAATGAGAATTGGGCTTCCTATTCCTGATGTAACGACGACTCCCGATATGAGGCAGTCTAGGAGTTTATCTCTTTTAGGGCTCTTAGCCCAAACTTGTATAAATAGACCCCATACATGAGGAGAACGACACAGTATTCATTAATACAAAATATTTATTCTCTCTATATTTCTCTACACTCGTTATTTTAACAGTAGTGTTGGCCGGCCAGCCGTTGACTGCCAAAAGTTATAAAACAAAATGTATAAAATTTATGTAATCGATGATTAGCTTGATTGTATTTTAGGAGTGTTTCATAGAATTGTTTTACAAGGTTAATGTTTAAATAAGAGATAGACCTAATTTAGTAAAGAGTTCTACTACATGGACTCCCATTTTCTATTTCATCACTTTTACTCTCTGATGTGGCAAGATATGGTATGTTATTTTCATTCTATGGGTCCCAAGAAAAGTGTCAACATCAAACTTTTGTTGTGAGGGAGTAAAAGTAGGGAATATAAGTTTGGACTCAAGTCGTACTTTCCTTTCGTGAATCATTAAAGTTTATAATTGTAAAAATGGAAGGTTGATCCCTAGTGAAAAGTTTTAGGCATAACCTTGCAGATTATGAAATGCTCTCCAACTGCGGTATTCATATATGACCTCTTTGTTATTTTGGTTGTCTCATATTTAAATTAGAATATTATAAGGAAGGGTCACACTTGTGTGAGACCGTCTCACGGATCTTTATTCGTGAGACGGGTCGAGTCGGGTCAAAGCACCTGCAAATTACATACTTATATGTGCAAATGTCATACTCATATGCTCAAATATAACACTAATCCAAAATACAATTTTTGTTACCTATAAGAGAAAAAGTAATACATTTTTCATAATAAGTAATGTTGACAAGTGCCTCCCACTTATAAGGGCAAATATAATACTTTTTGAGGAAAAATGTAATACTTTTAAATCGAAATGTAAAAGTATTGTATTTTCACTTAAAAGTATTACATTTACCCTAATAAGTAACAAAAATTTTATTCCTGATTAGTATTACATTTAAGCATATAAGTATGACGACATTTGTGCATATAAGTGTTACATTCGCATCTTGACCCGACCCGGCCCGGCCCGTCTCATGGTGAGACGGTCTCATACAAGTTTTTGCCTATTAGGAATAACTACTCAAGTTGATACTCTGATCAGATTTATATTGTTATCCTGCATTATAAACTAATAATAGAGACGATGTGGAAAATCTATTTGAAAGGAAAACAACCACTTGCACTTTGAATCATATATGCTTGCGGATTTCTTTCTCAGAGATAATTTAAGAAGAAAGTTGATTAGGGAATTATACCACCCACCAAACCACTATAAAATTTCTAACTCTCTACTATTTTTAATTTATGCATTTATATATTTTTATTTGTTCAATCCATTGCAAACATTTTTTTTAAAAGACATTCTTGACAACCCATGTTGTGCTCTTTAACTAAAACAAGACAGCCATAAGCCTTTGCACACACTCCTGTACTTTAATTTTTAAAAATGATCAAAAAAGTTTTAAAAGTCTGTTGAAACACCCCTTTATTAGATTTTGTTTGCCCAGATCAACAAAATGTTATATTTTGTTAAAGTTTACTTTATCTACGTCGCATAATTTGAATATTATGTAACTATAAATGGTTTTAAGAAAAAAAAAAAAACAAAAAACTCTTATATATTATGGATCTATTTAGAAACCTGCAAATTTTTTTATAATTTTTTTTTCGAAAATATTCATTTTTAGAAGTTATTTTTTGAGTTTTTAAACCACGTGAAGTCTAAATTAAATGTCAAAAAAAAATATTCTAAAATCAGACTGGTAGACAATCATTATTGCGTGAACTGTGATCCACATAACTATGTGGACCACGGTCTAAAAACACATAAAATACATTATTCTAACTCATACGATACATTATTCTAACCTATAAAATACATTATTCTAACTCATACGATACATTATTCTAACCTATAAAATACATTATTTTAACTCACAAAATACATTATCTTACCTAAAAAAATTCATTATTCTAAAACATAAAGTACAATATTATACATTATTCTAACTCATAAAATATATTATTCTAACACATAAATTATATTATTATAACTCATAAAATACATTATTTTATCCCAGAAATTTCATTATTCTAACACATAAAATACACTATTCTATCTCAAAATGTTCATTATTTTGGCACGTAAGCGGAACAAACTTTTTTTTTTTTTAAATATCAAAATGACGTTATTTTGGACCGTAATCCACATAATTGTGTGGAACACAGTTCACACAATAATTTGGCACAGGTAGAGAGAGAAAGATTGACTGCAGTAGTGCACCCAGTCAGCCCGCAATACAATGCATGCCGCGGTGTACCACTTGCCTCAATACAACAAATCCATCTTTTGATATTGGTTGTTTGATTCACCTATTACTCATTAATTATCACAACAAAATTACAGTAATAGATCAGTAATTATTCACTATAATCAAATCAGATTACTCAATGTTTTGACCCATCTCAACTGAGTTTATGTTGGAGTATCGAAATGATCATGATGATTAAGACTTTAGTTAGCTTAAAATGTTAATTACAAGTTTCATCTTTAACTTTTGTAAGTGTATTAAATTAAAAAAGAAAAGAAAAGAAAATAAAGAAAATCTCGATAAGTACTTTCTAGACAAACATATCTAATTTCATGAGATATACAGCAGGCTCTAGACAACCGCAAATTATATGGTGGACCATGGTCCACAATGCATTGTGGACCATGGTCATGACTGATACTGCAGTTGTGTTGAACGGATACTGCAGTTGTGTTGAAAAGATACTGCCGTTGTGTTGAAAGGAAACTGCAGTTACGCGGAACAGAGGTCGTTCATCCATTCAACACAATTGCAGTATCCATTTAACATAACTGTAGTATCCGTTCAACACAACTGCAGTATCAGTTCAACACAACTGCATTTAAAGACGGATGAAATGACCTCTGTTCCGCGCAACTGCAGTTTCCTTTCAACACAACTACAGTATCCGTTCAGCAAAACTGCAGTATCAGCCATGACCTATGGTCCACGGTATAACAACTGCTAGACAACAATTAATTTACAGGTGTAAGTAAGTATACACATTTAAAAATTTAGGTAGAATGGTATGATTTAATAAGACAATTTTATTAAACCAACCAAATATAAAGCATTTGCTTTGGGAAGCTAGGGTTGATTCATGGCAAATTATTGTGTGGATCATGGTATATACAGTGCGGATCATAATAAAAAGTACATTTTTAATATACTAAAAGTACATTATTCGTGTATAGAATATACATTATACAAAATAATGTATTTTTAATAGTCAAATAATGTGTTTTCCCTGAATAAAATGTAATTTTAATATACTAAAAGAGTAAAAGTATAATTTCACCAAAAAAGAAGAAGAGTAAAAGTACATTATTTGTATACTGAATATATATTATTTGATAGTATGGTCTATACAATTATGTGAACCATAATGATTGATGGTTGAGTGGGTGGAACATAATTTCTTAGGGTCACACTTGTGTGAGACCCTCTCACGGATCCTTATTCGTAAGGCGGGTCGGGTCGGGTCGGGTCAAAGCACCATTCGAATGTCATACTTATATGTGCAAATGTCATACTTATATGCTCGATCAAATATAACACTAATCAATATTACAATTTTTGTTACTTATAAGAGAAAAAGTAACACATCTTTCATAATAAGTAATGTTGATAAGTGCCCCTTACTTATAAGGGCAAATATAATACTTTTGAGGAAAAATGTAATACTTTTAAATCGAAATGTAAAAGTATTGTATTTTCCCTTAAAAGTATTACATTTACCCTTATAAGTAACAAAAATTTTATTCCTGATCAGTATTACATTTGAGCATATAAGTATGACATTTGTGCATAGAAGTGTACATTTACATCTTGACCCGACCCGTCTTATGGTGACACGGGTTCACACAAGTTTTTGCCAATTTCTTATTTTATGTACTTAGATGGTCATGAGTTTGGTTCTTACTAATACCCTCTTAGTTGACTCCACCACATATATAGTATTTTTAATGTTGTTTGTCTTTCTAATGTTATTTATATCTTTTGTCTGCTTTGCGAACTATAACACAAGAACAATGTTTATGTCAATCATGACTGTACAAGGTTTTGTTTTATTTTTAAAAATTAATTTAGCCATGACTGTTTAATTTTTTTTTTTTTTTTAAAAGCCCAATTAAACTTGGACAGTGGACAGATGAAGGTGGTAAGGTCGCCTTCGTCCCTCTTTGATGAAGGTGGCCATGACCCTCTTGTTTAGTCCAAAGCTAGTGTGAATGTTAAAATAATTAAATTTTAAAATAAAACAATAAAATTAAAATTCGTACAAGATTTAAGATTTGCATAAGCATTAAGATGTCGGATGTTAGGTTAGTCAACCCAACATTAACAATAGCTTATTAAATATATAAGATTATGAACTAATTACACTATTTTGCTTGCTTAAGATATGTCATTAGAACCTTTTTCTTTTTTAATAGGAGTTCTAATTTCATTTTTCGTTAGATTTAGGGTGACAATTTAACACTTATTTCTTCTTCTTCTTCGTTTTTTGTTTTGTTTTGTTTTGTTTTTTTTTTGTTTTGTTTTTTTTTGTTTTTTTTTTTGAAAGCAAAGCAAAATGAGCTTTATAAATGGATCGACATTAATACTTCTTTCATTATTTGATCTTAATTGTTGTTTTTTTTAGTTAAAAGAAACTATTATGGTTTTTAATTTATTACTAGACGACTAATAAACTAATAGCTCTGTTTGGCAATGTTCTCAAAATAAGCTATTAGCTTAAAATAAGAGTTTATTTTGAAAAATAATATAGGTAGCTTTTAAAAAATAAGCTAGTAGCTTTTTAAAATTTTCCAACTTCATCCTTATTATTTTAAATAATGGCATCCTTTACCCCTCCCAATTAAAATCATTTTGGTCTTTTCTCTTCAATATGTTTGGTTGTAATTTCAATTTGACATGTGTTTGAACATTAATTTTTATATGAACTAATCTTATGAACAGGGCCGTTCCTAAGAAAATTGGGGTCCTGTGCGAAAATTTAACATGGGCCCCTTTTGTATAATGGTAAATATATAAAAGATATATTATATTGTATCAAAATATATAATAGTTTATAAAAAATTTATGAGTAAATTCCTTTTTTGGTCCTATACTTATTGTGCATTGGACACATTTAGTCCGCTTTTTTTAATTTGACCACATTTTGTCCTAAGTTATCAAAAAGTGGACAATGTTAGTCCACAGTCAAGTCTGCCGTTTGATGGCCGTGAAGTGCAAGGGCATTTCTGTCATTTCAAGTTCCATTATTCACAGTCAAGTCAAGTCAGCCGTTTAACTTTGTGGAACCCGGTCAAACGCGAAGAAACCTTACACACTATCGACGAAGCCCTTACAAACCATCCGACCTAAACCACCAAACCCGACCTAAATCTCGTAGCGAAATCAATGAAATTGGAATCCCTAGAAGAAGAATTGCAATACAATCGTTGATCGTTGAAAGCTAGTACGACGGGAGTAAGCAAGATGGATCGTGTCGAAGAAGGCGACAACAATACCCTAGGTAAAGATTATAATTTTTTCTTATGGGTTACTGCTGTATTTGTGATTTGATTCGGAATAGGTTAATGTTATAGTTTGTATAGCTTGTATATATGCTTTTTGAGTTGTGCGTGTATGGATATAAAGTGGAATTATCCAATTGACTGTTTCAGTTTGCTTTTTGAAATTGTCCAATTGTTTGACTGCGTAGTGTCATTGAGTGTTTGATAATTGCTGTACATTGCTGAGAATGTTTCACTTTATGTCTGCATTTGTGTAGTTCTATGTACTTTTAGAAATGGTGTGGACCACATAGTTGAATTCTGAATATTTATATGCATATGGTGCGGTTTAAGGTCAGTGTATGGAGCATATGGTGGGGTTTTAATATCAGTGTATGTAGTTATTTAGGTGTGGACCACATGGCTTTAACTTGTTGTTGGATTTCTTTGTATTTATGTCCATATGGTGGGGACCACAATGTTCTGTCTTTGCAAACACATGTTTGTTAGGGTTTTTTATTGCCTTTTTGACTGTATTGGAAGCACTCATTGGACATAGATTTTTTTGTTAAAATATCTTCTGAATTATTAAATAGATGGAGGCAAATACAGTGCTGAGTTCAAACTGAAGTTAAGACATGGTGGGTTGCTTAAATCACATGGAGTAGGATATGTTGGAGGGGTAATTAAGTGTTATACTATGGACATAGATTTGTGGGGGATGATTACCTTAAGGGAAACTGTGGAGGAATTAGGTTATAACATGGTAGACAAATTTAGATTTTACACACCTATTCCGACTGGTGAGTTATTTGAATTAGTAAATGATAGTGACTGTTGGGCACTAAGTGATGTTGGAATGTTTCCAGAGGAAATAGAGGTGTGGGTGGTAGGGGATGGGGCTGGTGAGGGTGAGGGTGAACCATCAATTCTAGGTGATGGTGATTCAGACTGTAATGAAGATTTGGATTATTTTGATTATAGTGATGACAGTGTGGAAAACGATGACATAGAGTTTGAGGGGAATATAGATCCTAATGTGGAGTTTGATGGGGTAAGAGAAATGCAGCATGATGAAGATGGTACTGGAACTGGGAATGAGAATGTGAATGAAAATGTGCCAATTACTGAGCAAGGGACTGGTGATGGTGTGGATTTGTCTGATGAAGAAAGTGAACAAGAGAGTGGGGATAAAGGGAATAAGTGGCCAAGCTTTAGGGCAAGGAGTCAGATGAGTTGTCCTAAGTTCTCAATTGGATTGACATTTGGAAGTAAGAATGAGTTTAGAGATGCAGTCCACAACTATGCCTATAGTCATGGGAAGGAATTGAAATTCACTAAAAATGACAAGAATAGGATGTGTGTAAGATGTACACAACCTATCTATTTTTTGTTAGTATGCTATCAAACTGAATGGTATTATGTAAGGTATTTTGACTTGTAGTAACTATGCTATCAAACTGAATGGTATTTTGTGGACACAATGCTATCTATTTTTTGTTAGTATGTTTTCAGTCACTAAACTGTTTTGGATCAATTTATTGTCTTCATATGGCTTAAACCATAAACCATAAGGCATATGTCATAAACCAAAAACCATAGGGCATATGGCATAAACCAAAAACCATATGGCATAAACCAAAAACCATAAGACATAAGCCATAAACAAAATACGATATGGCATAAACCAAAAACCATAGGCCATAAGCCATAAACCAAAAACCATATGGCATAAACCAGAAAACATAAACCAAAAACCAAAAGCCATTAAAGATATGATGTAAAAACCAGTTGCCATAAGCTGTAAACCAAAAACCACAAGCCAAAAACCATAAGCCAAAAACCACAATGCATTAACCATTAACCAATTGCATTATATTTTCATCTTATGGGAGCATATACATATTTTTACCTACCTCTAAGCTACCATTGCTCCCTAAAGTACATATAAAATAAGAAATTAAGACTACAATCATGCCAATAACAAGAACCATCCTCATGGATGTAAATTTTCCACTCCTACGCATATCTTTGATTTCAGTATCTTCCCCACTTGGTAGACTTCTCAACCTGGATTTTAACCTTACAATTTCTTCTTCATTCTTGTTAATTCTCCTCAAAAGTCCAGGTATGATCCTCTTTGATCTAGGGCACATTGGTGGATCATACCACTTCATGAATCCATCCTGGAAATTTTACAAAACCAAAAATATTACCTCAGTGCAACATAGAGCTCCTCAAATCCATACCCTAACCCATACAGTATATCATACATTAAACCCGAAATTACAAAAATTTAAATTGATTACTAACCTTATGCTTTGAACATTCCCAATACCTCCTACCCGGATTCTCATTTGTCCAGGATGTTCTCAACACCATTTCTTGACCACATTCGCATACTTCATTCCAAATCCATTCCCCATACATATAGCACTTTCTCCTTGTTGTTGAAGAACTCGAACAGTTTGAGCTTTCCCCTTTAAAACCTGCCATTGAATCTGAGATAGAACTACCAAAAATCGATCTTCGCTTTCGTAGGGTTTCGTATTTGACACTCATATGGTGAAGAACATCGCAGCTCAACTTAATAATAGGAGCTTTCGCAAATCCAAACGTTATAAAAGGAGGCTGATGAATAATGGAACTTGAAATGACAGAAATGCCCTTGCACTTCACGGCCATCAAACGGCAGACTTGACTGTGGACTAACATTGTCCACTTTTTGATAACTTAGGACAAAATGTGGTCAAATTAAAAAAAGCGGACTAAATGTGTCCAATGCACAATAAGTATAGGACCAAAAAAGGAATTTACTCAAAATTTATCATTCAAATTTTCACTTGAAAAGCTAAGTGACATTCTTCTTTTTCGGGCATATTTAGATGTAAAATCACACAAATTCATTGAGTCTTTCTTACAGTATACTTAATCATAAGTAAGATTTCAACAACTTCAACTTTACAGAACTTCTTTATGCATAAACAACCGTAATGGAAATGTACTCCAAAAAAAAAACTAATGGAAATAGTTAAGACTATTTGTGGTTTCAAAAAAAAAAGAAAAAAAGAAAAAAAGAGAAGACTATTTGATATTGCAATTGTAGGATCAAAATACAAGAAATTAGATTATATTTCACCTATCATAGCGTTAGTTAATTAATTAATAGTTTTAAAATTTTGAATAAAATTAAAAAACTAAAATATTTAACTTACATACATTAATCCTTTTATCGTGAAGAATAAAAAAAAATTGAGAATGCCAAATGCACAAATAACGCACTTCAAATTAATGATTATTGAGATCAAATTCATGCGTTGTGAATACAAATCTTGCGTCTATGCATTATAATAGGAATAAGAGTAATTTGACTCTTTATATATAATAATTTTAGTATTTCACAATAATCAAATATGCCCGCCTCAATTTCTATAAGTTATAAGATTATAACTCTATACGTAATTTTTTTTTTTTGAGTTCTACAGACTCTATACGTAAATTAAGTCCTTTGGAATTAAGAATGCATGTAAACTTTTTAAAATTTAGACCGTCTTAATTTCTTTATACATAAATCACACCAACATTAATATATAAAACATAAATATACAATAATTTTTTTTTTTAATAAAAGTGCCCCAAAATTTGGGGGCACTGTACAGTCAGTCATTCACCACACTATTACGGATTATTGATTATATATGTACATACTATGTACATATACTCTTAGCAATATTTGGGGCCCTTTTTGGGGTGCCTGTGCGCCTGCCCTGGCCAAACATGGCCAGGGCAGGCACTGCTAATGAATTATAAACATTTTGTTTTACGTTATATATTTTCAAATATATGTTCTTAGTTTATATTTTATTAAAATATATTGATTTTATTATTTTATATCTTAATACATAAACAAACCTATTTGGATTTAAAATTATTTAAATTGTATGAAAATGTTCTTTTTAGTCTTTTTACATTTATCAGCTTGTCAAAAAGTTAATTTTACCAAACACTTTTAAGCATAACAGCTAGCCCAACTGTTCAGATTTCAGCTTCGAGCTTATAGCTTTTTAGTTTTCAGCTATTTTTTAGATTTCAGCTACCTTTTCAGCTAGGTTTGGCAAACATAGCCTAAACTGGCAAATTACACCGTGGACCATGTTACACATTGCAAGGTAAGCCACTAATACAATAAATGTTCATTTTTAACCCAATGGGTTAGTTCAAGTGGCAAGTGAGCTATCTTTGTGGGGAAGAATTTTGGGAGAACCGGATTCGATTCCCGCAAGTGACAATTCCCCCTGGGCCAGCTCTCATGCCTCTGGAGCGAACGCGGGTGGACCCGCCCAACAGTTCTTCTATCGTGGACCGCGGTCCACAATGCATTGTGGACTGTGGTCCTCAAAACGACGTCGTTTCAGTAAGTGGGAGACGGAGCCCGTAATTGACATTACGGTTCATCTCAAAAGATACTGTCTTACATTTGTTTTGATATTATCTAATGAAACTGTAGTTATATCAAATGTAACTGTAGTTGTGTTGAAATGTAATTGCAGTGTATATGAACTGATACTGAATAACAATTTCACATTTGTGTTTTATATTATCGAATGAAACTGTAGTTATATCGAAATGTAAATGTAGTTGTGTTGAAATGTAATTGCAGTGTATATGAACTGATACTGAATAACAGTTTCACATTTGTGTTTTTATATTATCGAATGAAACTGTAGTTATATCAAAATGTAATTGTAGTTGTGTTGAAATGTAACTGAAGTTGTGTTGAAATGTAACTGAAGTTGTATGAACTGAAAGTGAGTGGCGCGAATTCATCCGTCTGTTTTCATTAATCAAAACGACGTCGTTTTGATGCGCGGTCCACAATGCATTGTAGACCACGGTCCACGATATAATTTGCGGTCCGGAGAAAGACCTGGTGGATTTACTAAAAAAATATTAAATGTTCATTTTTAGTATACTGGAGGTCAATTTTTAATGTATTGAATGCTACATAATTTTTAAGTTGTATACATAAAAATAAGTATTCGATATATTAAAAATAGATATTCAAAAATTGAATTTTGGATATAATAAAAATAAGTATTCAATATATTAAAAGTAAACCATATGTTAGTGTTTCATCTTATAATGGGCTTGTTTGGTTATCAGCGGTTAGCAGTTAGCGGTAGCGGATTGTGCTAGCGGTTATCAAATAGCGGATTCTATTAGCGGGTTTGAACAGCGTATTGTATTAGCGATTTGTAAAAAGATGTTTGGTATAATTAGCTGTTTAGATTAGCGGTTAACATGTAAAATTACCAAAAGGGTATACATATATAATATAATAATAGAATAATAATAATAATAAACATTACAAAGAAACTAAAGCAAATATTTTAAAAAATAAACAATTAAAAAAAACAAAGAATAAGGAGAGCCGTACACTTCTCAAAAAAAAAAAAAAGAAGAAGAAGGATGCAATGTATGAATTTGTTGTGCATTCGTGTAATAGTCGCGGAGGTAGAGTAGTTGCGGTGCATTCCTTCAATTCACAAGTTCACATGGGAAGACCGGTTTGCATCGGAGCGAGACCCTATATATATATATATATATATATATATATATATATATATATATATATATATATATAGGATCGCGTTCAGGCGCGAACTGGCCGCCCAGGAGAGAACTGCGGACGAATCACAGCGCGCCACGTGTCCGGAATGTAGTTGCAACTAACGTTATAACTAGGTGCACTTCATGTTATAACTAGGTGCACATAGGTGTACCCAGGTGCATAAATGTTAACAAGGTAAATTACTTGCACCTGCAAGTGAAAATAGGTGCACACGTGCAAATAAAATGTATTACAAGTGCAAGTAAATTATACAATGAGCATCAATACTAAGTGCACCTAATGTTATAACTAGGTGCACCTATTGCTATAACTAGGTGCACATAGGTTGCAACCAGGTGCATGAATGTTAACAAAGTAAATTACTTGCACAAGTGCAAGAAAAATGTATTGCAGATGCAAGTAAAATGTATTACAGGTGCAAGTGAATTGTACAGTGAGCATCAATACTAAGTGCACCTAATGTTATAACTAGGTGCAACCTATGTTATAACTAGGTGCACCTAGGTTGCACCCAGGTGCATGAATATTAACAAGGTAAATTACTTGCATTTGTAAGTGAAAGTATTTGCGAAAATAGGTGCATGAATATTAATAAGGTAAATTACTTGCACTTGTAAGTGAAAATATGTGCGAAAATAGGTGCACTTGTAAGTGAAACTAGGTGCACTTTTAAGTGAAACTAGGTGCACCAAAGTTCCAGTTATTTACGAAAATGCCACCGCGTCATTTTTTTAAAATTGCATCTGATTCGTTGATCTGGACACGTGGACGACTGTGGAGCGTTCTCATTTCCTACCTGGGCGAGAGTTCTCACGAGAGTGCACCCCTATATATATATATATATATATATATATATATATATATATATATATATATATATATATATATATATATATATATATATATATATATATATATATATATATATATATATATATATATATATATATAAAAGTCTACTTAAATGCAACCGCTCCTTCCCGTGCAGTCGGTGCGACCGCTTGAAATATGCACCAATAGTGTTAACAAAATGCACTAATAGTGTTATGAAAATGCACAAATACACCAAAAATGCACAACACACCCAAAATAATGCACCATAACTCCCGACATCTAATTTAATTTGCATTTTCAAACACTGTGTGGTGCTTTTATGCATAACCAATGGTACTTTTTTTGGTGATGTGTACCTAGTACTGCATATTTTTGTTGTGCATTTCCTAACATTGTTGGTGTATATTCGCATAACTATTGGTGCAACCACACCTAAAATCGGCTATATATATATATATATATATATATATATATATATATATATATAAATGTGACCGCGCCTTTTCATGCGATCGGTGTGATTTACACCACTCAATATTAGAAAATGCACTATTCAATGTTAGAAAAAGGCACCACAATGAAAATACACAAAAATATCATAAAACACACCACATACACAGCCAAAATAATGCACCATAACTCCATTGCCCCTAATGGTGCATTTGCTAACACTGTGTGGTGTATATTTGCATACCTAGTGGTGTGTTTTTTGGTGATGCGTACCTAATGATGCATATTTGTATGGTGCATTTTCTAATATTGAATGGTATATATTTGTATATATAGTGGTGCGGTCGCACTGCCTGATTATGACTATATATATATATAGAGCAAATTGCCATTTTGGTCCACTGACTATAGGGGTTCTGTTAATTGTAGTCCACGACTTTCAAAACTGTTAATTGCATACCATGACTATTCAATTTTTATCAATTTTGGTCACTCCGGCTAAATTGGCGGCCAAATGTCGCCGGAGAGGAAGAAAAATATGTGAAATGACTAAAATACCCTCATCATTTTAGGTTTTAGGACTTTCCGGCGACATTTGGCCGGAGTGACCAAAATTGATAAAAATTGAATAGTTATGGTATGCAATTAACAGTTTTGAAAGTCGTGGATTGCAATTAACCGGACCCATATAGTCAGTGGACCAAAATGGCAATTTGCTCATATATATATATATGCTTCAAAGTCAACCACATGCAAGAGGTCATGGGTTTGAATCTCTGCGCCACCTAGTAAAAAGAGATTATGGTCCACATATTGCTTGGAGCCCGTAAAAAATAGCGGAACGAACAGTTGTTAACACTAGATAGGTCACCACTTAACCACTTGTACCAACGTAAAATTAAGGAAATGAGAGAGTAGTTTTATTAAAAAGATTAAAACAATAAAACAATGACTAATAAAGAGTTCTTTTTTATATAATTGAGGGGTTAGTAATTCAAATTTTTGACATTTTAACTTAAAAGTTAAAAGTTTGTCAATTGATCAATCTTAGGTACAAAATTGATGAATTGAATAATATTTTTTTTTTTTATAAAACAAAGTAGGAGTAAGGACTTTATGGCCCAATGACACCAAGTTACTCCTTCATTTGGAAGGTTGTCGGTTTAAGTGATAAACAAAAAAAAAAAGGAAAATTCCATCCTCTATTAAGAAAACGTGCGGCCACAACTGCGTAATCAATTCTTTCGTATATATTAGTATCAAATGTCTAAAGTAGTGTCCAAACACTTTGAATTATTTCAATCTATCATAAATCAAATTGACGCACTAACAAAAACGAATTCGTAAGGATTTATTTATTTATTCATTTTTTGGAGGTAGCGTTTGCTTTTGGCAATAATTGCAAGTCGTAATTATCCAGTGATTATGGTTTCTAGTTTCTTAAGAATCAATGGATAAAATCATTATGTTTAAAACCACCCAACTAACTATTAAATTACTCTAGTCTAGCCCATAGTTAATATTGGCCATGTTTGGTTATCAGCTTATCCGCCACTTTTTAGCGGTTTGACCATCTTTAGCGGTTTGACTTTGTCAAACCGCTAAAAAAAACTTTTGATGTTAATGGCTTTTTCACTTAGCGAATCGCTATTCAATCTGCCAAAATTGAAACGCTACTAGGAGCAACGTTTAGCATTAGCTTTTCTCCTTTTTTATTTTCTAAATTCCATTTTTGCCCTTGTTTCTCTTTTTTTCATATTGGTTGCTAACTTGCTATATGCTTCACTCCATTCATCTAAAATGCAACTTTGCATTCCTATAATTAAATTTAATAACTATTTTCCCCCTTTATTTAATTCTTAAATTTAATATCATACATTGCTCATAGCGCCCCCTCCGGGCGGTTGGTGCCTCCTCCAGGCGACCAACGCCCCTCCCGGGCAAGGGTGGCGGGCAGTGCTCCTGCCCATCCTAGAGTGTACCGGGCATCCTCCTAGCATGCACGGCATTGTGCGCGCACGGTCAACTTCCTAGCATGCACGACACTGTGCGCGTATTCGTCAACTTCCTAGCATGCACGACACCGTGCTTGCACTGATTTGCTTCTTAGCATGCACGACTCTTCCACTGGGCTTGTCTTGCACCACTCTTAATTATTGCGCTTGGCCCCAACAAAAACTGAGCCCATATCCCATAACCCCATCATAAGTCCCCCACTTCTTATAGGTATTGGATAATGACTATGAGAAGTATAAGAGACAAGCCCTGCCAACCTCCCTGAACTCTCAATCTCATCATGTATCTCCCCATTCAATTCAACAACCTCCCCACCTAGCTAAGCTCGCTTGTTCGTCCATCCTCAAGTCAGCCTCCTAGTATGATCGCATGTTCTTCCTGCACCACAAGATGTCAAGCAAGTGGATTACGACCCAATTATCCTTTTGGGTGCTAGGTGTCCTAGTAACACGAGAAGTATGCCCCTTTGGCCTCATAGGCCCACTATGTGGATTTCATTAATCATGGCGTCTACTGAGAAGCGGAATAGAAAATGAGTCGATCGTTGCGGAGCGGGATAGACGAGAAGTTGGCAGCTAAAAAGCGAGAGACGTAACAAGTTGACCGCCAAGAAGCGGGATATATACTAGGTTGACTGTTGATAAGCGGGATAGATGATAAGTCGACCGCTAAGAAGCGGGATATATGATAAGTCAACCGCTGAGAAGCGGGATAGGTGATAAGTCGACCGCTGAGAAGTGGGATAAACGATAAGTCGACCGCTTAGAAGCGAGATAGATAATAAGTAGACCGCTGAGAAGCGGGATAAACGTTAAGGTCGTGGGCTGCCTGTTGCCCCATGCTAGCACTACATACCCTTTTTTTTTTTTTTTGCAAGCTGGGTAGCGTACCTTTCCCTGCAGGCCCAGATGCGTAGTTTGGGGCGTTCGCCATGTTCTTAGGGATACCATCCCATTGACTTAAGAACGCCGATTTTTAGTGCTGTGGGCTGCCTGCTTCTCCATGCTAACCCACACACTTCTTTTTTATTTTTTAGGTCTGTGGGCTGCCTGCGTCTCCATGCTAGCCCCATGCACTTTTTCTTTTTGCAAGTTGGGTAGCGTACCCTACAGGCCTAGATGCGTAGTTTGGGGTGTTCGCCATGTTCTTAGGGATACCATCCCATTGACTTAGGAATGCCGCCTTTTAGTGCTGTGGGCTGCCTGCTTCTCCATGCTAGCCCCACGCACTTCTGTTGGTCCCAAGGGGATGGAGTACAAGTCTAGAGGGGGGGGGGGTGAATAGACTTGTATAAGATTTTGCAAATCTTTTCGACCTCTCGTGTGTATTGGACTTAGGATGTTTTGGTCTGATACCTCACGAGATGAAGACAAAGTTTTATGCGCAGCGGAAAAAGTTATCCCCTTTTAATTAGCACGAGTTTGAGTTAGTTCGAGAAGTGATTATATGTAGTGCAGTTCGAGAGTTAGATAGCGAGAGATAAAAGACAGAAAGTAAATGCGAGAGAGAGAATTTTAAGTGGTTCGGCCAACCCGCCTACGTCCACTCTTCTTCTAGAAACTCCCTAGAAGGATTGCACTAAAACTTCCCTTTTAGTACAATATCGAGAGCTTGAGCTTTGATCACGAAGCCCGCCTCAAGCCTCAGGTTTTTCGCCCCGCCTCTTGTTACTCCACCTCTCGAGCACTTGAGCTTTGATCACCAAGCCCGCCTCAAGCCTCAGGATCTTCACTAGACAGCTGCCAGGTTACTCCGCCTCTTCTTGCTTAATTCAAAGCAAGGACCTTTGGTTGTCACAGTTTAATGTAACAATCTCCAATCTGACCGCAAGCTATCGTTGAGATAAAGTCGATGTAGAGCTGCTTCGATCACCTTCTGGATATGTATAAGTTTAAGCTTTGTAACTCTCTCTCAAACACTAAGATGTGTTTGTCTCGCTGTGTTGAATATCAAGGAAGATATTCCAGATTTAGCACTTGCACTTTGAACGTTTTAGTTTAGACACTTCTTTTGCTTGCTTAGCTTCGTAACTCGGTCCGTTTTTTTCTTCAGTTTGTGTCTTCACGTCCTTATGTATGAGAGTTTAGGAATAATTCCGTTGGAGGGAAAATTATTCCGTTTGAAATTTGTCTCCCATGCCGATCATGGGACTTGAGCATTTTCAGCATGTTCCATGGAGTGGTGGTCTTGCAACTTGTGCCTTTTGTCTTGTAGTGAATATTCTTTAATCCACTTTCTAGAGTCCATGCTCCACTTACTCTTTTAGGCAAAAGTTACTCTTTTTATATTCCCATGATCCTTGATTTAGGGAATAAGACCGGCTTTGGATTGGTGCGCTTTCTATCCGTTTGTTGTGCAATTCTGACGTGGCATCTACTTCCGGTAGATCCCATAACGTTCTGTAGACACCTTTCCTTATCTCCATGATATTCTTCTTCTCCAAGCTTAGATTAAATTAATCCAAGCTACTTTTACTGCCGTTCAGCCCTATGGAGAAGTGTCGAGACTTGACTTTATGTCTCGTTTGATCGATGCTTAGAATCCATGTCTCGAACTGGATTGATGTCTCGAGAGACTCCATCTCTCGAACTCTACTTATGTCTCGAGACTTAGTTGATGTCTCACAGACCCTTATTCCTCCAGTGTAGTCTCGTGCCTTCTTCTGATCTGACTATAGACTTACAACACGAGAACATCTAAAATGTTCAATCAAGTTTACCTTAAGCTTAAATATTTTCCGAGTTGAGCTCAAAGTTACCCGGTTATATTTTCGCTCTTAGTTTACTTGTCGAACTTACATAGATTCCTATCCTTCGAGACTTAGGGGATTCTGATTTACATTTGGTATCATCAAAACCTATTACATAATGTTCCTAACAATTTCCCTCTTTTTGATGATGCCAACACTTATACTTACTTATATGGCTGATTTAGCAAGAAAAGAACTTTGATTTTATTTTCAGCGTATACGGTAAGTTTGACATGTGAGCTAATATTAGTATCCATAAACTCACGCAACACCCCCAGCAAAAGATATGTATATATATTAAGCATAAAAGGGAATGTTTTACAGAGCATAAGAAGAAAAAGATTACATAAATGTAAAGAACAATACTCGAAAAGAATGCATGTAGACATCGAGAGCTTACTACTTGTTTTCCTTTCTCTTTTCGTTTATGGCTGCTCGTGTCTTGACGGGGTCTTCAGAATCCACCTTCCCTTTATACTCTTCTGATACGTCAAGGTGAATGTAATTGATGAAGGCTTCATTTACGAAGTTCCCTTCAATCACCCCATCTCTCCACCACTCGATGCATTCCCTAGGAGTTAGGCCACTATGCAATGATAAGTCAGTTTTGGCAAGAAGACTTACTATGATTTCGTGTAAATATTCTGTACTGTCTTCTTTGATTCCCATTCTGTAGCCTCTTATCAACTGCTCATCTTTCTTTTCTTTGGCCGTTTGCTGTTCTTGTCTTTTCTTCTTCCTCTCTTCATCTTCTTGTCTCCTTTTCTCCATTTCCAGCGTGCGCTGAATCCTTGCAGCTTCTGCCCTTTTGGCTTCCTCCATTTGCTTGCTTGTTTGCTTTGGAATCTTCACAGGAGGTCCAGCTGGTTCACTACTTCTAGCTCTTTTCTTGCCTCTTCCTCCTCCCCTTTGTGTAATTTCCCCCTTGTTGGCAGCATCACCATGGGAAAGGAGAGTGGACACCCCTTCGAAGAGTGATTCAAGCTGGGCAGGCACTTGGTTTGACAGGTGATCAAGTATGGCCTTCATTTCGTCCTGTCGAAACTCGCTGGAATTCTGGTAGGCTCTAAACTCTGCACGTAGCTCAGCGAGCTCATCTCTCGTTTTTTCAGCCTCTGAACGAGCTACAGCAGCATCATCAGCAGCCTTTCGCGCTGCATCCTCAGCCCACACTGTCTGTTCGAGAAGTTCTTCGTGGCGAGCTTGAGAAGTACCTGTGCCAGCCACGGGCAATGCATGGTTTCGAACAACAGCCAGTATGCGCTCGAGTTGAGCCATCCTCTGAGTTTGGTCAGCCATGAATTGACGCACCTCGCCAATGAACACTCTCTCGGCCTGTGAACCAAAATCAGAAGGAGAAGAAGGAGAATGAGTAGTACCTTTCGTCGGAGGGGACTTGGGTGCTTCCAGATTTCCACCCATGACTTGCATCTGCGAGTCCACCTCTCGAACTTGTCTCTGAGGTTCAGCAGGAGCACTGGGATCAGAGCTTGAAGGTAGCTCCATGTCAGGCGCTTCCCGGTTTCCACCTGAGGGATGGATCACTTCTCGCTCGTCACCTCTCGAACCTGGAGCCTCAGCTTCAGCAACTGGTTGGATTGGATCAGCGAGAGAGGGTACTTCTGTGTTGGATGCTTCCCGGTTTCCATCCAAAGGAACTTCCCCCTCAGCTTCACCTCTCGAACCAGTGCTGGGAACTTGGTCATCTGCTGGTGGTTGTGGAGATGAATGATCGATAGGTGCTTCCCTATTTCCACCTTCGATAGCAACATCAGTCTCCTCAGCACTTCTCGAACCAGCAGGACTTGTATCGTTCTGCTCTTGTTGCTCATCTTGCACCTCAGTTTGCTCTGATGAATCTGAAATCTCAATCGGTTCAGGAGCAACTGGTGCACTCCATCTTTCTCTATCAGCCATCCTAGCTGCAAAGGTTTCTACATCGTCAGAGGGCAGCAGGAATGGTGATGGCACTTCCATGTCAATTGGAAAGCCAGGGAGTTGGAGCAACGGAATTTCACCCTCTCGAACAGTCTGTGCTTCATCTTCATCTGTCGAGGGTGTGGACTCATGCGATGGCAGTAGTGGATCTGAATCTTGTGCCACTCCTTGTGCTTCAGAGGCCTCAACGTCATCTCTCGAAGCATTTGCATGAAGTACCAGAGCAGAATCAGCGACTTGGGACACGGGTATTGCGGCTATGGCGATGGGATGATCAGTTCTATCTTTCGCAACCCCAGAGGTTTCTCCTGGACCTCTCGTCATTTCTACTTATTGTCCCAAGGATAGAGCAGTGGCAAGTCTGATTTCCTTTTGAAATTGAGCCTCAGCTGCAGGATCCAATTCAGACTCAGCTTCCTCGTCTTGTGCATCATCAGCTATGCCCTTTCCTTTATCAGATTGACCAAGATTCCTCCTGGTCACATTCATTTCATGGGCAAGATCTGTAAGTTCGTTGGCTGGGATTGAAGAGAGATTCAACCAATTTAAAGCGAATTCTTCCTCAGCCACCATGTATGCTGCTCTCGAAACCAGTAGACCAATTGGACCTGTTCTCCATTCAATCCATCGAAGTACTCTTGAGAAGTCATCCACTGTAGGCACATTCTCAGTAGCTTGATTCAACCGAGAGGTAACTTCGACATCTGACCTGTCTGGTCCAGTAGCCACTAATTCCGTCGGTGATGCACTACGCACTGCTTGTTCATTGATCTCTCGATGATCATCCGAGAGATCATTAATTAGCCCAACATCTGCTAAAGTCTGTGTGATGGCTCTCTCAACTTGTGCAGATTCTGTGGGCGTCAGGATCACATTCTCAGCACTTTGCACTGGGTCCCTGACCACAGTGCCCTGATCATCAGCAGCCTCTTGATCTAGAACATTTTCATCTGCCGCCGGAATATCCATCTCTCGAACCACCTCTCGTGGTTCCTCTGTTTCTGCCCGCACTGGATCACTGATCCCAGTGCCTTCAACCACTCGAACCTCCTCTCGAGGTCCAACATCAGATTCAGCAGCCCCCTCAGCACCATCAACATTTATATCAACAAATAGAGCTCCTGACAGAGACCTGGTAGGGGGCACTCTCTCAATCTCAGTGGCCAGTGTAGCCTGAGATTCCCCCTGGGCTTGAGCCCTGTTCTCAAATGGTACTTGTATCATCGCAGGAGCCACTTCTCGAATCTGACTCACAGAAATTTTCTTGGCCTTCTTGGCCCTTTTTGGCAATTGAACCCTCTTAACCAAATTACCTAAGGGTTCATCATCAGAGTTAGCACACTCTGGCTGGGCTTTCCTTTTGCCCTTAGCTCTCGGCTTAGAGGGAGATGGTGCATCCTTAGCACTTTTACCCTTCGGAGCTTGAGATTTCGTCCTACCCATATAGGTATTTCGATGAATCTCTCGCCCTTCCCTCAATTCTAAGCCCTTCAATTGTAAAATATACTGAACAACAAAACCAAAACCAACCTTTTTACTGATCAACTGGTTGGCACTTGATACTGAGCTTTGCACTTGCTGTGATAAGGAATCGAAGATGATCTGTGCCCAGTTCAGTTTGATGTTGTTCCAGATGGCATGGAGGACTTTGAGGATGTCCAGATTGATTTCATCGGTTCCAGACACCTTGCCGAGGACAAACTTCATAATCAAATCCGCAGCTATAGCATACCTCTCCTTGAGATGGAATTTGCGGAGGGCAGAGGATGCTCGTTGCGGTGTAGTCTCCAATCGGATTTTGTCCCAGAACACCTGCTTGTCCAACTCGTAATCCGAGAGATGCTGGACTGCTTCCTCCGTTGCCTGAAAGTCGAATGCCACTCGTAGGTCACCCACAGAAGTCGTAATGTGGATTCCGTTGACGCGGCTCTCGATAACGCCCTTTGTGACCTTGGCATTTGCGAACCATTCGGTGAAGTCCAAGGCGTGGATGGTTCGATAGTCATGCTCCATATATTTGAGAAGCCCTGCCTTCTCGAATTTCTTAAGGACTTTCTCTGTCTTCTTTGGGTCCTCCGAATGCTTGACGAACCTGCTCTTGTCAAGGATGCTTCCCGCCTTGACCTGCTTTATTTGGGTGCGAACGTGTTGCACCTCCTTCTGGTATGCTTCGGTGGAAGAGGTTGACGATGTTGAATCGGACGCCATTGTTGAAAGATTGAAGTTTTGGAGGGAATGTGAACAGTATTCAGATTTGGGAAATTTTGGGTATTCGGTTGTGAGCCTGAATCCGGGTAAAGACGATGGATACAGCTTTTATAGTGCCGGATTTGGGTTGGATTATTTGGGTAGGGTTGAGCAAATGGGTCACGGTTGTGATCCGGCTTATTTAAAAATAAGCGAAAGGTCAAGAATACCCTTTTATAACGGTTAGGTGTATAAGATATGGTAAGGGTAATTTTGGAATTGTGAGTGACGGTTTTGAGTGGAGGTTTAAATAAGATAAAACATTTATAGGCATGCTCCCACTATCCGAGATAGAGACCTTAAAACATGGGAAACCGTCAGTAACTGATGGCCACGTGGATGTCATTAAGTTCCAGAAATAGCCGTTCAGCAAATATCCGTTGATGCTTAAGGTTTACCTCTCGAAGGTAAACTCTCGACTGGCTAGTTTAAGGATCTTCCCCCTGAGTGATCAATCCCTAAACCTCCTTATACCTCCATTTAAGTCTTCCACTGGTTAAGGATCTTCCCCCTGAGTGATTAATCCCTAACCCTCCTTATTCCTCCGTCCAGAGATATACGAAAAGTCAGTTTGTTAACCTTCGAAGTGAACTCTCGAACTACCCTTTTCGAGACATAACGTTTTAGCTTAAAACTGACATTGTATTTCTCGAATAACTTTTCAAACACGGATTGCGATAGAGACACAAGATTGATTCATTCAAAAGATGTCACTTAGAACATTTCCTTAAGTTCATTTAGTGATTCCAAAAGCATTACATATGAATCAATATCCTATTAGATTCCAGAGAAACTTATGGTTGGCCTTGGTTAGCCAAAAAGGAATCTATCTTAGAACAAGAACTAGCCATCTACATCCTATTCTGACTGGTGGCTCGTTCTTCTTGTTCTTCTCTGCCTCTCCGCTGCTGCACTCCTCAGGAGCTCCTTCTCCCTTGGTTGTGAGGAACTTCTTTTCCAGAATGTGCAGCGGTAGGAGTCCTGCTTGTGCAAGCATCTTCACCTGACTCCAATTTCCCATCACTTTGGATCTTCTCGCATTTGGGGAGCCATTCATTATGGATGGGAATAGGATGCTTGCGTATGATCTTGCTTGGATTATCAGGAAGCTCCGCAATCTGTTCACCCGTCGTTAGATCTGGATAGTTCTCTTCTTGGAAATCTTTAGACTTGATTGCTGATTTCCTCCCTCTATAAAAGAATGGTACATCATCTTTTCCTTTCTTCTTCTCCATGAAGAAGTTGATGACATAAACTGATGAGAGAACCCCTCTATTTATAGCCCAAAAAGTAGAAACTGTAGATTCACGGGATGCCATATTGAATGACCATTCAATGCTGTGTAACTCCAAAGCTGCCATAAAGTTGATGAAACGCTCCTCACATGCGTAACAGTGCATGGCGCTTAATACAAGGAGATAAGATTTGACCGTTCAACCCAATTCTATCATTCCCAATTCTAACCTTAGTTGAGAGAATCTAGTTTCACATAAAGCTTTTGTGAAAATATCTGCTAGTTGTTCCTCCGTTGCAACATATTCCAACGTAATATCCTTTTTCTCAACATGGTCCCGAATAAAGTGATACTTTATATCAATGTGCTTTGTCCTTGTGTGTAATACTGGATTCTGAGTAATAGCAATAGCACTTGTGTTGTCACACATAATTTTCACTTCCTTACATTCAACCCCATAATCCATAAGTTGTTGCTTCATCCATAAAATCTGAGCACAACAACTTCCAGCTGCTACATATTCTGCCTCAGCGGTGCTTGTAGCTATCGAATGCTGTTTCTTGCTAAACCATGAGACAAGTCTCCCTCCTAGAAATTGACATGTCCCTGAAGTACTCTTTCGATCTATTTTGCAACCGGCAAAATCCGCATCTGAATATCCCATTAGTTCGAAAGATCCACCTCTCGGATACCAAAGCCCAACACCTTGCGTGCCTTTGAGATATCTGAGGATCTTTTTCGATGCATTCAAGTGACTTTCCTTAGGATTTGCCTGAAATCTAGCACATACACCTACTGCAAAGGATATATCTGGTCTACTGGCAGTTAAGTATAGAAGGGATCCGATAATACCTCGATACGTAGTTTGATCGACCTCTCGACCTTCGCTGTCAACATCGATGCGTAGAGAGGTTCCCATTGGTACTTTGACTGAAGATTTCCCTTCTATGTTGTATTTCCTGAGCAGATCCTTGGTGTATTTCTCTTGGTTGATGAATATACCTTCCTTAAGTTGTCTGACTTGGAGTCCAAGGAAGTAGTTGAGCTCTCCCATCATGCTCATCTCGAACTTTCCTTTCATCAAACTGGAGAACTTCTCGCATAGATCTGGATTGGTGCTTCCAAAAATAATATCATCCACATAGATTTGCACCAATAAGATATGATCCCCATCTTTAATTCTGAACAATGTTTTGTCCACTAGGCCTTTGGTGAACCCACATTGAAGTAGAAAGCAGGACAGTGTATCATACCAAGCTCTCGGAGCTTGCTTTAAGCCGTAAAGTGCCTTCTTCAACTTGTAAACTTTGTCAGCTCCCACGTCCTTCAAGAAACCCAGAGGTTGTTCAACGTACACCTCTTCTTCGAGAAGTCCGTTCAGAAAAGCGCTCTTGACATCCATTTGATATACTTTGAAGTCTTTGAAGGCGGCATATGCGAGAAAAATGCGTATAGCTTCGAGACGTGCCACGGGAGCGAAGGTTTCATCAAAATCTATTCCTTCCTCCTGGCAATAACCTTTAGCAACAAGTCTGGCCTTGTTCCTAACAATGACTCCATCCTCATTCATCTTGTTTCTGAAAACCCACTTCGTGCCAATAACGTTCTGATGATGAGGTCTCGGAACCAGTTCCCAGACGTCGTTCCTCTCGAACTGATGAAGTTCCTCTTGCATGGCTTGAACCCAATCTGGATCACCTAGAGCCTCATCAATCACCTTAGGCTCTATTTGAGATAGAAAGCAAGCTAGCATGCTTTCTCGATAAGCTGATCTGGTTCGAACTTTATCACGTACATCTCCGATGACTTGATTAGCGGGGTGACCTCTCAACCATCGTAAATCTGGTTGTAACTCCTCAGAAGGTGCTTCTGTCGTAGATTGAGGTGATGGTTGATCAGTTGTAATCTGAATTGGCTCAACTGATCTGGGTGCTTTCTCCTTGGTGATTTCTTCATTATCTGATTCTGACTGGAGTTCTGCTACATCTCGAGCTATCGAACTATCGAGAGGTAGATCTGATCTCTCGATAGACTCTGGCTGAGTTTCCTGATCTATCGAACTTTCAGCTACTTCTTTTGTCTTTTGTGGTTGATCTGCTAATGCTCTATCATCAAAAGAGACATGAATTGATTCTTCAACCACCAATCTCCGTTTGTTGAAGACTCTGAATGCTTTACTTGTCGATGAGTATCCCAGAAATACCCCTTCATCCGCCTTTTCATCAAAGGTCCTTAGTTGAGTCTTCCCGTTGTTGTGGACATAACATTTGCACCCAAATGTATGGAAGTAACTCACATTCGGCTTCCTTCCATTCCACAATTCGTATGGAGTCTTTCCAGCTCCTTTCACGATCAAGGACCGATTTTGGGTATAGCATGCTGTGTTGACTGCTTCTGCCCAAAATCCTTGAGATATGTTGGCTTGTGAGATCATGGTCCTTGCTGCTTCCTTGAGAGTTCTGTTCCTTCTTTCAGCAACTCCGTTCTGTTGAGGAGTTCGAGCAGCTGACAGTTGATGATGAATCCCATTGTCGTTGCAGTAGCTCTCGATCACTTGATTGACGAACTCTCCACCTTGGTCTGACCGGATCTTTAATATCGAGACGTCTTTTTCAACTTGCATTTGTTTCAACAGATTTGGCAAAGCGGCTTTTGTCTCGCTCTTCTTGGTTACGAACACGGTCCAGGTGAATCTTGTGTAGTCATCTACTACCACAAGAGTGTACTTCTTTCCTCTTATGCTGGGTGGATCCACTGGCCCAAATAAGTCCATGTGAAGGAGACTTAATGGTCTGATGGATGATGTCTCGGCTTTGCTCTTGAAAGAGGATTTGGTCTGTTTACAGCGTTGACATCCCTCACAGATTTTATCCTTTCGAAACGTCACATCTGGCAGTCCTTCCACAAGATTCCTCTTTGTAAGCTTGTTGATGGTTTTGAAGTTTAGATGACTAAGCTTACTATGCCAATCCCAGCATAAGTCT
>CP025648.1:13386191-13409676 GCA_003576665.1 Ipomoea trifida
TATAGACTTACAACACGAGAACATCTAAAATGTTCAATCAAGTTTACCTTAAGCTTAAATATTTTCCGAGTTGAGCTCAAAGTTACCCGGTTATATTTTCGCTCTTAGTTTACTTGTCGAACTTACATAGATTCCTATCCTTCGAGACTTAGGGGATTCTAATTTACATTTGGTATCATCAAAACCTATTACATAATGTTCCTAACAACTTCTCCTTTTTTTTTTTTTTGTTTTTTTGTTTTTGTTTTTTTTTTTGCAAGCTGGGTAGCGTACCTTTCCCTGTAGGCCCAGATGCGTAGTTTGGGGTATTCGCCGAATTCTTAGGGATACTATCCCATGACTTGGGAACACACCTTTTTTTTTTTTTTTTTAAATAACGTTGAAGGCTTATTCTTGTGAAACATTTGCCACCGACCCCAGTTTATCTCGGAGGTTTATTGTTGCAACGTCTCTTTCACTTGCTCTAAGTTTATCCGACTCTCATGCCGAGTTTGTCTAGCTTCGGGTCATTCCTTATTTTTTCCATATCGGTAGTTATTCTTCCCCTATTCTTTGACAGGCCATTCGGTAACATTCAAGAGCCATTTGTTGGTCACCTCGCACTATTCTGATCCCCTTGAGAGTGTGGAACTTTAGGTACATGTGTCTCATCGAAATGATTCCCTTTACGTCCGCCAGCCCTAGCCTTCCCATGATGATATTGTGGGCGCAGGTTATTCGGACGACCACACAATCCATCTCTACTTCCCGCATGTTTGGGGGGACTTCTAGCTCCACAAGCAACCGTATGGATCATTCGGTTTCAATAGTATCCCCCGTAAACCTCGCGAGCAGAGGTTTTACTGGTCGAAGTTGATCTTGGGCGAACCATAGCTTCACGAAGATATCGTAATACATCACGTTCACACTACTCCCTATGTCCACTAAAACCTTTCTCACCTCGGTTCCGTTTATTCCCATCGAGATGACCAAGGCGTCGTAGGACGAGATTCCCATACTCGGAAGGTCGCCATCCGAGAAGGTAATACTTTCTTGTCTTCGCTCCCTAGGGATATGAGGTTCCTCCACCGACCCTACATATTCTTCTTCGGTTCCCGCGGGAGACCGTCTCCCGAAAATCACATTTATGACTAGGCGCCCGCTTGCCCTTATATGTGGACTCCTTGGAAAATTTATCTTTGGGTGAAGCAGGATAGTGAGGGCGCTCAATTGGCCCCCTCCTCCATACGTTCCCATGATGCATCCTATTCCAATCAATGTAGTTTCCTAGTTGGCCTGGTTGAACGAGTGATTCTATATATCTCCTTTCTCCAAGCTTGACATTCATCTGTGCTATGCCCATACCGGCGATGATAGCGACAATATTTTCCTTGGTCGGGTACTGCTACGTAACCTTGATTGGCAGGTTTCACCAGTTGACACTCTTCAGCTTATGCTAGTATCTCGCTAGGCCGGGCCTTGAGAGAGGTAAGAGGGGTCGTAAAGGGGGTTTTCGCGGGAAGACGGGGGCCCAACGGGGGCGGCACCCTTTGGACTCCTACGGGATTCTAGGGGCCATTGCTAGACACACTCTTCTCTTTACTCAAGGGGTTCTTTCTTATTGGCGGGCTTATCCCTTTCTTCTTGACAGGTCCCTCGCCCGGGGTTAATTACATTTATAACTGGCGCTTACCCTTATCTGTGGATTCCTTGGCAAATTTATCTACGGGTGAAGCAGGGTAGCGAGGGCGCTCAATTGGCCCCCTCCTTCATACGTTCCCATGGTGCATTCTATTCCAATCAATGTAGTTTCCTAGTTGGCCTGATTGAACAAATGCTTTTATCTCCTTTCTCCAAGCTTGACATTCATCTGTGCTATGCCCATACCGATGATGATAGCGACATTATTTTCCTTGGTCGGGGACTGTTACGTAACCTTGATTAGCAGGTTTCACCAGTTGGCACTCTTAAGCATATGCTAGTACCTCGCTAGGTCGGGCCTTGAGGGGGGTGAGAGGGGTCGCAAAGGGGGCTTTCGCGGGAAGACGGGGGCCCACTGGGGCGGCACCCTTTGGACTCCTACGGGATTCTAGGGGCCATTGCTAGGCACACCCTTCTCTTTACTCAAGGGGTTCTTTCCTACCGGTGGGCTTGTCTCTTTCTTCTTGATGGGTTCCTCCTCCCGGGGTTTATTTGCGAAGTTCGCTTCCCTGCCTCCTTTCAGTCGGTTCGCTTCCTCGGCCTCTGCGTATTTATCTGCCTTTGCCATGAAAGCGGCATATGTACACGAGGTCTTACGCCTCAAAATTTTATAGAGTTCTCCTGCCTTTAGAACATCTATAAACATCACAACAACGGATTTATCGTCTAGATTTTCCACGTCTGCCTCCTCCGTTCGCCAGCGGACCAGGAATTCTGTTAGAGATTCGTTGGCCTGTTACTTCACGGTAGTGAAGTGCGTAAAATGCGATCGACCCTTCCTTCGTCTCATGAAACGGGTAATAAATTTCACTGTAGGTCGTGAAAGGAATCAATAGAGTTACCCTTCAGATTTGTGAACCATCGTTAAGCCTTCCTCGCCAGGGTGGAGAAAAATGACCTACACATCGTCGCTTCGGAATGTCCTACTAGCATCATGGCGGCTTGATAAGCCATGGCGTGCTCTTGAGTGTCCTCCGAACCGTCAAAACGTCAGACGCTCGGGAGCTTGATGTTAGGAGGGAGGAGCTCCCTCATTATTTTACCATTTCCATATGCATCCAATATACCGATTACCAGTTGTTATATAGTGGACCATGGTCCACACAGTGCTATGTGGATCATGGTCTAATAGGATTGTCAAATAAAATTATAATAGAGTTAAATTAAAGTAATTCTTTAGTATTGCTAAAATAAAACTAGTGTGTGAAAAATGAAACTAAAAAACAGAGTTCATGTAAAAACGTATAATGTCAAATGAAATTGTAGTAGAATTAAAATGATACTTTAGTGTCATTATAATAAAACTAGTGTGCATGGAAAATGACCATATATTGTCAAATGAACATGAAGTGTATTTAAAATTATACTTAATTAAACTAGTGTGTGTGAAAAATGAAACTAAAAAAGTATAGTTCATGCAATAATGTATATTGTCAAATGAAACTATAGTAATATTAAAACGATATTTCAATGTTACTACAATGAAACTACAATGAAACTAGTGTGCGTGGAAAATGAAACTATAAAATAAAGTAATATTGTCAAAATGAAACTGAAATGTAATTAAAATGATATGACGTCATTTTACTAGCTTTATGATCCATGTTGCTACATGGACCATGGTCCAGGGTAAATTTTGCCACGGATCACCATGCCACTTTAATATATAGTTACCGATCACTTCTCTCAATCTCTCCAGAGTAGGGATACAAATAAAATTTATTTTTGAAATTTATATATATTTTTAAAGGAGTTATTTCCCAAAATACTCCTTGACTATAATAGTTTTTCTCAATTTCGTCCTAAATGACTTCGTTGACCCAATGTGTTCCAGACTTTTGTGTTTTTGCTCAATTTAGTCATTCGTCGTTTATTATTTCAATCCGTCTATTTGGTGTTAAATAGAGGGACGATTCAGTAATTTCAATGTTGACATCTCTTTACATTCCTAAACTTGCGAAGTGCAAAATTCCTCATTCTTTTACGAATTACTCCCAAACTTACGAATATAAAATTTGATTTCAAGTTTGGGAGTACGTAATTTGTAAAAGAAAGAGGGATTTCACACTTCCTAGGTATGAGAGTAAAGAGAGACCAATATTTAGAAATGGAGGACTAAATTGAGAAAAACACAAAAGTCTTGGACTACATTAGGTCACCAAAGTTGTTTAGGACGAAATTGAAAAACTAGTTGAAGACCATTTTGAGTATTAGAGCATCCACATCAGTGGTGCAAAGGGAGATCATAGTACAAAAGTTGATGAGGTGGAAGTGAGAGGGAAGTGAGAGAAATGGAGAGAGAAGGGAAAGAAGTTCGTCTGCAAGGACCCGGATTATGGAACAGTAAATGACATGCGGAAATTGAAGGAAAAGCAACGCTGTGCGCGTATTGCGCACAGCACAGGCGCCCAGCGGGCGCGTGCAGGCGCGTCAGGCGCGCCTGACAGACTGCTGTTTTGTTTTTTTTTTTTTTTTTTTTTTTTAATCAAATTTGTTTATTTATATTTTCTCCCTCATTTTCTCTCTCCTAATCACACTTACAAAAACTCCTCAATTACCGTGAAATATATACCCACTACTAAGGATGCTCTTAACTATTTTTTAAAGTGATGCTTTCCCTACTAAAATTGTTACTTAATATTTTAACACATACCATTATTATTTTTTTTGAGTACTATTGACACTGTTACAATGTAACATTTGTTCATAGCTACTTTCTTAACCAAATGAAGCACAATGCTGTGCCTTGTTCCATGTAATAACAATTGAGTGATGAGTAAGACAAATAAAAACAAATGCTTGCTGCGTTGTTCACCACTTGCCCCACTAAAGCATCGCGTGCATTCCCTAAGTTTTATATAAATGTTTTGTTTTGATTGCTTGTTTGATAAGGGCATATCTTTATTCCGTCTAAAAGAGTTCCAATTGAATTCCCTACATATTATTTATGATCTGATATGATTTGATTCTTTTCGCACTAATTGATGGAACTACTATTTTTATACTTTAATTTTGTGTTTGGAAAGTAAAGTTGTTATATTGATATTACTAATAAGTAATCTTGCTGTTAAAAGAGAGACAGTACAAAATGAAATTAGTGGCGTTTCAGCAGGGCCGTTGCAATAAAAATTAGGGTCCTGTGCAATATATTAAATTGACTCTTTTTTTAATTAATTTTTGTATATAAATAATTGTTGTTCAAAAAGTTGTGTTAGAAATTCAAAATATAAATATTGTATAAAAAATACATCTAAATTTCATTTAAAAAGTGACATGTGTCATGCACATTTAGATGCAAAATCATCCACCAAACTTTTGATATCAAGTTCTTCCAAAATCTCATTTTCAATAGAGATTAAAGTTAATCCATTGCGTCTCTCTTGCAACATACTTATCGTAAGTAAGATTTCAACAATTTTAACTTTGAAAATGCCTTTTTGCATAGGCAACCGTAATTGGGATAATCAATAATATTCGATACGCAATAGTAAAATTTGGAAAACAACCCATTTGCTTCAATGAATTCAATATACTCATTGCTCCTATCTTTTATCTTATTGTCAACAACTCACCCCTCCCCCCACCCCCCCCCAAGAAAGCTCAATTGCACTATAAAAAATTATTTTGATACATTCTGTAAAATAAAAAGTGATAATCATCATTCAAATAAAAAAACAAGTTCCGCAATAATTATTATAATGTACTAATATAGTAATATTTGAATTATCTAGCGGAGCAGTGATGGGGAAGTTGATGCGCAATTTTTCAAATGATTTGTATGTCAACTAATAACCAACAAATGATTACAAAGAAATAATCAGTTTAGATTATCTATAGTTGATCGGTCAAATTAAGAAAGGTATTAGAAGACTCTTACAAGAGAATTTTGAAATCTTGTGGTTATCTTTTTTTTTTTTTTTTGAAATATTGTGATTATCTTATTAACTTGGAGTACTCAAAAAAAAATCTTATTAACTTGGAATTAAATAGTTATTTTGCATTGTAAAATTTGTCTCCGTAAAAGAATTGTACTATAACCATTAAATAACTAACGTAATCAAATCTATCATTAAGGAATTTTTACCATAACTTATTGAATTCATAAAGGAAATGAAAGTTAATTAAACCTACTGTATAAATAGTCCATTAATTAGCCGCCTGCTGCAAGCATGTAATCCTCTAGGACCTCTATATACAATTTTTTTTTTTTTATTAAATGGGGCCCCCAAAATTTGGGGGCCCTGTTCAAGGCCCTGAGGCCTGCGTTTCAGTACACAATAATAATTATTGTGGACTTTTAAAAACTCTTAAAGTGATTGATTTTAATAAATTTTTAGAGAATTCCATAAAGTCAATTCTAAAAGCATTAATAAACTTTTATGAATTATCTATATATCTATATATATATATATATATATTAAAACAGAAGTAATAGTTTTCCCGCTCATTTTAGTCTAAAAATTTTGAAATCGGTCAACATAATATTATATAATAATTACTTATCAGGATTTATAGCCTTTCTTATCATTCCTTATTTATGGCTAAAATTGAGAAAATATTCAAAATATGATTCCATTCCTTATTCTACACGGAAATTAATTTGAAATATTTTATTCAATTCCATTCCTGTATAGATTCCTTATTTATGTATATGTATTAACAAAATAGTAACACGGAAATAATAATTATTAAACAAAAGTATAGTTATTATACCATGCAATTCAATTGTTGTTCAAAATATTTTAATCTTGCGTATTATATATATATATATATATATATAATCATTGTTGCATGTCAAAAGTTCACCCAAAAAAAATTTGTTGCATGTCAATTTGTTTACTTCATCTAACTTTTAAAAATAACTACAATATTATTACTACTATATATAAATTTCTTCCTACATAATGTTGGTTTTCAAAGTTTAAAAATGTGAACGGTACAATATATCATTATTATGATTTTAGCTCTCTGCTAATAACAAATATAAGTATTATTGCATTAATTTAAAAGTTTTGTAGTACAAATGCTGTGAATAAATTTATAAAATATATATATGTATTATAATAATAACTATAATATTATATAATATATATATATATATATATATATATATATATGTATATGTATATATATAATCATTGTTGCATGTCAAAAGTTCACCCAAATAAAAAAAATTGTTGCATGTCAATTTGTTTACTTCATCTAACTTTTAAAAATAACTACAATATTATTACTATTATATATAAATTTCTTCCTACATAAATGATGTTGGTTTTCAAAGTTTAAAAATGTGAAAGGTATAATATATCATTATTATGATTTTAGCTCTCTACTAATAACAAATATAAGTATTATTGCATTAATTTAAAAATTTTATAGTAAAAATGTTGTGAACAAATTTTATAAAATACCATAAATTATAAAAATTTACAAATCTAAAATAATAATTATTATTTAAATATTATGAGCTCAAAACAAATTAATTTACGTTAATAACATAAGTGAAGAAAAACTAACATAAAAATGAACTAATTGAACTAAATTACATTTGCGGAGTTTGAAAAAAATATAATGTTATTTGATAAATGTCTCACATTTAAATATAATTTTATTAAATTAATTGGAATTCACATATTTAAGAATGATGCATCATCTCGAGATCTATCAATTTAAAACGAAGAAGAATACGAGATTTATTTTTTTGAATACAAGGCTCAATCTAATGACCTCCCAAGTCACATACGAGAGAGTCACTACATGTCATCTGAGCACAAGGTGCTCGACAAGAACAATAGGTTATAGAACTAAAAGAAAAAGAGATAATAGAACTAAAAGAAATAAACTTTCAATAAATTAGTTAAAAACATATCATAGATCTACAAATATTGAACCACAAAGTCATTTGTGGACCTATTATTTAAATAATGATCTAGAGATGTTTTGATTGTGCTACATTTTAGGGTTGAAAATATTTAGAAACAAAACTAAATGATTTCTATACATCTATTACTATTATGATAACAAACAAAAGCTTAAGGAAAAAACTTGTGTGTGACTGTCTCATGGTCTCAATCCGTGAGACGGGTTGGATCTTTAACTAACAGGTCAAAGACCTGACCTGTCAAACGGATTGAGATCCGTGAGACGGTCTCACACAAGTGTTACTCAAATTTTAAATATCACCAAAGTAGATTTGATACAAAACTCATATATCAATGTAAAATTTTAAAATAAAATGGTTTTTAATGCAAGAAAAAAATTATATAATATTTATCAATATCTATATAATAAAAAAATTCAATTCTCTTTTTATCCATTTATGTAGACATATATATTTTATAGTATTTTTTACAATATAAAAATATATACACATTTTTTTATAGAATTGTGATTATTGCCATAATTATACACGTTAATTACTACAATGAATATTTATTAAAAAATTATTTTAAAAAATATGTCTTAAACTCATATTCTTAATTAAAAATTTAAAAATATTTGAAAATTTGTCTAAATATATAATATAGTTAGGACTACATTAATCCATATAAATTTAAAAATTAAATTCTTTTAATTTTTAAATGTAATTTTCTAATTATAATCATTATAAATATAATTAATAAAATAATATAATATAAAATTACAAAATATCCAAATATACAAAAATTCAACTATATTATTATATTGTACATTTTAATATATTTGTATTTTTAAATTTTATTATTTAAATTCATAATAACAAAATTTTTTCCGTGCAGCGCACGGGTAAAACACTAGTTTAATTTTAAAAAGTCTATAAAAGTCATTAAGGCCCTGTTTGGTAAATAATCAGTTTATCAGTCAATTTTAACTTATTTGACCACTATTAGTTGTTTGGTTAATAAGCTTTTTGTAACTCCAAAATGCTAAAATTCAAAAGGCTACACAAAGCAGCCTTTTCAATTAGCTTTTTAAGAAAAGAAATTATACCAAACAGCTATCAGCTAACAAATAATTTATGAAACAACTTTCTACAATCAGCTAATATTATCAACAAATTATACCTTCTAACCCAAACAACCAACCCAATCAACCAACAGTCATTTACCAAACAGGGCCTAAAATTCTAAATTGAACGCATCGATCTTACAAAGTTTCAATAGATACCACCCTAGTACACAACGGTGAGAAGCTAGGGTGACGTAGGCATTCCAATACCAGCTGAATTGGAGTCGCAACAATGGATGGATCGCTTGATTGAGGATCTTTGGCAGGAGATTATCTGGTTGTATCAGCCTCCACCACCACCCCAAGAGCAATCACCCACGACTTGGCTTGTTTTCCTTTCTGTCTAGTTGCTTGTCTATTTGGTTGTTGATTGGATGGATTTTAGACATCAATTTTACTCTTTGGGATGCATTTTTAGACTTTATCTTTTTAGTGTTTTTTTTTTCTTTTTCTAGTTAGAGACTTCTATCAAACTCTTTTAGTAGTTTGCTTTATTATTGCATGGACGTATCTCCTATGTTATCATGTTTAGCCTTATTATCTAGCTTTCAGTTTCTTCCTATTCATTACTAATTGCCCTTGATTATTTTGTTGTGTTGTGGCAAGGGATAAGGTTTGATTGGGGTTGCCATTCCTTGTGCACCTCCACACACACACTTCGAAAGTGTGGAAAGGGAAAGTAATGTGTGGATCGGGACGATGTTCATTTATAAAGTGTGGAAAGGGATACACTTGCGTGTGAGCTAGTTATTGTTATCATCATTCTCAATGTTTGGATGAATGTATTGTGTACTTGGATGATTCAATGATATGTTGTTTTTGTCTTTGGAGTGGTTAGTTGACAAGTTGATTGCTTAATTTTTTATTTTTTGGGAATAAACTTCTTTAACCCATTTGTGAGATTGTTTTTGAGCTACAATTGCACACATTCACTTTAAGTTCCATTTCATTTTCATTATATGCATTGTGTAATTCAAGTGATTGATCTTTGGACCTTAGCATGCTCCTTGGATGGATATTTTGGCACAAGATTGGTATGCGACTTATAAGGTAGTATGACCCGGAAAAACACTTTCTCAGAATGATGCAAGGCAAGAGGATGGTTTTTCTTTCTATGTAAGCTTGTGTGAACCCCTTCTCCAAAGAAAACAGAATGAGAATTGTAAGGATGCGGAATAGACAATTTTAAAAAATCTAAATAGAGTCTAAACTATCCGATTTTATGAAGGAAATGGAGAGGGTAATGTTATTTCCTAGGAAACGAACATGCTACCATATCCTGAACAAATAACTGCATCAAAGTACATAAGGGTACTAAACTTTGTGTTTTGGTAGTTATACTTGAATTGGGGAAGTTCTAGAGGCGATGAGAAAAAAAGAGAGGAAACTTGCTAAGCCAAAACGGGAGGATAGACTTGTATCATACCATCACATTGCTTAATAGGGTCTTTTGGGCCAATTGTAAAAGATCGGAATGGCTTGTGCTCAATTTTGTTATTTTAATTTGGTTCTAGTTTTGGAAGGTCCTTTGATTAATTACTTGAATGGTTTGGGTGTTTGAATGTTATGTGCTGAGAGATGAATCCTTGGGGATGTCAATTGTGAAAGAAAAGAGTGTATCCCATCCAAGGTTTTTTCCCATGAAGTTTTGTATTCGAGGGAGAAGAACCAATTCTTCCACTCCTTGTTGTCGGGCAGGTTAAAAATGCTGCAAGTCGGCCCTTTCGACTACATCATAAAGAATCCCCCTCCCCTTGCTTCAATTCGGTAACAAAACCCGAACTGAAAACAAGAATAGGAACAATTCGAGTGTGAATGGAATGTTGTGCCGAGCACAAATTTGGGGGAAACATGCTAGTGTGTGATGGGTATTCAGGCAAATTTGCCCCCGGTAAAACCCCATAAAACTGCAAGAAGGCAAAAAAGAACGAGGTGAACAAAAGGGTCAAAGGGGCTTTTATGGAATCTAAGTGTATCTTGATCCGTTCTCCCCGGCATCTATCAATAATACTGAGGCTACGACGAGAGTCGTATGTGGCCCAACCGCTAAGAAGGTTAGATAATTCTTGGATCTCTGAATGGTTAGCAGGGGACGATATGTTTCTATGGCCGGTCTCGACACTTAGATATTTGTATTGCCCGCTTGCTAGGGTGGGGGCTCAGATTTGGGTGAAGGACTGTTAGTCATTCCCAAGGCCAGGGGGTTTAGGGTTCCTTGAGGAGTAGAGGTTACCCGTATAGAAGGACCTGCCACTTCGTGCTCGGGTCGATCGGAGGGCCCTGACCTATCGCTGGCTTGAGCCGGGGTGGCACTCGGGGAACGAGCTTGGACCTCAGAGAACTCCTTGATGTCACGTATCGTCGAGTAGTACGAAGAAACAAATAATGACTCAACCTCGACTGCGTCGTCATAATCCGCCACTGAGATGTTTTGGATGTCGGAGTCCGACATGTCTCTTCCTTCGATCGAAAGGAGAAGACATTTAGAACGGGAATCTAATTGGGGAGGCTAAATGCCAAGAAAATAAAGCTCAAGAAGGCTAAATACAATTGGCGAGCCCTTACCGAGAAGATTAAGAGACGAGCATCAATAATAACGTCCAAACTGGTCACGATTGCTATGGGTTAGTAAGATATTCCGCTACATGTGGAAGTCTTTCCTTAATACTGCCGAGTGCATGAAGGACACGTGTCGTACATGCCGACTTCCCGATTCCCCCAAGCTCATATAAATTCCACATTGAATGCATGTAGAAGGAACTTTTTTTTTATTTTTTTCCATTCTCTCTCTAGAATATTTATAAGCTCGGGATCCTCCGAACCTCGATTCCTTTACCCAAGCTACTATATTGTAATCCTTATACATATTCGTATACCCGAGAGTATTTACCAGGCCAACATTGTTTTCAAACTTTGAAAAATCTAAAAGTCTATTCACCCCACCCCCACCCCCATTTGTAGACTTTTAGTCTATCAAATCGGGACCAACACTTTGAAATCAAAGTGTAATGTTAAGGGTTGATCAAAATAGTTATTTATCAGAAAAATGTAATATTTACGAAAAATTTGACCGATCTCTCAAATCCTTTAATAGGAGATTTTCGCTTATTCAAAAAGTTCTAAAGCTATTTTTCTCTTTATTTTTTTTGGGTATAGATGTTAGCGTTCAATCCATGGCATTGGAGGCGTGCAGTGCAATATTTCAGATCTACGATTCAATAATTTCACAACCTTGAGTTATTTGGGATGCTATGAAGGCAAGTTTTGTTTTGAATGGAAAAATAGGGACATTACTATTTTTGTAAATATTTTTGTATTCGATTCTGTTTTTGCATGGGTTTTAGCTTGAGGACTGATTAATTGAGAGAATTTCTATTTTTATGTATTTGTGTATAGTATAAATATGGAAATAAGGGTCAAATAGACCACCGAACTGCACGCAATAATGCAATTAGGCCACTGAACCTAAAAAGAAACTACAATTGAGTTCCTAATTTAACCAATTCCATGCAATTAGTTTAATTTACCAATTTTTCCCATTTTTAATACGTTACCAAATTTATTTTTTAAAAGAAAAATAAATAAAACAATTATTTAAAAAAACTTTTCGCCTCCGGCGAGGACGAAGATACCTTCTTAGTCTCCAGCGGAGATGAAGGTCTCTCTCTCTCTCTTTTTTTTTTTTTTTCAATTTTAATTAGTTTTGTCTTTAAAATTATTTTTAAAAAATATTTTAAAATTTGCTAACTTGTTAGAAACTAGAAAAACTTGTAAATTGGATTAATTGCATGAAATTAGTTAGTTTAGGGCCTTAATTACATATTTTTTGAGTTCAGTGACCTAATTGCGTTATTGCGTGTAGTTCGGTAGCCTATTTGACCCTTATTCTTATAAATATGCATAAAATAATTATGACATTGTATATGCTTATGCCATGTGCCCCGGTTGTACGTATAATAGATGCTTATTACCGTTTACAATAAAGGTGAATGATGAATTTTGTAGTAGTGATTTTTAAAGGTAAAAGTTTATGTGAGACCATCTCACGGGTCTCAATTCGTGAGACAAGTCGAATCTTTAATTAATGAAGTCAAAGATACAACCCACATTAAAGATTCGACCCATTAATCAAAGGTTCGACCAGTCTCATGGATTGAGACACGTGAAACAGTCTCACACAAGTGTTACTCTTTTCTAAAATATTTCTTTCCCTGTCTTCTTTCCTTTAATTTACAACTCAAATTTTTCTTAACATATATATATATATATATATATATATATATATATATATATATATATATATAATGTCTTTTGGACAAGATATCATGTTATATAGTACAAGATATAATATAGTTACTTTAATTTATGGAAAAGTCATAGACGCTACCTGAAGATGCAGTTCGAGTGAAGTTTACCTTGTAATTCTAGTTGATAAAGAATATAGACAAATTATTGTGTGGACCATAAAAAAAAGTATATTTTAATATGCTAAATGTACATTATTTGTGTACTGAATGTGCATTATACAATATAATGTACATTCAGTATAGAAATAATGTATATCCACTGAATGTAATGTATATTTTTAATATACTAAAAGTATATTACTGAATGTACATTATTTGATAATATAGACTACAGAATAATGATTGAATATTCTATAATATAGTTCCGACACGTAATGAATCAGGTAACACTCTAAGCAGGGCCGGATTTTAGGGCGTGCAAGATGTGCGACCGCACAGGGCCCCCTAATTTTGGGGGCCCAGTCCAGCCCTGGCTTAATAGTTAGTATATGTATTTGTGATTATATTGGCCCAAAATTAGATTTTTTACATTTTTTTCTTTGCAATTTTTCTTCAATTCGCAGTTTATTTATACTTGATAGGGCTTTAGTTATTTACCAGCACAGGGCCACCCAAATCAAAAAACCGGCCCTAACTCTAAGTGCCAATTATAAAATTGTTTCATTAAATTAATGGAGTCAGTTAGTAAAGAAAATCAAAGAAAAGTTTCTTTCAATTCATCCTAACATTATATGAAAATTCTACAATATTAAATAGTATAAATGTTAACTACTAGAAAGGAGGAATGATATTTTAATAAAAATTAAATTTATTATTTTATTTAGAATAATGTTAGGGTGTGTTTGTTTCATGGATTACTAGATTAAACACAAGGAATGAGAATGAAAGTCATACATTTTTTTAGTTTATAACTTTTTAGAACACATGTATAGGATTTGATTACTCATATAATTACAAAACTCGTTACCTAATTTAAATCAGGTATCATTATATTAATTCAGCCTTATCCCTCACTTCCTCATTTCGTCGCCTCCTCACTCATCTCTCGTCACTTCATCAATTTCGTCGTCATTGCATTGCCTACCAACTCATTGTCACTCTTAAGATCAATTATTGTGTTCATTTTTATTTTATATTTTTATATTTTTAAAACCTTTATTCCAATTATAACGGTCGTACATAACCAAACATCAATATTGATAATCATTTCAAGTCCACCCTACTACCAAACATGCAAAATACATTCACAAAACCCATTCCAATTATCAAATATTTGATTTCCATTCTGATTGTGATTCTGATTCCACATTATATTCGAACCAAACAGATCCTTGTTTCTTTCCGTTTATAATAGTTTGTGTCCTTACTGCGTTATCAAACTTGGATTCCCTATTTTTTGGTCTCTATAGCATACATGCAGTGCACAAGTTTCAATTAGATTCCCTCTGTTTAATTATCTCATCTGATTCTAGCTTTCTGCACTAAAATGTTGGTTGATGGAACTCCTAATTCCTCATCTTCATACGTTATTTTAGTGGTTGGAAAGTAAAGTTGCTATCTCGCTATTACTGGTAATCTTGTTGATAAAAGAAACACAAAATGTTATTAGTGGCATTTCAGTTTTGAATTCTTTTCTACGTGCGGTTTGTTGATTGGGTTAGCTTCTCTAGCTTGATTAATAAGATGTGCAAGTTAGTGGTGATGATGTTATCTGTTTCTCCATCAAAAAATAAAAGGAAAAAGTCAAAAAGGCGCTCGAATTTTACCTAAAAATTCAATTAGACCATTAAACGTTTTAAGGTTGCAATTAAGTCCAACAACATCTCATTTTGGTGCAATGAAACCCAAAAATCGGTTAGTAACATGCTATCACAGATTACTAGGATTTCAATAAATATTTTGGCCAACTCCGGAAATATTATGGCTAACTCCAACAATATTACAGAGCAAATTGCCATTTTGGTCTACTGATTATAGGGGTCCTGTTAATTGCAGTCCACGACTTTCAAAACTGTTAATTAATTTCGTACCTTAACTATGCAATTTTTTTCAATTTTGGTCACTCTGGCCAAATTGCCGCTCAAATCTCACCGAAAAATCCTAAACTCTAAAATAATGAGGGTATTTTAGTCCTTTCACCCCCATTTCTTCTTCTCCGGCGAGCTACCACTTTCCCGGCGACAGCATGCTTCACCCTTCACCACTCCGGCGAGCCCTTCACCCCATCCTTCACCTTTTCTTCTTCTTCTTCGGCAACTTGCAACGCGAACCGGACCCAAGACAACCTGCGGCCTCACTAGTCGACGTGGCTGGCAGTCGGATCATCGATAGTTGAAGCGGTAGGCCTAGGCTTTCCATCGGAGAAGAGCTCATCGGCAAGAAGCATAATCTCAGGATGGTCCAGTCGGAACTCAAAATCCACCGCATCATTTTCGAGAACTTCCGGATCTGAATCTTCCTGCTTATCCTCACCGAACTTGTCTACCGCACGTGATGGTGAAGATGAATGCTTAGCTCCAGATTTGAATCTTCTAGTGCTGTTGACACACGCCGACGCCATCTCCTGCCATAGGAAACTGCCGGCCAAATTTCATGGACTTCATTTCTTTATTTTGTTGTCGGAGAAGAAGAAGGAAAGGTGAAGGATGAGGTGAAGGGCTCGCCGGAGAGGTGAAGGATGAAGCCTGCCGTCGCCGGGAAAGTAGTACCTTGCCAGAGAAGAAGAAATGGGGGTAAAATGACTAAAATACTCTCATTAGTTTAGGGTTAGGATTTTTCGGTGAGATTTGACTGACAATTTGGCTGGAGTGATCAAAATTGATAAAAATTGCATAGTTGAGGTATGAAATTAACAGTTTTGAAAGTAGTCGATTGCAATTAACATGACCCCTATAGTCAGTAGACCAAAATGGCAATTTGCTATTTCCCACAATTAAGTTCTACAATTGCCGGTCGCCTTTTGAATCAATGGAGAAGGAAACTCGTGGGTTACCTTCTAATTGAGAAGGCCTTCTCGAGAGAATCGCGACCACTGGCTGCACCAATGTCGCCTTCTTTTTCGGCTTCTATCATCGCTGATCGCTAGTTGTTTTTGTCGTCGGAAATATTGCTGGAACCCTATGACTAGTTGAGCTATCTATGCGGGCAATCTACACATTATCTAAATATATTAGAAAAGTATAAAATGCTATTGAAAGATTATATTTAACTAAACTGCTTGCAATTAAGTTTCTTTGGGTAAACATGGATAAGTACAAAATCCAACCACAATGAACCCTTTATTAATATAAGAAGCATATATGTATTTTAAGAACTAAGACTCTCCAAAATTTGTTGTGTAATGACCCTTATGGGTTAACCATTATACAGACAAAAATTAGGACTTAGTCATTGTTAAGCCTATTGTATTCAGTTGATCCATATTGGCAGATGCGTATGGTAACATTAAATAGTTGATTGGGATCACAATTTGCAGACCATACTCGGTAGATCACATAGGATTCTCAAGTGGATCTCAATCATGTCCAGCAAACCCTAGCGGTTTATCTCCTCAGCATACTCGACCACTAGATCTCAACTATATGAGTTTAAGTCAACAACGTACTTTTAAATTAATTGGACAAGATCTTCGGACAAATGTCCTATCATCTAACTACGACTGTAATTATCAGAAGCATTGAAGTCATGAATCGATAGACCTTTATGCAACATATCCTAGATCTACCGACAAACGTGCTTTTTGCATAGCTTAAATACAATGGAATATCGTTTGTCCTTCTCTAAAAAGAGTTGTTGGGTATATTTTCCAAGGACTCCAACAACAAGATATCTTTTGATTGCATTTAAACATATTTTTTAGACCTACACCAAATCAGAGATATTCCTTTCAACTAAAAAGAAATGGTCTTTATCGAATGATCAATGGCGTGTTACGAAAAAGGAAGAAATAACAGCGTTTGAACACCTACAATTTCAGTAGGCACCGACGAGAATTTTTAAACCTTCAAATTTCCAAGCAGCCACTCCTGAAGCAATAAAGAAGCTACATAAATTATGCAAAATTACAAAAATGCAAAAAACTCTTATACGAGCAAACTCGATGATTACCCAACCATTCTTAGTGCTTAAACACTTCAAGAATCTTTCTATTTCTATCTAACTAGCATTCTAGACTAAAACTCATTGTCACAAGCATTTTGGATTCTCTCAAGGTAACTTGGTAGACAACCTTGACGAGGAAGCTAGGCAGTGAAGAACAAGTAGCTCTTTGTCGAAAGTCATTCGAAAGATGTTATTAAAAGTAACCTAGTTAGCTTGGTTTGTAACTAATGTGAAAGGATAAGTGTTCACTTGTGTTTTAGCAATACTAGTAAAACCTCTTGAGATAAGGAAAAGAGTGGAGTAGGATTTACCTGAACTACTATAAAATTTTTGTGACTCAATCTCTCTTTACTCTTATCTTTTTACTTTCTGTTGAGTTTAATCTTCTCACACCCACGTTTAAAATTGTAGCTACAAAACTTTCTTTAAGGCAAGTTTTACCATTAACAACAGTGTCGATTGACCAACCTCTACCTACTAAGAAGGGCGTAGTATATCATCGACCGATAGATGTTGTGGAAGAAGTAGTTGCAGTTATCTCATCACTAGTAAAACTTGTTGAAAATTTTAGCATGAAATGCCATTGTAAGTAGGTATTTTATGGTACAAATATATGTGGGGTCCACTTTCAATTTGGGTTAGGTTAAAGTAGATTTGAGTTCTTCGTAGTGAGACAAAGAGATGGATGTATTGTACGCTCACGACGGATAATGGGTAAATGAGAAATTGATTATCAAAGTATACCCATTTGAGTTGGTAAATGAAGGTGGAAAAGACTTTGTAAAAACATTTGTGCCACATTGGTTTGGGAAGTAGGTTTGCACCACTATATATACAAGAGCCTTTTCGAATGAGGTTGAATTGAATAGCATAGAGGCTCTCTCTTGGGCGCAGGAGATGCAAATCAAATTCCAAAATGAACATGAAAAAGGCTTGACTCCTGTACGCTGGCACCTACCGGCACAAGTGTCATCCGAAAATTGGTTGGCCTTGCGGGCTTAATTATGACAATATTCCATAAAGTCTTTCAAACTTTGAGCCACTGTCCAAGACTCTTCGGTTTGACCGAATTGTTGATTGCTCGTACATAAGCTTTACTATTCATGGGTACTGCTCGAACTACTCTTTGGAGTACCGTTACGAAATATTTAATTCTAACTCTTCGAATTAATTGCAAATTAATTCCAATTTTTATTTTTGGAATTAAATTCTAGGTTAATGAGTTGAAGGTTATAAAATTGTTTTAAACCAGTGTTAATGACATGGTTTAATGCTATTTATTTTTCCTTTTCCTATAAATGCCTTATTGTTGGCAGATTATTTGAGTTGCTATTTTTTTAGAACTTCAAATTTTTTGTTTTGTTTTCTCTCCATCTCTCTCAACTTATTTCTTCAAAAAAGAAAGTATGCCAACACTTCTAAAAATAGTCGAAGTGCTCGCTTGTTCTAGTTCACTGAGCTTTTAGTTTGAGTGCACAAACTTTAAGCTGTGATTCATTTGATCTTGGGTGACTGATACTACAACACTCCTAGCACCCTACAAAGAAGAAAGGAATATACACTTTTGCTTTTATTCACTTTTCCTTTTTTCTTTCACTTTTCATCATTTTCAATTTCTTTTTCAAACTTTTTCAAACATCTTTTTCTTCATTTTTTTTCTTTTTCTACTTTTCAAAGACTTTCACTTTTTTCAAAATAACAAACAAACTTAAATTATTTGGAAAAACCCCCACACTAAGACAAGATTAACAAGAGTGATGTAAACAAAGACAAGCTCCAACATAAATCTCTTCTTACTATTGAACAAGTGCTATATTCTCTCAAGGGTGGAAGGGATATATATTTTTTTCCTTTTGGGCTAAAGGCTAAGGGGAAAATTAATAAGGGTAAAACAAAGAAAGACCAACATCAAGGTGAACAAGTGCTAAGCACTTTATTTAGTGAACTAAAGGCTCAAAAGGGGTCAACTAGGGATAAACACATATTTACAAGGTAGGCTATAAGGCTAAAGGTTAAACAAAAATGGCCTATATCATTTCAAATCATGCAATTTCCTATGATTTCACATCGGGGAGTAATAGGGCAAGTTCTAGCAAAAAACCGTTACCGGAATCTCACATAAGCCTTCACTAGCCGAGCACAACACAGAAGGTCAAGTTATTCATTTATTAAGGGCTAATAAGGCTATTGGCAAGAGACTGAATCAATCAAGGGTTTAGCTTCAAATAATCTATCACAAGTAAGGTTGCACAAGTACTGCCATAACATCCACCAACCAACAAAAAGGAAGTGTTCGTAGGTTAAAGCAAGGAAAGCCAAATGCCCAATCAGTATGCACATTGAGTCATTCAAGCAATGGTCAACAAAAACTTTTAATAAATTTTTAATAATCAGGCTTTCAAAAAAAGAGATGATCCCCCCTCCCCCCACACTAGAAGATAGACATCGTCCGCGATGGACTAACAATTAAGCACAACGAGGGGGATGACCAACCCAAGCAAAAAGCGTAGAAATATAAACAAAATAAATGGGGGAGAAAACAAGAGAAAGGAGTTTTGGGGTGGTTAGGGTGGCTAGGGTAAAAGAAAAACTTAAGAGATTTTTTTTAAGAGGAAAATAAAATGGGGGGGGGGGGGTACATGGCCGTGTCGTGACTCGTTTCGGTCCAGCCTCCAAATGTCAAAACGTTCTGGAATTCACCGAATTGAAAAAGAAATGGGAGGGGACATGGCTGTGTCCCTGGGCGTTTCGATCCAGCCTCAAAACTCCAAAACACACGGGAAACCAGCCAAAAAGAAATGGGCATGTACACACCCGTTTCAATACCCGTTTTCGTCCAGCCTCAAAATTCCAAAACTTCATTTTTCAAATTTGAGCCTATTTTTCACATGAAATTCAAACCATATCATCTTTAGATCATCTCCACACCCAACCAAAACACGAATATATATATTTTTACTACCACTAATACTCTCATAAGCAATCAAAAGCACTTCTCACTCAATAATCCCCCCTCAAATCACTTGAAAGTCATACTTCTCCCCTCATATGGATGCTACAACTGAAATCAATTTGTTGGGAGACAAGTTCTAATTCTAAAAAAAAATAATCAAAACAAGAAAGGATTCAAAAGGTAAATACAAGAAAGTAAAATGCAATAAAAGAAAGATAAAATGGGGTTCCTCCAATGAAGCGCTAAGTTTACCGTCACTAGCTCGACTCGACCTCATTGTTCATCAAGTTCCGGTGGGAAGGAAATGATATTGTGGCCTTGCAAGCTTTGATAGATCTCTCATGAATCTCCTATAGAATGAGGGGTGGCCAATGGAACTTTTCACATCCTTTGCCATGGTTGAGGGTGGCAATTTCAATGGGACTTCAATTTCAACATGATTGCCTTGCACTCTTTCAAAAATTTTCTCCTTGATTTCAATCACCTTGCACTCATCAACATAAGATGGTTGATGTTTGGCCATCTTGAAGATATCAAACTCTATTTTGTTCTCGGCCACCTCCATCACTAACTTGCCTTTCTTCACATCAATTATCACACCAGCGGTAGCTAGGAAAGACCTACCAAGGATGATGGGAACCTTGGTATTCTCCTCTACATCAAGAACAACAAAATCCCCCGGTATGAAATATTGATCAATCATCACGGGAATATCTTCAAGTACTCCCACCGGGCGGTTTATAAAACGGTCTGCCATCTAGAGAGTCATGGTGGTAGGCTTTGGCTCACCAAGATTAAGCCTCTTGCAAAGAGAGTAGGGCATCAGACTAACACTTACCCCTAGATCACATAAAGCAACCCTTACCACGAATCCACCGATGATGCAAGGAATGGCAAAACTTCTGGGATCCTTCAACTTAGGAGGCAATTTCTGTTGAAGTACTGCACAAGTCAAAACCCCCTCACTCAAATCCACTACTGCACTCTTTTCTAGCTTTTTCTTGTTACTCAAGATGTTCTTTAGAAATTTCTTGTATGAGGGTATCTGAGTCACAGCTTCAACAAAAGGCATAGAGATTTCCAACTTGTCAAGCATCTTGTGAAATTTGCTCTCTCTATCAGACTCTTTTCATTTCCACAATCTCTATGGAAATGGCAACAAGTTGTACGGTATCACCGAGTCATCAAAATCCTTATCCTTGTTCACTCTCTTCTTGCCACGGACGTTCTCTTCTTGCACGGGGGCCTTTCCCTTAAATTTGTCTTTTTGAATCAAAGGCTCCTCTTCATTTTCACTTTCAACAATATTCTCAACTTCTTTGTCACCTTCCTCTTGCCCATTCTCATCCTTCTCCACTTCCCTCTCAAGTGCACGGTCATCGGTGGGGTAAGGAGGATCCTTCAAAGCTTTCCCACTTCTAGTAGTGATGGCATTAATTTGATGTCTTGGGTTTTCAGTAGTATCCGGAAGTTTGCCACTAGAAGATGATGCTTGAGGAGGAACTTGATTGCCTCCCCCATGACTTTGGGCCTTAAGGTTTTCCATCTCGGCTTGTAGCTTGCTCATTTGATTCATCATCATGCTATTAAAAGACTTGATGTCAAGATCTTGAGGGGGTTGAGAGGTTCCTTGTTGGTTCCATTGATTTTGATTTTGATTACCTCTCCATTGGGTCCCTTGGTTTCTGCCCCTATTCCCTTGATTCTTCGGTTGTTGACCAAAACTTTGAAAACCTTGACCTTGGCCTTGGGGTCTAGAATACCCAACCATATCGATTTGTTCGACATTCGGTGAAGAGCCTTGGCCATTGGAATCCAACAAGTAACAAGATTGAGAGGCATGATTTCCCCTACAAATGGCACAACAAGCAACCATAGCCAAGCTTTGAGGTCCTGATGAATTGCAAGGACATTAAGGATAAGAGTATGGAGTAGGCATGTAAGGAACTTGGGGTGGAGGTTGAGTAACTGCTTGAACGCTTTGCCTTGGGCCTTGCATCATTTGTTTCAACATGTGTTGTATAGAATCTAATTGTGCTTGCACCGCCATCTTGTCATCAACCTCAAACATCCCGACCAGTTTTTCTTTCTTTGGAGGCTCATTTCTTTCATTATACCAATATGTCGTGTTTGATGTTATCCTTTCAATCATTTGTTCCCCATGCTCCAGGCCTATGTCCATAAAGATCCCTCCATAGGATGATGTGTCAAGAATGATTTTAGAGCTATCCAATAGTCCCTCATAGAATGACGAAATAAAATCCCCCGGGGTGAGCAAATTTTTTGGACATTGCCTTCTCAACTCCTTGAATCTCTTACAAGCTTCATAAAGATTTTCATTCCTGAATTATTGGAAGTTTTGTATGAGCTTTTTCAATTTCGTGGCCTTTAATGGTGGGCAATACTCTTGCATGAATGCTTTGTACAATTGCTCCCATGTGAGAAAATGGTTGGTCGGAAAGGAGTTGAGCCAACTTAGAGCTTGATCTCGGAGTAAAAATGGGAACAACCTCAACTTTATAGCATCGCCCGGAATCCCATTCATCTTGATTGTTTGGCAAATTCGGTCAAAGTGCACCACATGAGCTTTCGGGTCCTCCACTCTTGCACCTCCAAATTGGTTAGCTTGGACCATTTGTATTAGAGATGTCTTAAGCTCAAAGTTGTTTGCATCCACCCCTGGGTATACAATGCAATCTTCCTCTTCATATTTCGGGGCTAGATGGGCCGCCTTTGGTGGTTGCACTCCTTGTGGGAACATAGGTGGGATCCCTTGTGGAAAATTTTGTGCAAATTGTTGAAAGAGATTGTGATTCATTTGATTTAGAAGGTGTTGCATCCCAATCCCTTGCCCTTGTTGTTGTGGTTGAGGTTGTTGTTGTTGCCCATAACCTTGGGGAATGCCACCTTGAAAGAAAGGCAATTGTACTTGTGGCATCCTCATTCCAACTCCGAAGTAGGGGTTCACATTTTGATTCGCCATGAATTGTTGTACCGGTATTTGAATGGGAGGTACCAGTACCTGATGCACATTTGGTGGCCCTCCTTGATTTTCTTCATGATGTTCCCCCTGCCTCGGGCTTTGTATAGTGCTTGTTCCGTTAGGAGAACTTTGCCCCGGGTTACTCGTGTCTCTGGTCTCCATTTCAATCTCAAAGTTTTCAAACTCCTTAAGCCACCCGAGTAAAACCCGTTTATCCCTTCTTATGTCCCTCAAGAGCTCTTGGTTTAGGGAACCAAGTTCACTCTCCCCTTCGATCTTGTGTGCATAAACCAAGAGGGATACCTATCAACAAAAATGCAGAAAAATTTATTAAAAGAAAACCCATTTCAATGGAATCATGAAGGCAGATGAAGACTGATAAAGACAATGATGTATTTTGTGTTTTTGCAGCTAGTCTTTTGTAAATGTATGAACAAATGATTGTAAATTACTAGCTGTTTTGGTGATACTTTA
>CP025648.1:13419260-13483441 GCA_003576665.1 Ipomoea trifida
GTTGAGAAGAATGTTTGTGACAGCATTATTGGAACATTGTTGAACATTCAGGGAAAAACAAAGGATGGTAGTAAAGCTAGAAAGGATATATGGTTAAAATGGGAATACGAGAGAATTTTTGTAAATTTTGTTGTTGATTTGGTGGTTTTAGATTTGGAAAATTACGTATAGCAGGTTTTAATAATATAAAAAAGTGGGTAATATTGTAAATTTAATTAGATTATTTTTTTAAAAAAAATAGACAACTTTTCGCGACACCCGTAGCCCGACGGGTGCCGCGGAAAGTCATTATTATAATATTAATTAAATACTTTTCACGGCACCCGCCCAGCTACGGGTGCCGCAGAAAGTATTTAATTAAAAAAAAAATTATAAGCTTTCCCTGGCACCCTTTATGGGTGTCGCAGAAATTAAAGCATATACTTTCAGCGTCACCACCATCCGCTACACCTGTAGAGGTGTAGTAGAAACACTTTTACAGGTGTAGCGGATGACTTTTTTACCTACAGTTAACGCATTCTATACTTGCAATTAACGATTTTTGTACCTGCAAACAAATTGAAGACACATAACATGGTAATTACATACACATAACAAGATAACTACAGACACATAAACTGTTCACTACATGTACAAAATATGTTAACTGCAGACACACAACATGTTAACATATTTTGTACCTGCAATTAACAGTTTATGTGTCTGTAGTTATCATGTTATGTGTTTGTAATTACCATGTTATATGTGCTTTCAATTTGTTTGCAGGTACATAAATTGTTAACGACAGGTAAAGAATGTATTAATTACATACACCTAATTTTTGAATCAAGATTCACAATGCAATATGAACCTCAATAGAATATCAATTGCCACATCATTCCTCCAAACTCTATAAATGCCCCAAGTGGAAACCTGTATTAGCGCACGGTTTAAGAGTTGAGTGTTAGTTTAGAGTTTAGAGAGATGCATGGTCTAGCACGCACTCTCCATTTGGCTTTTGGGATCTTTGGTATGTTCATTTCTTCTCTCGGATGAAAATTTCGGCCTTTTTTTTCTAATTATTCAATACACTTTTATTCTGACCCTTAATTGCTTTTTTTTTTTTTTGGATAGCAAATGGAACTGCTTTTTTCATCTTCTTGGCACCAATGTAAAATTCTCTCTCTCTCTTAATTTATTATTTTTAATATTTGATATTGTTGAATATATATATATATGTGTGTGTGTGTGTATGTATGTATCTGTGTGTGTAAATTTTTATGAGGTTAGTAATATCAAATTATTATTAGAAAAAAGTGATTTATTTTAAAATTGTCCTATCTTGTCTAAAATTTTTATTTTTAGCAAAACAACACTGGAGTAGGAGACATCGATACCCTTTTCATATATATACTAATGGGTAGTTTCATAATAAGACTTGTTGATTAATATGTTACATCGTGAAAAGTTAGAACATCATCTAGCCTATCTTATTTAAAAGTGTGTTTGATATAATTAGTAATAAAAATTACGATATTAGGCAATATATTGATATTCCTGCAATCCTTTCCTACTTTTCTAATTTGACCTTTCTACAATATTAATATATTTGTAACTTTATTGCAATTTTTTCACTATTTCTAAACTCTAAAAATATAATATAATAACAATCATATCATTTTATTATTTTTTATAATAAATTAGTTCACCCCGCATTACCAAATGGCAAGGTGGAAGTTATGCATGGACACAGACAAGACAAGTGGAAAGCCTTGCATCCACTAGTTCGATTTAATAATAATAATAATAATAATAATAATAATAATAATAATAATAATAATAATAATAATAATAATAATAATAATAATAACTTATGTGAATTTGCCATATACGATTGCAATTCCAATCATTTTAAGGATGGGAATAGTGTTACAAAGATGAATATTTATGAATCTTATAAAAGGAGCGAGGAATTTTCACTTTTTCACATTAATCATTGTAATATTGTCACATTTTTTTAAAATAAAAAATCACATTATATTATTAACTTTTATTTGTTTTTCACCTTTAGTTATTCTTTTAAAAATTTTAAGTATTCCACTATTTAATAAGTATGGCTAATATGTAATTTTATTATTCAATTAAAAGAGTTTATATGAGAAGGGAAAAATTACATGTTGGAGAAAGATGTTTGAAAGATGACTTACATGTTAGTCATCTTTATTAAACTGTAAAATGAATAAATTTTAAATGGACACTAAGTCCAATAGAGTATACACCAATCATTATTGTGTTGACCATGGTCCACACAGCTGTGTGGACCATACTATTAAATAATGCACATTCAATATAAAAATAATGTATATTCAGTATAAAAATAGTGTACATTATATTCAGGGGATGTACATTATTTGTGTATTGAATGTACATTATTTTTATAGTATAAAAATAATGTACATTCCGTACAAAAATAATGTACATTTAGTACATTAAAAATGTACATTTGATTATGGTCCACATAGCTGTGTGGACCATGGTCCACACAATAATTTGCCAGTATACACAATGTCTGAGATAACGGTAAAAAATGATGGCCCAAAAAATAAATAAATAATATATACTCTCTCCGTCCCATTTTATGTGTCTGGTTCGGTTAACGAGGCTTCACTGAAATTATTTTTAATTCAAATTTTTATAATATTAAATTTAGTATTAATATACAAAATTTATATATTTAGAAACTACACTAAAATTACTATTAGACACAAAAAATCATATTTAAAAATAAGTAAAAATAATTTAAAAAAATAAACAAAGAAGAAAGAGTTGATTTGACCAATGAATAGTAAGTAGGACAGATAAAATGAGACGGAGGGGTACACCACAAAGAATGGAGTAGGAATAGTATTGTGGATGTGAGGAATCAAACCTCGGTGCTCATCTTAGGAGTTAGGACCACAAGCCAATGAAATAAGAGAGATGAAGCGTTCAAAACAATAATGTCTAAAAGGGAGACAATAGTGCCTATTTATAGTGTAAAGGCCCTCTTAATACTTAACTAGTGTATAACCTTAATATTTCTTTATTCTTTATCTTACATGTGACTCCATTACTCTGTAATTTGCGCCTTTTACATGACTAAGTAGAACATCTCGCCTTTACGAATAAGATATAAGGTAACTTAGCAGGTTGGTAGGCGTGTTATTGTGATTGAGGTTGTGAGTTAAATGCCCAATGTGATATAATTCTTTTAATATTTTGCTTCCTCCTTTTGGGACATCATCATATACCCCCTGGATATAGTTACTTCAATATTTTCACCTCCTTTTTGGCCACCATCATGCACCCAGTGGAAATAGTTTCTTTAATATTTTGCCCTCCTTTTGAGTCATAATGCTTTCTTTCTTCCTAACCCATCAAGACGCTAAATTATTGTGTGGGCTGTAATTTATACAGTTATGTAGACCACGGTCCAAAACGATGTCATTTTGATGTTAAAAAATAAATAAATTTCTTGTTCCACGTGCGTGTTAGAATAATAAATATTCAAGGGTAAGGTAATGTATTTTATGAGTAAGAATAATGTACTTTTTGTGTTAGAATAATGTATTTTATGTGTTAGAATAATGAAATTTTGGGGGTAAGATAATGTATATAATGAAATTTCTGGGGGTAAGATAATGTATTTAATAAGTTAAAATAATGTATTTTATGTGTGCAAATAATGTATTTTATGTGTTTCAGGACCGTTGTTCATACAGCTGTGTGGACCACGGTCCACGTAATAATAATTGCACCAAGACTTCAGGCCTTATACCGTGGACCACTGTGGACCCTGGTTTGAAACAATGTCATTTAACTAAGTTAGTGGGAGTTGACTCGCAACGGACGTTCGTTCCGTTCGTCCATTCCCCGTTATGTTTAATTCTGTGTATTCTTATGTGTACAGAATTCGTTGTCAGAATACACAGAATGTCCAAACATAATGCACCGAATATAATCACAGCATACACATAACTCATCTTATAAGTTAACGACCGAACAAAAAAAAAACAAGATTTTCAAATAAAGCCATTAATTAAAAAATTTAAAACAACGTCGTTATGGATCGGAGTACACAATATATTGTGTACCCTTATCCACGATATAAATTGCCTGAAGACTTTTATTTTATTTCGGTCAACATCTTTCTAATAAAATTGGGGCCCAGGCCCATGAAAACTATAAATATAGACATTATTTTTGGCTTTCAAGCTTATAGATATACACATTACTTTTTATTTTGGTAATACAATATTTGTATGTATGACATTGTAATGTTAGTATTTTTGAAATTTTTGAAATTTGTGCAGATTTTTTTCTCTCTACATTATTGCTAGTTTCAACATTTAATTTTCTTGATGTTTGATTTTGTTTTGTTTTTTTTGTTCCTCAAACAAATTGTAGTGTTACATTCAAGAGGATCATCAAGAAAAGGAGCACGGAAGAGTTCTCTGGATTGCCCTATGTCATGACCTTGCTCAATTGCCTGCTTTGTGCTTGGTATATTCTTTCAACACTTCATTCTATGTTTTACTTTTAGAATATTTTGACACACACAGTTGTGTGTGGATTTGTTTTCTTTTGTTAATGTCTAATTTTTCCTTAATTAATAATTTGTTTTTGTTTTGCATTATAAATGTATTATACAACAACACCACCAACTCGGGGTGTGGTTGAATAGAAGAAATTCATCCATCTTTAGCTAAATGTTAAGGGTTTAATCTACTGAAATAGTTCATTGGCTATAACGATATTATCAATTTTATATTATTATTAAGAAAATGCTAGTTCCTTGATTATAACGAAATTACCAATTTCATATTATTATTAAGAAAATGCTTTTACCCCTACCAGGGTTCACATTGCATGTATCATATTATGAGTTTTTGTGTCATATATTATGAAATTATGTACCTTAAAACTATGAATTTTTGTACCTTTCTTAAGAGTATGGATTCTGTATCTAAAACAAATTAGTAATTGTGTCTTATGTTGTGAAATTCTGTGCTTATGAACACAAATTATGTACATAAATCATATTTGAAAAATAAGTAAATATATAACATGTGTATGTGTCTTGTGATGTATTTTTTTGTGTATTGTGTTATAAAATTCTTTACCTTATGAGTATGAATTTTGTACCTTGTCGTTTCGATTCGTGGGCAATAATACTATGTGGACTCTGGTCCATGATATAAATTACTGTTATTATTATTATGATTATGATTATGATTTGGTATGAGATAATGACAGGTACGGGCTGCCTTTTGTGTCGCCTAACAACATACTTATGACAACAATTGATGGAATCGGAACGATAATTGAGTTAGCATATGTGGTCATATTTTTAGTATTTGCGCCAAAGAATGAAAAGAGAAAGATGGGAGCGCTCCTTATTTTAGTGGTCGGAATATTCGTTGCTGTTGCGCTTCTTTCGGTGCTTGTTTTCCATGGGAGAATCAGACAGCTCTTTTGCGGTTTCGCTTCCTTAATCTTCACTGCCATTATGTTCTTTTCGCCTCTATCCGTCATTGTAAGCTCTTCTCATCTTCCCCTCCCTCAATCTTAATTGTTGAGCATATAATATATATAAACATAAATGGCAATCCAACTATTATTAGAGCCAACCCCATTTCAAAGGTCATGGGTTCGAACATTCACATCACATGATTAAAAAAAAAAAAAAACACTATAGTTCACATATTACTTGGAGCCTATCAAAAAAGTAATTGGTCCGGTCCGCACACATTAAATAACGTGTTGAGCATATATATGATATATAAATATAAATGTGTAATTCAATTATCAGCTTAGACTTTTAGTTGAGATGCACCACATGCTTCAATTTTAATTATTATTATAACTGGGAAAATGATAATTAAGTAAACTCCAATAATGTAAAGCCCCATCATGTGTCTTGATTTTATTGAAAAATCATGAAAAGAGACATACATATAAAAAATTATGAGTCACATTTTTCTGAATGAATCAAACTATAAAAGTATGAGATCTGATATTCCCCTTTCTCAATTGTAGTCCAAATTTTTTGTGCTTTATTATTATATTGCTTTGGTTATTCAACTCTATACTTTTTCATTATATTCATATTGTAACTATGTCTTACAATTAGTACAATAATAATCATCTCTAAAAGTAAGCCTGGCTCTTGGCGTTTTGCACAAGGCCCAAAAATTAGGTGCCCTCATTCTTATCTTCACGTTTTGAATCAAGTTCGTCACCAAAGGCTGGGGACAAATTATTTCGTGTAACTGGGTCAAATACACAAATTAAATTATCAACGTTCAATTTATAAATTTGAAGGACCCACCTTGCAAGGTAATGAACCGCATCCATGGTATAACTATTGTTAGTCGGGTAAAAAAGAATAGGGGTCTCTGGCAATAATTCAACTTAGGTCATTTATTATACAATTGTGAAAATTTAAAAATAATATTTATTTACAAAGCAATTTTTTAATGCAGAGGGTTGTGATGAAGACAAAGAGTGTAGAGTTCATGCCATTCCTCTTGACTTTCTCCATGTTCCTATGTGGCACTTCTTGGCTCATTTTTGGCCTCCTTGAGAACGACCCTTTTGTTTATNATTGTTGAACATTCAGGGAAAAACAAAGGATGGTAGTAAAGCTAGAAAGGATATATGGTTAAAATGGGAATACGAGAGAATTTTTGTAAATTTTGTTGTTGATTTGGTGGTTTTAGATTTGGAAAATTCTGTATAGCAGGTTTTAATAATATAAAAAAGAGGGTAATATTGTAAATTTAATTAGATTATTTTTTTAAAAAAATAGACAACTTTTCGCGACACCCGTAGCCCGACAGGTGCCGCGGAAAGTCATTATTATAATATTAATTAAATACTTTCCGCGGCACCCGCCAAGCTACGGGTGCCGCAGAAAGTATTTAATTAAAAAAAAATTATAAGCTTTCCCTGGCACCCTTTACGGGTGTCGCAGAAATTAAAGCCTATACTTTCAGCGTCACCACCATCCGCTACACCTGTAGAGGTGTAGTGGAAACACTTTTACAGGTGTAGCGGATGACTTTTTTTACCTACAGTTAACGCATTCTATACTTGCAATTAACGATTTTTGTACCTGCAAACAAATTGAAGACACATAACATGGTAATTACATACACATAACAAGATAACTATAGACACATAAACTGTTCACTGCATGTACAAAATATGTTAACTGCAAACACACAACATGTTAACATATTTTGTACCTGCAATTAACAGTTTATGTGTCTGTAATTATCATGTTATGTGTTAATTTGTAATTACCATGTTATATGTGCTTTCAATTTGTTTGCAGGTACATAAATTGTTAAGACAGGTAAAGAATGTATTAATTGCATACACATAATTTTTGAATCAATATTCACAATGCAATATGAACCTCAATCCATAGAATATCAATTGCCACATCATTCCTCCAAACTCTATAAATGCCCCAAGTGGAAACGTGTATTAGTGCACGGTTTAAGAGTTGATTATTAGTTTAGACTTTAGAGAGATGCATGGTGTAGCACGCACTCTCCATTTGGCTTTTGGGATCTTTGGTATGTTCATTTCTTCTCTTAGCAGATGAAAATTTCGGTTTTTTTTTTCTAATTATTCAATACACTTTTATTCTGACCCTTAATTGCTTTTTTTTGGATAGCAAATGGAACTGCTTTTTTCATCTTCTTGGCACCAATGTAAAATTCTCTCTCTCTCTCTCTCTCTTAATTTATTATTTTTAATATTTGATATTGTTGAATATATATATATATATATATATATATATATATATATATATATGTGTGTGTGTGTTGTGTGTGTGTGTGTGTGGTGTGTGTGTGTGTGTGTGTGTGTGTGTGTGTGTGTATTTTTGAGGTTAGTAATATCAAATTATTATTAGAAAAAAGAAAAAAGTGATTTATTTTAAAATTGTCCTATCTTGTCTTAAATTTTTATTTTTAGCAAAACAACACTGGAGTAGGAGACATCGATACCCTTTTCATATATATACTAATGGGTAGTTTCATAATAAGACTTTTTGATTAATATGTTACATCGTGAAAAGTTAGAACATCATCTAGCCTATCTTATTTAGAAGTGTGTTTGATATTAATTATTAATAAAAATTACGATATTGGGCTATATATCGATATTCTTGCAATACTTTCCTACTTTTCTAATTTGACCTTACTACAATATTAATATATTTGTAACTTTATTGCAATTTTTTCACTAGTTCTAAACTAAAAATATAATATAATAACAACCATATCATTTTATTATTTTTTATAATAAATTAATTCACCCCGCCTTACCAAATGGCAAGGTGGAAGTTATGCATGGACACAGACAAGACAAGTGGAAAGCCTTGCATCCACTTGTTGGATCTAATAATAATAATAATAATAATAATAATAATAATAAGGATGGGAATAGTGTTACAAAGATGAATATTTATGAATCTTATAAAAGGAGGGAGGAAATTTCACTTTTCCACATTAATCATTGTAATATTGTCACATTTAAGAAAAAAAAAATTCACATTATATTATTAACTTTTATTTGTTTTTCACATTTAATTATTCTTTTAAAAATTTAGGTATTCCACTATTTAATAAGTATGGCTAATATGTAATTTTATTATTCAATTAAAAGAGTTTAATTTATATGAGAAGGGAAAAATTACATGTTAGAGAAAGATGTTTGAAAGATAACTTACATGTTAGCCATCTTTATTAAACTGTAAAGTGAATATATTTTAAATGGACACTAAGTCCAATAGAGTATACACAATGTCTGAGATAACGGTAAAAAATGACGGCCCAAAAAATAAATAAATAATATATACTCTCTCCGTCCCATTTTATGTGTCTGGTTCGCTTAACGAGACTTGACTGAAGTTATATTTAATTCAGATTTTTATAATATTAAATTTAGTATTAATACACAAAATTTATATATGTAGAAACTACACTAAAATTATTATTAGACACAAAAAATCAAATTTAAAAATAAGTAAAAATAATAAAAAAAAAATAAACAAAGAAGAAAGAGTTAATAAATAGTAAGTATGACAGATAAAATGGGACAGAGGGAGTACAACACAAAGAAGGGAGTAGGAATAATATTGTGGATGTGAGGAATCAAACCTCAGTGCTCATCTTAGGAGTTAGGACCACAAGCCAATGAAATAAGAGAGATGAAGTGTTCAAAACAATAATGTCTAAAGGGGAGACAATAGTGCCTATTTATAATGTAAAGGCCCTACCTCTTAATACTTGACTAGTGTACAACCTTGATAACTCTCAATTTTTTTATTTTACACGTGACTCCATTACTCTGTAATTAGCGCTCTTTACATGACTAAGTAGAACATCTCGCCTTTATTGGTAGGCGTGTTATTGTGATTGAGGTTGTGAGTTAAATGCCCAATGTGATATAATTCTTTCAATATTTTGCTTCCTCCTTTTGGGACATCATCATATATATACCCCCTGAATATTTTTTTTTTTTTTTTGAGAAAATATACCCCCTGAATATAGTTACTTCAATATTTTGCCCTCCTTTTTGGCCACCATCATGCACCCAGTGGAAATAGTTTCTTTAATATTTTGCCCTCCTTTTGAGTCATCATGCTTTCTTTCTTCCTAACCCATCAAGGCGTTAAATTATTGTGTGGACTGTAATTTAAACAGTTGTGTAGACCATGGTCCAAAACGATGTAATTTTAATGTTAAAATAAATAAATTTCTTACTCCACGCGTGTGTTAGAATAATAAATATTTAAGGGTAAGGTAATGTATTTTATGAGTCAGAATAATGTACTTTATGTGTTAGAATAATAAATTTTTTGGGATAAGATAATGTATATAATGAAATTTCTGAGGGTAAGATAATGTATTTTATGTGTTAAAATAATGTATTTTATGTGTTTTAGGACCGTTGTCCATACAGCTGTGTGGACCACGGTCCACGTAATAATAATTGCACCAAGACTTCAGTCCTTATACCGTGGACCACTGTGGACCCTGGTTTGAAACGATGTCATTTAACTAAGTTAGTGGGAAGTTGACACGCAACGGACGTCGTTCCGTCCGTCCAATTCCCGTTATGTTTAATTCTGTGCATTCTTATATGTAATTCTGTGTACTCTATTTAGAGATTATGTGTATTCTAATATATAATTTTGTACATTAATGATTTGAATGTCATGCATCATGAAACATAAACGCATAGCTCTTCTTACACTACTCAAGTGATTAACATACATAATTGAAATAAATGTACAGAATTCGTTGTCAGAATACACAGAATGTCAAAACAGAATGCACCAAATATAATCACAGCATACACAAAACTCATCTTATAAGTTAACGGCCGAACACAAGATTTTCAAATAAAGCCATTAATTAAAAAATCTAAAACAACGCCGTTATGGATCGAGATACACAATGTATTGTACACCCTTATCCACGATATAAATTGCCCCAAGACTTTTATTTTATTTGGGTCAAGATCTTTCTAATAAAATAATTTCAAGGGCCAGGCCCATGAAAACTATAAATATAGACATTATTTTTGGCTTTCAAGCTTATAAATATACACATTGCTTTTTATTTTGGTAATACAATATTTGTATGTATGACATTGTAATGTTAGTATTTTTAAATTTTTTGAAATTTATGCAGATTTTTTTTCTCTCTACATTATTGCTAGTTTCAACATTTAATTTTCTTGATGTTTTTTTATTTTTTTATTTTTTTATTTTTTATTTTTTGTTCCTTAAACAAATTGTAGTGTTACATTCAAGAGGATCATCAAGAAAAGGAGCACGGAAGAGTTCTCTGGATTGCCCTATGTCATGACCTTGCTCAATTGCCTGCTTGCTGCTTGGTATATTCTTTCAACACTTCATTCTATGTTTTACTTTTAGAATATTTTTACACACACAGATGTGTGTGGATTTGTTTTCTTTTGTTAATGTCTAATTTTTCCTTAATTAATAATTTGTTTTTGTTTTGCATTATAAATGTATTATACAACAAAATCATCAACTCGGGGGTGTGGTTGAGTGAAAGGGATTCATTCATCTTTAACTAAATGTTAAGGGTTTGATCTGCTGAAATAGTTCATTGAATATAACGAAATTATCAATTTTATATTATTATTAAGAAAATGCTAGTTCCTTGATTATAACAAAATTACCAATTTCATATTATTATTAAGAAAATGATTTTACCCCTACCAGGGTTCATATTGCATATGTTATGTTATGAATTTTTGTGTCTTATATTATAAAATTATGTACCTTAAAAGTATTGAATTTTTAATTTGTACCTTTCTTAAGAGTATGGATTCTGTATCTAAAACAAATTAGTAATTGTGTCTTATGTTATGAATTTATGTGTCTTGCGTTGTGAAATTTTGTGCCTATGAACACAAATTATGTACCTAAATTATATTTGAAAAATAAGTAAATATATAACATGTGTATGTGTCTTGTGATGTATTTTTTTGTGTATTGTGTTATAAAATTCTTTACCTTATGAGTTTGAATTTTGTACCTTGTCGAGTTGTCGTTTCGATTCGTGGTCCATAATACTATGTGGACTCTGGTCCATGATATAAATTACTGTTATTATTATTATGATTATGATTATGATGATTATGATGATTATGATTTGGTATGAGATAATGACAGGTACGGGCTGCCTTTTGTGTCGCCTAACAACATACTTATGACAACAATTGATGGAATCGGAACGATAATTGAGTTAGCATATGTGGTCATATTTTTAGTATTTGCGCCAAAGAATGAAAAGAGAAAGATGGGAGCGCTCCTTATTTTAGTGGTCGGAATATTCGTTGCTGTTGCGCTTCTTTCGGTGCTTGTTTTCCATGGGAGAATCAGACAGCTCTTTTGCGGTTTCGCTTCCTTAATCTTCACTGCCATTATGTTCTTTTCGCCTCTATCCGTCATTGTAAGCTCTTCTCATCTTCCCCTCCCTCAATCTTAATTGTTGAGCATATAATATATAAACATAAATGGCAATCCAACTATTATTAGAGTCAATCCCATGTCAAAGGTTATGGGTTCGAACCTCCACATCACATGATAAAAAAAAAAAAAACTATAGTCCACGTAGTACTTGGAGCCTATAAAAAAAGTAAGTGGCCCGCACACATGAAATGACGTGTTGAGCATATATATAAAAATTATGACTCACATTTTTTCTGAATGAATCAAACTATCAAAGTATGAGATATGATATTCCCCTTTCTCAATTGTTGTCCAAATTTTTGTGCTTTATTATTATATTGCTTTGCTTATTCAACTCTATACTTTTTCATTATATTCATATTGTAACTATGTCTTACAAGAATAGGGGTCTCATGTAATAATTCAACTTAGGTCATTTATTATACAATTGTGAAAATTTAAAAATAATATTTATTTACAAAACAAATTTATATATATATATTCATGTAAAAAGTGCAAACTCATCAAGCCAAATTATCTACAAATCATATTATTCTAATGTTGTAGCTTCAGTTAATTGTCTCATTTTAGTTGTACTTTTTCTATGCTTTGATGCAAATGAGTTGCCAACAATACTGATGCGTATGATAAATCAATTATAATATAAGATTGTTGGTCACTAATGATCTTCTCAATGTGATTTATCTCTCATGTGTGACTTATGCACTATTGTACAGTACCCACATCGATAATGACTAGATGCTCAATTTAGAAACAAATGAATACCTAGACAACCTAAGATTTCAGGGTGGGAATATGAAATAAGCCACGCCTAATTTATTAAAAAAAATTAATATATAGCTTTTCAGTATAGGCAAAAGGGGATAACTATTTGTCATCCTGTATGCTTTTATGATATAATATTATATTTGAAAATTTTAAAGTAAAATGAGCATTTCTATTAGGAAAACAAAAAATTTGTAGTTTTTCATCTTCATGAAAATTTGATAAATGCAGAGGGTTGTGATGAAGACAAAGAGTGTAGAGTTCATGCCATTCCTCTTGACTTTCTCCATGTTCCTATGTGGCACTTCTTGGCTCATTTTTGGCCTCCTTGAGAAGGACCCTTTTGTTTATGTAAGTTAGCACTTCCAAATCTTTTGCATGCTTAATCATTAATATATATATATATATATTATACATCTCTAAGATATAGACCAATTATAACTGTCATCTCTCAATTTTAAGTGGTATAAATGTTGGTCCTAAATTGTCAAATTGTGATTATATATTGCCCTTGTATATTGTAATTTATCTTCTTCCGTAGGAGCAACATTTATGTCACTTAGAATTGAAGAATGGCATACATGAGGATGAGAGGCCTAAATTACATTTTTTTTTCAATATTTTCCTTCATCTAATTAATTACATGTTACTCATATATGTATGATAATATAATAAAGGTACCAAATGGCACTGGATGTGGCGTCGGAGTATTGCAATTGATACTATATGCAAGATATAGTGAGAAGACAATATTCATGACCATCAAGAGATCTTTTTTCCAAGGGATGCTCCAAACCAATGCCATGTCCCAACAGGAGAAGAAACAACCAAGCATCCCGTTATCAAAACATGATGAACCTGTCTAGTGAATGTGTGTGTGATATATATATATATATTATGGAAATCAATGGTATTGTGCTTTGTAGTTTCCTGGCCTTTTGTTGTTGATATATATATTGTAACATATATATATATAATAATGTTAATAAAATACGGGTATTACATATATGGTGTAAACGAAGCTCAAATTCACACACTCCTATTCCTTGTTACACATGTCCTTAATACATGTGTGTAAAGAGTTTAATGAGATGTTTAATATGTAAGTAATAGCTTTAATTACATATATATATATATATATATATATATATATATATATTGTTGTTGGTTAAGGTTTAACACTTGGTAAAACATTTTGCAACAATTACTATGGACATTTAGGAGGACAAAAGACAATTGTTTATTGTCACTAATACAAATTGAATAAAAAATATGAACATATATGCACAAATCATAATACTTCATATGCACACGCGCGTTTTTAATTCTTCAAATTAATTTAACCGATAAATTTATTTTTTTAAAGCAGCAAATTGGTTCTATCTCATGGACTAATGAGAAATTTCCCGTGCGGTTGTGTGGTCACTCACCATTAGGTATGTAAAAATGCACTACAAAGTGATCGAAAATGTACCATTAGGTGTGGTGAGATGTGGTGCATCTTTTTAGCATGTGGTGCGTTTTATGGTGCATTGGTACATTTCATTATTGTGGTGCATTTATATATATTGGGGCACACTTAGGTGAGAATGGATGCCCATGAAAGAACATAGAACCAATCACAGTCGTCCACGTGTCTAGATGTAACGGATCAGATGTAATTTTTTTAAACACCTTGACATTTTCGTAAATAACTCAAACTTTGGTGCAAAAAACATGTGTTAAAAGTGTAACTAACTGGTGTAACTGTACTAGTAAAAAGTGCAAGTAAATCACTTAAAAGTGCAAATATTTTTCACTTAATAGTGCAAGTAATTTACCTTTTTAACATTGCTACACTTAATGATAACGTTTGGTGCAACTAATATTAATATTAGGTGCACTTAATATTGATGCTCAGTGTACATTATTTGTTGCACTCCTAATACATTTTACTTGCCCGCACTTAAGTGCACTATATGAAACTGTTATTTGCACTTTGAGCTAAATATTTTTATTTTCAGCTACCTTAAATTTATTTTAATGCGTGTGTGTGTGTGTGTGTGTTTTTTTTTTTTTTTGTGTGTTTTATGGTGGAGCTTATGGTTGATGGAGATGATTGTTGAGAATGCTAGAAGGTTGTTTATGTTTGGCCCTGTTTGGTAAATGATTGCTTGCTGATTGGGTTGAATGTTTGGGTTAGAAGGTATGATTTGTTGATAACATTAGCTGATTGTAGAAAGTTGTTTGATAAATTAGCTGTTAGCTGATAGCTGTTTGGTATAATTTCTTTTCTCAAAAAACTAATTGAAAAGATTGCTTTGAGTAGTCTTTTGAATTTTAGCATTTGAGAGTTTCAAAAAGCTTATTAACCAAACAACTAATAGTGATCAAATAAATCAAAATGGACTGATAGACTGATTATTTACCAAACATGCCTTTGAAGAAAGAATTGGTTGTTTATGCTTGTGGTTTGAGGACAAGAATTGTGAATATTTTTGCATGTACTGCGCCTCTGCCCCTTTGGCAGGCGGGGTATGGGATGAGTCTGATGTTAGTTGCGGCATTTCATGCGAATGGCGGTTTGGAAGGAGCTGGAATTGTTGGCGTGCAAGCTGTCAAGGTTTGCTGGCCATGATTCTTCACACGCTGCTGCTTCGTGGATCTGCAAAACTGATACTGCCTGCTGTGGATTTGGCGTAGAATTCACCCACCTACGCTTTTGTTGTATGCTCTGGATCCTTTAAGGCGGCGACAACTGCTCCTTTGCTCTGCAATGGAAATTCTCTTTTGGCGGATCGAGACGATGGCGGTCAAGGAAGTACTCACGTGGATCAAATAATATCACGGTTACACTAAAAGCATCCTTATCAATGGAGTTTTTTCACGGTAATTGATGAGTTTTTGTAAGTGTGATTATGAAAGAGAAAGTTGGAGTGTATTTTAGAAAACAAAAAAAAAAAATTAAAATGAATGCTGTCGGGTGCGCCTGACACGCCACGCGCCCGCTAGGCGCATTAATTTGTGCTGACGCAGGGCTGTGTGCCTGTGTTTGGAATGCAAAAGGACATTGTTACTGTTCCAAAAAGAGGTCTTTGCAGATTGATCTTATTTTTTCTCTCTCTCCATTTCTCTCCCTTCCACCTCCGTTCCACATCACCAATTACTATTCTAATATTCATTAAATATGCACAGATGTAGATGCTCTAATATTAGCTAGAGTTGAGTTCGATTGGCAAGTTTTGGTTTCTAGTATGTTTAATTTTGCATAAAACCATTTCTATATATATATGTTGGGGTCGTTAATTTTGATTGTCTTCGTCATTTTTAGTCTTTTTATTTGATAGTTCTTTTTGTTATATCCGTAGAATTGAGAACTTAGTTGTCCATACTTTAACCAAAGCTAAGAGACTCCCATGTTTCACTCTGAGTAATATGTTGTACCACTTACTTTTTTGAGCTCTTTACTCTAAGTTTGAGTTATTTGCTTTAAAAAAAAAAAAAAAAAAAAGATTTTGAACATTTTTTTAGATGGAAGTTCAAATTGGTAAAGGTGACAATTCATTTTACACGTTTATTAAATATATCTTATAAAATTGATGCTTTTTGCGTCTGTGATAGTATAGACCCAAATTGTATGTTACTATAAATGTATTTCGTTATTTTTGTATTAGTATATGATCACTTTCGATCCATGCACATCTCACGTGACAAATTATTGTGTGAAGCGCGGTCTTAAACAACTTCGTTGAATTTTATAAGTTAAAATAATGTACATTATGAGTTAAAATAATGTGTTTTATGTATTAAAATAATATACTTCATGTGTTAGAATAATGAAGCTTCTAGGGTAGAATAATGTAATTTATGATTTAGAATAATGTACATTATACTTTAGAATAATGTACATTATGAATTATAAAAATGTATGTGTCAGTAAATTGCGTAAAAAATTACACAAAACAATGTCATTTTTAGACTGTAATCCACACAGCTATGTAGAGCACGGTCTACGCAATGACTATTGCATCTCATATATATGAAATATGAGTTTATTACCGAAATGGTCCCTCGACTATTGCGAAATTATTAATTTAGTCCTCGACAATTTTTCGTGCCCAATTAAGTCTCTCAACTTTGAAAATTTTAACCAATTTGGTCCTCCGTTATTTTTGCCGTTAAACATCCGTTAAAACCGGAACCAAATTGGCAATTTTGTTATAGTCAAGGGACCAAATTGGTAATTTTTCTATAATCAAGGAACCATTTCAGTGAAAATTTAATTACCAATTTGGTCCCTTGACTATAGCAAAATTACCAATTTGGTCCCGATTTAACGGCAAAATAAACGTATGACCAAATTGGTTAAAATTTCCAAAATCGAGGGACTTAATTGGGCACAAAAAATTGTTGAGGACCAAATTGATAATTTCATAATAGTCGAAGGACGATTTCGGTAATAAATTCATTTAATAAAGAAAAAAATTGTACTGGAACGCGGAAGCAAAGTCCAAACCAACTTTAAATTAAAGGCTTTTCCGCACCAAAGGCTAATCACGTACTCTCCGTTAGCCTAAAGTGGCCACGACACGATATTTTGATTTGACTCATCTCACTCATTGTGTCCATAATATCAATAATGTTTATAAACAAAAATGGCGAAGTACAAAGTTGCCTCTTCATAATTAAGTAGAAACATAATCTTAGCTTACATATATAGCTTCCATCAATGTATTATGTACCATGATCCATATTATTATAAGATGAATCAAAGTGGATCATTAATACGGTATATTTATTTGTTAGATCGATGATCATAATAGACTCTGTTACAAGCAATATCGATATCTTTTCATATATGTATATACTTTTTCAACATACCAAAGTACTCCCACTAAGACTCAAACCCATGACTTCATATTTAAATGAGTCACTTCATACCACTTGATCAGTTGATCACAATGTCTTTCAGCAAAATAATGACTCTAATATTATACCATGTGGTCTAGTGGCATCCGGTGTCCCGGTTAACACTCTCACATGGATGATGGGAGTGAGTTCGAGCTTCAGTGGTGGATGATAGGAGTGGGTTCGAGCTTCAGTGGAGGGTACTGTTCCTTTCCTCCACTGTTGACTCTTTGTGCTTCGCTTCATTAAGTTGAGAAAGTAGTTCCTTTCCTCCACTATGGACTCTTTGTACTTCATTAAGTTGAGAAAGAGTTATGAACAGATACTACATTGTAAGTCAGTCAGTAGTACTCAAAAAAAAATATTATACTAGTTCGACCATTTAAATCCATCGTTCTCACTTCTCACTATGCCCTTCTACTTTATTAAGATTAATAAATAACTCTCATTATTTCTCTTAGTAAGTATTATTTCAAATCCTTAAATAGTAATTTTATGATTGTCTTTATCATCTAAATAAGGCAAGACACTAAAGCTAGCTAATTATGAGCATGCGCCGCATCATGACAAATTATACCACGGATTAGGATTTACCTTGCATGGTGAACTCTGATCCAAAATAATATTTAGATTCTGCATCTGCAGTTAACACATTTTGTATCTGCAACTAAATATTTTTGTGTATATAAACAAATGGAAAGTACATCACATGCTAATTATGAACACATATATAAAAAATAACTACAGACACAAACCATTAACTGCAGGTGCAGAATATGTTAACTGTAAACACATAACATGCATGTTATTGTACCTGCAGTTAGCAGTTTATGTGTCTGTAGTTATCATGTTATGTATGTGTCTTCAATTTATTTACAAATACAAAATAATTAACTGGAGATACAAAATGTGTTAATTGTAGACATAATTTTTAAACTAAAATCATGGTTGAAAAAATCGCTAGGCGTTCCCTAGGCGCTCGGGGAGCGCCTAGCGCCTAGGACGCCTAGCCGGGGATTAATCGGCGCCTAGGCGTTCGTGTATTTTTTTATTTTATTTTTTATTTTTCAAAAATTTGTTTAAATATTTTTAATTTTTCAAGACTAATAATTATAAATTATATAATACTTTAATAGTTAATACTAAAATATTAAATATTAACCTAAAAATATCTAAAGTTTGTACAATTTAGGATTATTTCGCTAAAACGATGTTGTTTTGAGTGAAATAACCCATTAAATAAAAAAGAACAATAGTTAATCCACTGACTAAAAGGCCTAGTCGGTGCCTAGTCGATCTAGTCGACGCCTAGGCGGTCAGCGCCTAAGCGGCCTAGGCGGTGCTTTGGCGGCCTAGGCGGAGCTTAGGCGGTCTAGGCGGTCGCCTAGTCGGCCAGCCGCCTAGACCACAATTTAATGTGATACGCTAGGCGGTCGACCAGCGCCTAGCGCCTAGGCGGGGATTAATCGGCGCCTAGGCGGGATTTTTGCAACATTGACTAAAATTCACAATGCAATATAAACTCGGTCCATAGTATAACAATTGCCACATCATTATATTCCTCCAAACTCTATAAATGTCCCGAGTGGAAACGTGTATTGGTGCACGGTTTAAGAGTTTTAGTGTTAGTATAGAGAGATGCATGGTCTAGCACGCACTCTCCATTTGGCTTTTGGGATCTTTGGTATGTTCATTTCTTCGATCTCTCTGATGAAAATTTCGGTTTTTTTTTTTTTTTTTTTTCTAATTATTCGATACACTTTTATTCTGACGCTTATTTGTTGTTTTTTTTTTTTGATAGCAAATGGAACTGCTTTTTTCATCTACTTGGCACCAATGTAAAATTCCCTCTCTCTCTCTCAATATGCATGTATACATATAGATATAAATATAGGTGTATATATGTATCTATATGTATAAATTCCCTATGACTTTTTTAAAATGAATAAAAAGTGAAGGTATTTTTATTTTATTAATCGATATGATCGATTATAGAAGGTGTCACATATTTTAATAATATTTGATATATATATATATATATATATATATATATATACACACACACACATACACACACAGTAATGCGTAATTTGATAATAAAACTTGTTGAATTAATATATTACTACGGGAAAAGTTAAAATATCATCTAAATTAGCTTATTTAGAAGTGTGTTTCATTTTAATTATTAATAAAAGTTACCATATTAGGCTACAATATCCTTGCAATATTTTCCTATTTTTCTGATTAGACCTTACTACAATATTATATATGTGTAACTTTATTTCAATTTTTTCACTATTTATACACTATCAAAATATAATATAATAACAACCATATCATTTTATTTTATTAAAATAAATTAATTCACCGCACCTTACCAAATGGCAAGGTGGAAGCTATGCATGGACACAGACAAGACAAGTGGAAAGCCTTGCATCCACTTGTTGGATTTAATAATAATAATAATAATAATAATAATAATAATAATAATAATAATAATAATAATAATAATAATAATAATAATAACTTCAGTGAATTTCTATATACGAATGCAATTCCTTTCGTTTTAAGGATGGGAATAGTCTTACAAAGATGAATAATTATGAAGGTTATAAAAAGAGAAAATTTCATTTTTTCCTCGTTAACTATTATAATATTATTACATTTAGTTTTTTTTTTAAAAAAAATTTACATTATATTTATTGATTTTTATTTTGTTGTCACCATTAATTATTCTTTTAAAATTTTATTATTTCACCATTTAATAAGTATGGCTAACATGTAATTTTATTATCAATTAAAAGAGTTTACATGAGAAGGGAGAAAACATGTTGGAGAAAGATATTTGAATTATAAAATTACATGTTAACCATCTTTATTAAATTGTAAAATGATAAAATTTTAAATTGAAAAATAATTGTAACAAGGAAATAAACGTCATTGATATAATGAAATAAAATTAAAAGAATATTAAAAGTCAATGTTATTTTCCCTCTTGATAATATATGTTTATCGATCTCTTCATGTAGTAACAAAACTCTATTTATTAGCCAACTACATCACATGTTAAAAAAGAATTTCACTTACTAACCAAATACAAAAAAAAAAAGAGTCAATTAATTTGTGCCAACATAAGAATGTTAATATTAAAATTTAAAATTACGAGGGCAATATAGCATCACTTATTGCATTACAACTTATGATTTTATCGATACTAGTCTATCATAAATCAAATATGAAAATACGGAATGGAGTAAAAAAAAGTAGTATTATTACTCGGGATACTAGGCCTATAAAAACCTATCTATGAAATAGTCTCAGGGCCCGGGCTAAGAATAATATTGTAAAGTTAAAGAATTGAATCGGGTCAAGATCTTCTTAATAAAATAATCTCAGGGGCCAGGGCCCTCATCGACAACGGCAAATTATGCTATGGACCCGGGTTCACCTTACAAGGTGGACCTAGGTCCATGTTCACAATTTAAAAACTCTATGTTCACAATTGTAGAGTTATATGTTCACAATTTAGAACTCTATATTCACAATTTTAAATCTCAATATACAAAATTACGTTACTCAATATTCACAATTTTGTTATATAGATTCAAAAATTGTGCTATACTATTAAATATAGAGTTATGAAATTGTGAATATAGAGTTCTAAAATTGTGAACATAGAGTTCTGAAATTGTGAACATAGAGTTCTGTAATTGTGAATATTGCGTTAAAAAATTATGAATCTAGAGTTCAAAAACTGTAAACATAGAATTCTAAAATTGTGAACGTAGAATACTAAAATTTTGAACATAGAGTACTAAAATTGTGAATATAGACCTGAGTCCACCTTGCAAGGTGAACCTGAGTCCATGGCATAACAACCGGTCAACAACAAATGAAAACTATAACTATATATACACATTATTTTTGGAATTCAAGCTTATAAATATACACATTACTATTTATTTTGGTAAAATACGATATTTTTATATATATGACATTGTCATGTTCGTAATTTTAAAATTTTTGAAATTTGTGCAGATTTTTTCTTTCTTTCTTTTCTTTCTCTACATTATTGCTAGTTTCAACATTTAATTTTCTTGATGTTTGATTTTTTTTTTTTTTCTGTTCCTTAAACAAATTGTAGTGTTACATTCAAGAGGATCATCAAGAGAAGGAGCACGGAAGAGTTCTCTGGATTGCCCTATGTCATGGCCTTGCTCAATTGCCTGCTTTGTGCTTGGTATATTCTTTCAACACTTCATTTTGTTTTTACTTAAAAGACTTGTTTGTGTATCAACACCAAATTTAACATATTGAAGTAATCACTTTGGTATTAATTTTTAGCATTAAGAAATTATATTCTTAATTAATTTGTTGTTACCTAAAACAATTCATAATAACATATTTTAGATAAAAGTAACACTACGTATGATAATCCAAAGGAGTAGTTCAAGTGGCAAAAAATTTTTTTTGTGGGGAAGAACTCTGAGATAACCTGCCTGGATCCAATCCCCACAATTGACAAATTGACAATTCCCATTGGGTTAACTCTTGTGCTTCTCACATAATTAGCCACATTTTAAAAAACACCACTTATGATCATAATTAAATAACCACATTTTACTTAAGAATATTTTTACACAAATGTGTGTGTGGATTCGTTTTCTTTTGTTAATGTCTAATTTGTCCTTAATTAATAGTTTATTTTTGTTGTGCATTATAAATGTATTATATAACAACACCATCGCTACCACCAACACCAACAACAACAATAACAATAGTTGTTAATAATTATAATTATAATAAAAATAAGGGAAAATGACACTTTTTTCCCCTATGTTATGTGCTTATAGCACTTTTTTCCCCTGTGTTATTAAAGTGGCAGTTTTTCCCCCTCAGTTATTTTAAAAGTGGTAGTTTTCTCCCTTGTAATATTAAATTGACATTTTTGCCCTTAAAATAACCATTTCATTTATTTTTATTCTCCAACCAATTATATTACTAATATGTATGGAAGATCACAGTTTGATACGAACCTAATCGAACACTGTATTAACTGAACTTAAATAATATAGACGGTTACGGTTACGATTCAGAACCGAAAAAATAAAATAAAATAATTGTTGAATCTAGACTATTTTTAAATTAGAAATAAAATTATAAAAATAAATAAATAAATAAGTTTTTATTGGCGGTTCAAAATCGAAATTAGAACCGAACAGTACCGATTTATCAAAATAAGTGTTTGATTGTTTTTACTATATATGATTGTGGTTAAGTTCCAGTTCACGGTTCAACAATTATTTTATTTTATTTTTTCGATTATGAATCATAACCAGAACCGTTCATACTATTTCGGTATGATTGCTACAGTGTTCGGTTAGGTTCGAACCGAATCGTGATCATCCATACCTATAAGTAATAATTTGTTGGAGGAGAAAAATAAATGAAATAATTATTTTTAAGGGTAACAATGTCAATTTAACATTTCAGGGGGAAAAACTGCCACTTTAATAACACATGGGGAAAAAGTGCTATAAGCACATAACATAGGGGGAAAAAGTGCCATTTTCCCTAAAAATAATAATATTATTAGAATTAATTACCAAAATAGTTCCTTGATTATAACGAAATGACAAATTTGGTCCCTGACCTTTGTTTTTTTTTTTTTTTTTTTTTTTTTTTGCCTAATTAAGTCCTCAACTTTAAAATTTTTAACCAATTTTATCCTCCGTTTGTTTAGTCGTCAAACGTCTAGTTAATTCGAGGGTATTGTTGGAATTTCACGTTCCAAGCTACTCATGACTAAATTTGTAATTTTGCTATAGTCAAGGAAACATTTCAATAAATAACTCTTCATTTTATTAAGAGAGAAAATAATGTTTTTGATGTAAAATTCCAACAATACCCTTGAATTAAAAAGATTTATGATGTCAGCCGAATGAAAAACCAAATTGGTTAAGATTTTCAAAGTTCAGGGCTTAGGCTCTGTTTGGCAGAGCTTATTTAGGAGCTTATAGTTTATTTTAAGCTACTAATATGCTATAAGCTCTGTTTGGTAATGTTCATAAAATAATCTAGTAGCTTAAAATAAGAGCTTATTTTTTAACACTACATATAAGGTAGCATTTCAAAATAAGCTAGTAGCTTCCAAACTTTTTTTCCATCTTTAACCTTATTATTTTAAAGAAATGACATTCTTTATCCTTCCCAATTAAAACCTTTTTTGGCTAAACCTTTTTGACTTTTATCTTCAATATGTTTGGTTGTAATTTCAATTTGACATTTGTGTTTGAACATTGATTTTTGTATGAACTAATCTTATGAATTATAAACATTTTGTTTTACTTTATATGTTTTCAAATATATGCTCTTATTTTATATTTTATTAAAATATATCGATTTCACTATTTTATATTTTAATATATAAACAAGCCTATTTAAATTTAAAACTATTTAAATTGTATGAAGATGTCCTTTTTAGTCTTTTTACATTTATCAGTTTATCATAAAGCTAATTTTACCAAACACTTTTAAGCATAACAGCTAGCTTAACAACTCTTCAGATTTCCGCTTCGAGCTTGTTTTCAGCTACTTTTAAGCTTTCAGCTACCTTTTCAGCTAGGTTTGTCAAACATAGCCTTAATTAGACAAAAAAAAAAATCAAGGCTCGAATTGGTATAGTAATTCCGCTATAGTCGGGGACCATTTCAATAGTTAACACATAATAATATTATTATTATTCTTAATACTATCATTTAGTATAGAATATAATATATATCTTTTGAATGCTTATTTTATTTTATTTTTAAACCAACCAACAATGAAATGCAATTCCCTTTAGTAAACTAAAGATCAGAATAGGTGAAATTAAATCTGATTCTATTCTTGAGTTATTTCATTCTTTATGGATTATGGTTGCTATATTCTATTCTTGAGTTATTCCAATTTCCAATATTATTATTATTATAACACAATGGGATAGCTTAAGTGGCAAATGATGAGCTCTCTTTGTGAGGAAGAATTCTGGGAGAACCCAGCCGGGTTCGAAAAAATATTATTATTATTATTATTATTATTATTATTATTATTATTATTATTATTATTATTATTATTATATTATTATTATTATTATTATTATTATTATTATTATTATTTATTATTATTTGGTATGCGATAATGACAGGTACGGGTTGCCTTTTGTGTCACCTAATAACATACTTATGACAACAGTTGATGGAACCGGAACGGTAATTGAGTTAGCATTTGTGGTCATATTTTTAGTATTTGCGCCAAAGAATGAAAAGAGAAAGATGGGAGCGCTCCTTATTTTAGTTGTCGGAATATTCGTTGCTGTTGCGCTTCTTTCGGTGCTTGTTTTCCATGGGAGAATCAGACAGCTCTTTTGCGGTTTCGCTTCCTTAATCTCCACTGCCATTATGTACTTCTCACCTCTATCAGTCATTGTAAGCTCTTCTCATCTCATCTTCCCCTTTTCCAAACTTAATTAGTACTCATATTTGTGTTGCACTTTATTATTATTATTATTATTATTATTATTATTATTATTATTATTATTATTATTATTATTATTATTATTATTATTATTATTATTATTATTATTATTATTATTATAGCTAAGAAAATGATAATTAAGTTAATTCATATAATTAAGTAAAACCAGTGTTGCAAAAATCCCACCTAGGTGCTAGGCGCTGGTCGACCGCCTAGCATATCACATTAAATGGTGATCTGGGCGGCTGGCCGGCTAGAAGACCGCCTAGGCCACCAAAGCTTCGCCTAGGCCGCCAAAGCACCACCTAGATCGCTTAGGCGCTGACCGCCTAAGCGTCGACTAGACCGACTAGGCACCGACTAGGCCTTCTAGTCGGTCGATTAACTATTGTTTTTTTTTTAATGGGTTATTTCACTCAAAACAACATCGTTTTGAGCGAAATAATCCTAAATTGTACAAACTTTAGATATTTTTTAGGTTAATATTTAATATTTTAGTATTAACTATTAAAGTGTTATATAATTAATAATTATTAGTCTTTAAAAATTAAAAATACTTAAAAAAATTTAAAAAATAAAAAATAAAATAAAAAAATACACGGGCGCCTAGGCGCCGATTAATCCCCGGCTAGGCGTCCTAGGCGCTAGGCGCTCCCCGAGCGCCTAAGGAGCGCCTAGCGATTTTTTCAACCATGAGTAAAACTCTCGTCATTTGTCTTAATTTTATTGGTGAAAGGTGAAAAGAAACATACATATTTATAAAATTATGGCTCACATTTTTCTGATCTAATATTCCCCTTTCTAAACTTTAGTCCTAATATTTTTGTGCTTTATTATTATATTGCTTGGCTTATTCAACTCAATTACAACTTCTTCCCCTTACAATTATATCACCCTACTAGTACAATAATAATCATCTCTATAAGTAAAGCTGGCTCTTTGCTTTTTTTTCACATGTCACGAAAAGTAGATTTTTAATATAGTAAAAATACATTATTCATGATGAATGTACATTATAGTAAAAATACATTCTTCCCCTTACAATTATATCACCCTACTAGTACAATAATAATCATCTCTATAAGTAAAGCTGGCTCTTTGCTTTTTTTCACATGTCACGAAAAGTAGATTTTTAATATAGTAAAAATACGTTATTCATGTATGAATGTACATTATATAAAATAATGTATTTTCAGTACTCAAATAATATATTTTTCATGAATACAATTTACATTTGCAATATACTAAAAGCACATTATTTTTGTATTGAATGTACATTACTTGATAGTATGGTCCACACAATAATGATTGTTTAACTTAGGCCATTTAATATATAACTGTGAAAATAAAATAAAAATATAAGGCAAAAGCTTGTGTGAGACCGTGAGACGTAATACTTATTATACTAACAAATGCAATACTAAATCATGAATAAAGTATTACATTTCATATTGACTTGACCCAAAATATAATATTTGTTTACAAATTTCTATCAAAATATAAATATTTTTAATATATATATATATATATATATATATATATATATATATATATATATATATATATATATATATATATATATATATATATATATATATATATATATATATGGTCATGTTCAGGTGTGGCCGCTCCTTAACGTGTGAACAGTGTGGCCTCACCACTATGTATACAGATATACACCACTCAGTGTTAGAAAATGCACCACACAAATATGCACCGTTAGGTACATATCACCAAAAAACACACCACTAGGTATGCAAATATACACCATACAGTGTCAGCAAATGCACCATAACGGGCATGGGAGTTATGGTGTATTATTTTGGGTGTGTGGTGTGTTTTATGGTGTTTTTGTGTATTTTTATTGTGGTGCGCTTTCTAACATTGAGTGGTGCATTTTCTAACATTGAGTCGTGTGAACCGCATCGATCGCACACGCCAAATTTATTTTTTTAAACAACTAATATATAGCTGTTCAGTATAAGCAAAAGGGAATAACTATTGTCATCCTGTATACTATTATGATATAATATTATATTTGAAAATTTTAAAGTAAAATGAACATTTCTTTTAGGAAAACAAAAACTAATACATGAAAATTTGGTGACTGCAGAGGGTTGTGATGAAGACAAAGAGTGTAGAGTTCATGCCATTCCTCTTGACTTTCTCCATATTCCTATGTGGCACTGCTTGGCTCATTTTTGGCCTCCTTGAGAATGACCCTTTTGTTTATGTAAGCTAGCACTTCCCACATCTTATATATAAATGCTTAATCATATATATATATATATATATATATATATATATATATATATATATATATATATAATTTATGTCACTCAGATATAGACCAATTATAAATGTTACATCTCAATTTTATGTGGTATAAATGTTGCTCATGAAATTTGAATTGTCAAAATATGATCATATATTGACCCCATATATTGTAATTTATGTTCTTTAGGAGGAGGAGCATTTATACCACTTAGAATTGATGAGTGACATTAATAAATGACCTATCCCTGTGAGACATAATTACAAATTTTTCATTATTTTTCTTCATCTAATCAATTACATGTTACACATATATGTATGATAATAAAGGTACCAAATGCTATTGGATGTGGTGTCGGAGTATTGCAATTGATACTATATGCAATCTATAGTCAGAATACAATATTCATGACCATCAAGAGATCTTTTTCCCAATGGATGCACCAAATCAACGCCATGCCCCAACAGGAGAAGAAGCAACCAAGCATCCCGTCATCAAAACATGATGAACCAGTCTAGTGTGTGTGTTATAATAACATTATTATTATATTAAACCAAATAAAAATGTTGTGAAGTGGTTACAAATGTATTAGTAACAAGTCAAAATTAGATAATGGTTAGTGGTGGGATTTGAATGGAAGTGTGTTAGATTTATGGATTAGTTTCATTTATGTGTTTGTTAGAATTAGTGAGTTAGTGACATATTAGATAGTCACTATAAATAGATTGCATTGTTTTCATTTAATGTAAGATGTAAGAGCGTGTGTATTAAGAAGTTCAAGCTTTAAACTTTCTCCATATTAATCCTCTTTCTGTTCCAATTATATTAAGCTACGCGCGCGCGCGCACACATATATATATATAGATATATTACATCAAATATATCTACACTTGGTATCAAAGCCTGTCAACCTTCCGAGCTTGAGATATTTCCCATAGTGAAACATGGCAATGAATTTCAATATTATGGTCTGGACCCAAATTAGATGGGAAACTAGATTACAATTATTGACAAATTATTATGCCCATACATTTGAAAGCTCAAAATCTTTGAGCTTTGTTGATCTCGATCTACCAGATGGAGCTGATGCAATCGCTATATAACGAGATCAATTGGCATTGTGACAAATTCACCAAGGTGTTGATTACTCCATTTTTGCATAGTTAGTGATTAGTTGGTGCTGAAACAACAAAGGAAGCTTGGGACATCTTAAAGGTGTCACACAAAATAGTCGATCGGGCATAGATGTCCAAGTTGCAGTCATTGAGAAGGTTGTCTGATCGATGTGAGATGACATCTACAAAAACGCTAGATATGTATTTCTCTCGTCTTATTAAAATTGTGAATAAGATGAGGTTATATGGAGACTCTATTGAAGATGGTGTAATGGGAGACATCTATAGAAATGGTAGCTTGGTATGTATTTTTCTCGTCTTATCATTCTTGTGAATAAGATGAGGTTATATGGACACACTATTGAAGATGGTGTAGTGGGATACCGAGCTCTTAGAAAGTCATGTTGATGGATCTCAGGACTCCACTATACTTACTTCTCCATGGGTCACCCATTTTGTGATTGTTGTAAGTTAAGCGCGCTTAACCATAGAGTTCTTTGATTATCTGGTTGACATATTCTACTTAAAATCAATTGCTGGTGATAGTTAAGTGCGTTAGAAATAATGTAATAGATTTTGACATGCATGCCAACATGTACTGAAACTTTAGAACCCTCAATTTTATTTTTAGTGTTACAATTTTGATTAAAAGACCAAAGGAAAATTAAAGAAGAATTTAAGGAATTAATTCGAAGGAATTAAATGAGAATTTTGAAGCATTACTGTATGAAGAAAGGAAAATTCGAAGAAAGCAAGAAGAAATAGAAGTTTGCATGAAGATTTCTTGAAGATCAAGGATCATGGAAAGATAAGGATTATACTGTGACGTCATGATTAATTACCAGTAATCCATACAAGTAGAATGGTTAGAAGCTTAATCTTATGGAAAGTGACTAGTCCAAAATGGGAAGAGAGATAAAATTGGAGCAAAAATTGAAGATTAAATTCACCAAGGTGGCGTGAATTATATTTTTGGAGACTTGGAGGTCAGATTGATACTGAAACTTTTTAATGTCTCACACAACATTAAAAATGGAGTTAATTCCAGTAATGGTCCTCCGACTTTGTTGATTTTCTAAAATTAGTCCCCGACTTTTAATTTGGACAATTTAGGTCCATTGACTTTCAAATTCTTTCCAATGTTGGTCCTTTCCAATTTAGGTCCCCTTCATTTGACGAAAAGACCAACATTGGAAAGAATTTGAAAGTCAAGGGACCTAAACTGTCCAAATTAAAAGTCGGGGACTAATTTTGGAAAATCAAATAGTCGGAGGACCATTGCTGGAATTAACTCTTAAAAATGAGATAAAGTCTATTTTAAGACTGGGAAGGATACAAGACCCAGCTGACAAGGATTCAAATTTGATATTGTCTTTTTCCAACAGACAATTTCTCAAATACCTATAAATATGAAGCGGTTCAACACCAAAGAACGAATAGACGGACACAAAAATGCTATATACGAAATATTCAAGTGAAAATTCCTAGAGTGAAAAAATCTTCATCTTAGAGAGACTTGATATTCATTGAAGAACCAATCCAGAAGTCTCAAAGTTCGAAGCAAAGAAAAAAATTGTTAAATAAGTGGTTTCTCTACCGAAGTTTAGATAGAGGATTGTTACAAGGAGTTGTGAAGTCCTAGTTGCAGTGTTGGAGGCGCTGGTTTGGGTGTGATTAGTGTGGGCTTGGTGATCAAAGCACTAGATCACAAAATTCAATAGAGTGGAGTATAATGATTGCATACACTTTCAAACCACTATAATTTCTTGTGTTCTTTATTGCTTAACTATTATTTATTATTGCATGCATGATCTACAGGTCAAACACACACTACACAATATTTATATTTTTCTGTTTACAAGACATTGACAAACTGTTGAGTGTTTTGTTTTTATATTGCTTAGAAAAATTTTGAATTGTCTATACAAGCCTATTCACCCCCTCTCTCCCCCCCCCCCCCCCCCCCGTTCTAGACTTATACTCTTTCTCTTGGGACCAACAAAGTATATATTGACTATTTAACCACATCCCTCTATGGTAAGCCACAACGCCACATCTCGAATTGAGCAGGAACTGAACTCGGCCAACTCGGCAAACGCCCAACAGTTCCCCTCCCAGCACCTGCCGTAACCTTTAATCACCAAGCCCAGTTGCGCAACATGCCTGACTCGGTCTTTATCCTTCACGCCCATCATCCCCCTCCAAACTAGACTTGGCCTGACCTACGCCAACATCCCATCTGGGATTAGACTTGACTTTTGCCTCGCCATCGATTAGAACTAGTGGCTTCGGCTCTAATACCAATTGTTGGATCTCAACGATGCACTATGTTTACTTCCCAATGGGTCTCCTATCAGGCTATCATATGACTATTGTAAGTCAAACACGCTTAACCATAGAGTTCTTTGGTTATCTGGTTACCATATCCTACTTAAAATCAATTGGTGATAAGTAAGTTGACATTAACCATTTAACCATTTCCCTCCATGGTAAATCACAACGCCACATCTCGAATTGAACATAGGCTAAACTTAGCTAACCCGGCAAACGCCCAAGACATATTGATAGATTGCGTCAAAATCGGAACCACTTGTAGAAGAAGCTTTGAAAAGCCAAGTTACTCTTAAAATGACTGCCTCTAATCAAAGAAATGGAGGATCTGGCAGAGGTCTTGGAAGGAGAAGAGGAAGATCTAGAGAAAGAGGACATGATAATTCCAATAAGGGAATTAGAGGAGACAACTCCAACAAAGGAAGATGTAGAGGTAATACCCAAAGAAGGTAAATTTCCATTTCATTGCTACAATTGTGGCAAGTATGGGCACAAGATTGCAGATTGCTAATATAATGAGAATAATCTTTAAAATCAAGCAAACATTGTTGAAAAATCTTGTGACAGATCTACTGAACCTGAAACCTTATTTTTGGTTAGTAACAGTTTGTCTGTAGGTGAAAACATATGGTTCTTAGGTACTGGGTGCAATAAACATATGTGTGGGAAGAAAGAATTATTTTCCGAAATAGATGAATCAGTCCAATCTGAAGTGACATTTTGCAATAAGTCAAAAGTGTCAATTTTGGGAAAAGGTAAAATCTCTATTTAGTTGAAGGATGGTACTTGCAATTTTATATATGATGTTTTCTATATGTTTCTGAACTACACTAAAATTTGTAGGGTATGGGGCAATTGTAAAACAAAGGTATAAAATAAATATTACTTTGGGTGTTAGTACCATTATTGATGCTAAATCTGTCTTGATTGCAAAGGTAAATATGCTCCAAAATAGACAATTTCCTTTGAAAATCAATCATGCACTTCTTGCTTGCTTTAATTCTGAGATCTGTGATGATAATTGGTTATGGTATATATGGCTTGAGCATTTTCATCTCTCGGGATTAAATTACCTAGCAAGAAAGAAACTTGTTTCTAATTTTCCGATTGTTAATGTTCTTGATAATATTTGTGAGATTTGTTTGATTGGGACGAAACATATATGCAAGTCTAAAAGAGCACCAAAACAGTTGAAAATTGTTCACTCATATCTGTGTTCATTGGAAGCTAAGTTTCCTCAAATGGAGGTTGTATGTACTTTGTTACTTTCATTGATGATTTCAGTAGGAAAACATGAATTTATTTTCTAAAGCAAAAGTCATATGCATGTGATGTTTTCAAATAATTTAAGGTTTTGTTAAAAGGCAAATTGGTTATGAGATTAAAATTTTGAGAACTATAGAGGTACATAATATATTTCTTGTAATGAATTTTTAAAGAAAAATGGTATTCAGCATAAAATGACAACTAGGTACAATCCACAACAGAACGGAGTCGCTTAGGAAAAGAATAGAGTCGTCATGAATATGGTAATGTGTATATTCTGAAAGCTAAAAAAACTGCCTAAGTCTTTCTGGATAAAACTAGTGACTTGTACTATTTATGTATTGAACAGGTATCCAACTAAAAGTGTTTGTGATAAGACAACTAAGGAAACTTAGAGAGTGAGAATAAACCTTCTATCACACATCTCAAAATTTTTGGATGTTTGGCATATGCACATGCGCCAGATCAATTACGGAAGAAGTTGAATGATAAAGGTGAGAATTGTATTTTCATTGGTTATAGTGACACTTCAATGGCGTATAAACTATACAATACTGAAACTCAAAATGTTGTTTACGTTATAAGTCGTGATGTCAGTTTTGATGAATATGGTGCATGAGATTGAAGTGTGTTAGATTTAGGGATTATTTTCATTTGTGTATGTGTTTGTTAAAATTAGTGGATTCGTGACATATTAGTCACTATAAATATATTGCATTGTATTCCAAAAAAAATAAATTAGATTGCATTGTTTTCATTTCATGTAAGATGTAAGAGTGCCTGTATTAAGAAGTTCAAGCTTTAAGTTTTCTCCTATATTAATCCCCTCTCTCTTCCAATTATATTAAGCCCCACACACATACATACATACATACATACATACATACATACATATATATATATATATATATATATATATATATATATATATATATATATATATATATATATGTGGAAATAAATGATACCGTATTTTGCAGTTTCCTGCCCGTAAATGAAGCTCTTACTTAATACATGTGTATAATGTGTTTAATGAGATATTTAATATGTAAGTTATGGCTTTAATTTATAGATATATATGTCATGTCAACATAATTTAATAAAGAAAAAATTGTACGGAAGCAAAGTCCAAACTAACTTTAAATTAAAGGTTTTTCCGCACCAAAGGCTAATCACTCTCCGTTAGCCTAAAGTGGCCACGACACAATATTTTGATTTGACATCAGCCATTGTGTCAGTAATATATCAATGATGTTTATAAAGAAAAATGATGAAGTACAAAGTTGCCTCTTTATAATTTAGTAGAAACATAATCTTAGCTTACACAGCTTCCATCAATATATCATGTACCATTATCGATATTATAAGATGAATCAAAGTGGACCACTAATATATATTAAATGTTTATTTTTAATATATTAAAATTTTATTTTAATATACTGTAGATTGATTTTTTTGTATACTATCTAAAAATTAATATTCAATATATTATAAATAAACATTCAGTATACTAAAAATGAATATCACTACTACAAATTTGATCATATAACTTTACACTACACCCTTTAAAAAAGGTGTAGTGTATTCCCAAAAATAAATAAACGGTCCTACTTTTCGCGGTACCCACCGAGATCGGGTGCCGCGGAAAGTAAATTATTAAAATATTAATTAACTTTCCACTGCACCCATAGGGAGTGGGTGCCGCGGAAAGTAAGTTATTAAAATAATAATTTACTTTTTGCGGCAGACGCTTATTTGGTGCCGCGAAAAGTCAACCCACTTACCCCTCACAAATGTCAAAAACATATCTGGTGAGACCATTTTCGGAACCATCACATACACCATTTTCGTCTTCCTCACAAGTGCGGAAACCCCCACACAACAACTCGTCTTCTTCATCACCATTTTTTACTTTACCTGCATTTGAGGAAAACCGTTGTCGACGCCTCTCACCGCCATTGTCGTCAACTCCGAGGACTGTCGCCGCCGCCATTGCTTCAGATCTGCTACTAACGCTATTGCTCACCGCTCTCCGCCGTCGCACGCGTTGACGCCATTCTATCGGTAAGTTTTATTTTATTTTTATTTTGTATTTCAATTATTTAGTATTTATTTATTTATTTCAAATATTATTAATGCATTTGATTTGTTTCTTTTTATTTGTAATTAATTTTGAATATAATAGCTAGTGTGTTATATTTGAACTTTGTGAATATTAATGTTTGATTTGTTATAGATTTTTTTGAATTTTATTATTATTTTGAATATTTATTGTGAATTTTTTGAATTTTATTATTATTTTTTGAATTTTATTATTATTGTGAATGACAAAAATAATTCATAATTAATAATATGGAATCATAGAATTTATCAATTTATTTTGAATTTCTATATTTATTTTGAATTTTAAAAAATTTGTGAAAATAAGTTATTTGTTGTCAAACAATTTAAAATAATATTATTTCTAAGTATATTACATAAATTAGTATTAATTAACAAAATGACTATAAATAATATAAATTTTGAGAGAGATAGAATTACTTGAATGTAAAATTTTACATTTATTATTGTGCAATACATTTTATGAAATTAGTATTTTGATAAATTAGGTACTTGATTAAATAGGTAGTTAGAGACATTAATTATTTGATTATTAGTTAGGTATATGTTTTGATGAATTAGGTACTTCATTAAATAGGTATTTAGAGACATTAATTATTTGATTATTAGTTAGGTATATATTTTGATGAATTAGGTACTTCATTAAAAAGGTATCACTAGTACAAAAAATAACATAAAACATTGACATTCAGCTACCGTTCTTCTAAGAATGGTGGTGTATTCTTAAAAAAAAAAAAACAAAACAAAAAACAAAAACAAAAAAAAAAAACAAAAACAAAAATGAGCTGGCAATTTTGTAAATAAGTGATGAACAATCTATCACTGTTGTGAGAAGGAACGTATGTGGTTTAAACAAAAAAATGCATTTTATATTCGGTCACTATTCCAAGTAGTAACAGTGGCAGAAAGTAGATTAAAAAAAATAAAAAAAATAAATGACATTTCGCCACCATCTTAGTATGGAACGGTGGTGGAATGTTTATTATTAAAAAATAATAAAGCATAGATTAATCCTTCAGTTCTGCGCGGACCAAATCACGTTCACCTCCACTGCAAACACCATTGTCGCCATTGCGCCACCACCGTCCGTCATTGCAGCCACCATCGTCGCCCATTGCACCCATCACCGCCTCCGCCTCAGTCGCCTGTCCAGCCGGCTACCACAGTCCGCCATTGCAGCCATCAGATCTGAGGTCGGTTTTTTTTTTTTTTTCTTTGCTTTTGTTTTTTAAATTTTGGGTAATAATATATTAATGTTTTATTATTATATTGATAAATGTGATGTGTTATGATTTTATAAATTTTATTTCGAATTTATTTTAATTTGTTATTAATTTTTATTTTTGTATATTGTTTTGTGAAAGAATATGAATATATTTACAGTTCAATTGTATAAGCGGTTAGATTACCTATGAGTTAATATATTTTCAATTTTTAAATTATATATATATATATATATATATATATATATATATATATATATATATTTAAAAATTATTAATTAAATCTTCTTAATAGATTAAACTAAGTGATCGCCAATAGTCCACTTGACATCACATTACTCAAAATTAGATAATAAATAGTTTTATTATTTTACGGGTATTTTAGTATGTTTTTTTTTTTTTTTGACATTTCTATGGTCATAATACTTTTGTTGATTGTAGTCCAAGTAGAATGGTAGATATATATTATTAATATAAGTATTTTAACTTCCATTATATTATTTATAAATTTTTATGTATGTTTATAATTAATATATGGCATTTTGCTCTGTTCTTACGGATGGACAGAGTAAGTCCTTCAATTGGATACAATACAAAGTATGTATGAAAATTGAATTTAAGCTTTAGTGTGATATTTTGAATTACAAAAAAATTTTAAATTACTATATATATATATATATATATATATATATATATATATATATATTATAGTGCCCGATACAACTAGGACATATTGAGTGTGGATATTACGTCATTCGATATATGTTTGACATCGTGACAACATATTCATCTATTGATCGTTTGGATGAAGTAATCAAATTTAAATAGAGCTATGTATAGTTAAATTATACTTTATTAATTAAAACTTTTAATAATTTTATTAATTAAATTATATTGTAGACAGTGGAGGATCCAGAAAAATGTCTCAGTGGGGGCGAAACATGAAAGAGGTAACTCCAAGTTGCTCCCTTATATGGGAGGTTGTGGTTCGAGCCTCAGAGATATTAAGTCGTTGTGCTTCAATAGGTTGAGAAAGTAGTAATAAACATATATTGCAGTAGTATTAAAAAATGAAACACTTAAAATGAATATAGTCATCAATATTCTTGGATATAGACGAAAAATAAAAGACATCAAAAGTCAAAACTTTATACAAATATTAATAACAATATATGAAACATAAATTAATTTGATAAAATAATTCAAAATAGAAAACGCATTATAAATTATGTATCTCATTATTAAGTTTAAAAAAAAGTTATATATATATATATATATATATTGAGTGGTGCATTTCTTAACATTGAGTGGTGCATTTCTTAGCATTGACTGGTGCATTTCTTAGCATTGACTGGTGTAAACTGCACGGCCGCATGGGAAGGCGCGGTCACATTTGACTGGTGCATTTCTTAGCATTGACTGGTGTAAACCACACGGCCGCATGAGAAGGCGCGGTCACATTTGAATAGAAATATATATATATATGTGTGTGTGTGTGTGTGTGTGTGTGTGGAATGAAAAAACTACAGACAAAAAGTTAAATATTTAAGGGTGAGGGTCTACAACTATAAGGATTCAAACCCTCACAATTTCTTAAGTAAACATGCACACATTCCAACTCAACTAACTAGTTAATTGTTGTTCATAATTGTTTTCATATATATATATATATATATATATATATATATATATATATATATATATATATAGGGTCATGTTCAGGTGTGGCCGCGCCCTTACGTGCGGCCGTGCGGTTTACACCACTCAATGCTGGACTTCTGGCTGGTGACTATTTGCGTCTGGGGAAACTCCGGACGCAGATAGTTCGGACCAATTGCGTCTACGGAATATGCGTCTGGTGTACTCCAGACGCAAGAAGTCCAAAATTCCAGACGCAAATACCCCTTTTTGTACTAGTGTTACCATGTTATGTGTTTTCAATTTGTTTGCAGGTACAAAAATTATTAATTGTATAAACAAAATTTGTTAATTGCATATACAAATAAAATTTGTTAATTGTAAACACATAATTTTTAAATTAAAATTCACAATGCAAAATTAACCCATCCATGGTATAACAATTGCCACATCATTCCTCAAAACTCTATAAATGCCCCAAGTGGAAACGTGTATTAGTGCACGGTTTAAGAGTTGAGTGTTAGTTTAGACTTTAGAGAGATGCATGGTCTAGCGCGCACTCTCCATTTGGCTTTTGGGATCTTTGGTATGTTTATTTCTTCTCTCAGATGAAAATCTCTGCTCTTTTTTTTTTTTCCTAATTATTCAATACACTTTTATTCTGACCCTTAATTTTTTTTTTCTTTTAGCAAATGGAACTGCTTTTTTCATCTTCTTGGCACCAATGTAAAATTCTCTCTCTCCCTCTCTCCCTCTCAATATACATGTATACATACAGATTTAAATATAGGTGTATATATGTATACCTATATGTGTGAACATTCTCAAATAACTTTTAACTTTTGGTTGGAAGGAATTACAATTCTATTCCCACTTAATTCCACATAATTCGAAGACAAGCAAATTCTTTCGTTTGGTTAGAGGAATTTAAATTCCCTTATTTTCATGGAATTAAAATTCAACGCCCTCTTGGTATTTCAATTATATTTCATGGATTTTGGGAAGAAAATAATTACTTTGAGACAACATTAAGCATATGTTTTTTAAACTAAAATTGATGTTTGACATCTCTTTCGATTATAGTGTATATTCTTCTTCTACCCTCAACACAGAATATCAATAAGTAGGCAACATCAATCAAATACGTTTTCTCAAAACACTCTTATCTATTTTATTGCTTTCGTTATGCAATTTTAGAAGATGTCGTTTTGTGTTTTAAAAAAATTCTTGTTGCACACGTACATTAGAATAGTGAATATTCTGGTGTAAGATAATGTATTTTATGAGTTAGAATAATGTATTTCATAAGTTATAATAATGTATGTTATGTGTAGAATAATGTATTTCATGTGTTAGAATAATGAAATTTCTAGGGTAAGATAATGCTTTTTATGAGTTAGAACAATGTACTTTATGTGTTAGAATAATGAACTTCATATGTGTTAGAACAATAAAATTTTTGGGGTAAGATAATATATTTTATGTGTTAGAATAATGTATTTTATGTGTTAGAGTAATGTATTTTATGAGTTAGAATAATGTATAATTTACTTTATGTGTTAGAATAATGAAATATTTGGGGTAAGATAATGTATTTATGAGTTAGAATAATGTACTTTATATATGTGTTAAAATAATGTATGTTATGAGTTAAAATAATGTACTTTATGTACTTTTAGACAGTGATTCACATAATAATTATTGCACCAAGACTTTTATTCTTTTTGGGTCAAGATCTTTCTAATAAAATAATCCCAAGGGCCAGCCCCATCAACAACCTCTGAAAACTATAAATATACACATTATTTTTGGGTTCAAGCTTATAAATATACACATTACTTTTTATTTTGGTAATACAATATTTGTATATATGACATTGTAATGTTAGTATTTTTAAAATTTTTGAAATTTGTGCAGATTTTTTTTCTCTCTACATTATTGCTAGTTTCAACCTTTAATATTCTTGATGTTTGATTTTTCTTTTTTTTTTCTTTTATTTTTAATTTCCTTAAACAAATTGTAGTGTTACATTCAAGAGGATCATCAAGAAAAGGAGCACGGAAGAGTTCTCTGGATTGCCCTATGTCATGACCTTGCTCAATTGCCTGCTTGCTGCTTGGTATATTCTTTCAACACTTCATTCTATTTTTTACTTAAACACTTTACTTCTTTGTGTATCAACACCAAATTAAACATATTGAAGTGATGACTTTGGTATTGATTTTTTGCCTGATTTGTTAAGGTCTAATCTGTCCTTAATTAATAGTTTATTTTTGTTGTGCATTATAAATGTATTATACAACATCACCAATTTGGAGTGCAGTTGAGTCGAAGGGACTTATCCATCCATAATAACACGTTGAGGGTCTGATCCGTGAATTGGCTTAGCATTACTCTTGTGCATCAATAATAATAACAACCATTTTTATAAATTTGATATTTATATTTTAGGAAATAACTTATATAGTACTCCAAAATATAATGTCTATATATTATTACCATTCAAGAAGATAAGAAAATATATGGTGGATGCATGTGCATGATAACAATAGTTGGAAAAAATAACATAAGTTATAATGGTAGGGGTATTTTTTTTATCAAAATATTGTATAGTACAACATTTATAGCATTATATATATATATATATATATATATATATATATATATATATATATATATATATATATATATATATATATATATATATATATATATATATATAGATTTTTATTCAAATGTGGCCGCGCCCTTACGTGCGGTATGAAATACACCACTCAACGTTATTGAGTGGTACATTTCGTAACATTGAGTGGTGCATTTCTTAACATTGAGTGGTGTAAACCGCACGGCCGCACGTAAGGGCACGGCCACACCTGAACATGACCCTATATATATATATATATATATATAGTAACGGAAAAAACAGACAAATGAAGGGTATAACTTTCATTCACACTTATTAGTTTTTATATTATTATGATTATGATTATGATTTTGTATGCAATAATGACAGGTACGGGTTGCCTTTTGTGTCGCCTAACAACATACTTATGACGACAATTGATGGAATCGGAACGGTAATTGAGTTAGCATTTGTGGTCATATTTCTAGTATTTGCGCCAAAGAACGAAAAGAAAAAAATTGGAGCGCTCCTTATTTTAGTGGTCGGAGTATTCGTTGCTGTTGCGCTTCTTTCGGTGCTTGTTTTCCATGGGAGAATCAGACAGCTCTTTTGCGGTTTTGTTTCCTTAATCACCACTGCTATTATGTTCTTCTCGCCTCTATCGGTCATTGTAAGTTCTTTTCATCTTGCTCTAGCCTTTCTCAACCTTAATTAATCACTAGTCATCATTTTTTGTGTTGCACTTCATTATTATTATAGCTAGGAAAATGATAATTAAGTAAACTCTGATCCAATAAGTAGAACTCCCGTCATGAGTCTTGATTTTATTGGAGAAAGATGAAAAGAAACATATATACATATAAAAACTATGACTCACATTTTTCTGAATGAATCAAAGTAGGGAAAATCACTATTTTGGTCCCTCAATTGTTTCCCAATTGTCAAATTAGTCCTTAGTTATCAATTTCAACTAAATAGATCCTCGAATTGTTTAAAATTTCTTCAATTAAACCCTTCGATGATTAAACTGACTTAATTGACGAAATTTTAGAAATAGGGATCTGAAATCACTATTTAGTCTCTCAGAATGGTTTAATTACCGAAATTTTAAACAATTCGAGGATCAAACTAATTGAAATGATAACTAGAAACTACATTGAAGTTAGAAAAAACAATTGAAGTACCAAAATGGTGATTTTTCCATCAAATTATGATAGGTAAACATAGAGTATAAAATAGAATAAATTATTTGTTTTGCTTATTGAAGTCTATACTTTGTCATTGATATTCTAACTATATATTTCAATTATATCAACCTACTAAATACTAATAAAATACTCCCTCCGTCCCATTTTACCTGTCCTATTTACTATTCATTGGTCAAACCAACTCTTTCTTCATTTCTTATTTTTTTTAGTAAATTTTTATTATTTTTAAATTTAATTTTTTTGTGTTTAATAGTACTTTTGATGTAGTTTCTAAATATATAAATTTTATATATTAATACTAAACTTAATATTATGAAAAATTGGATTAAAAATAACTTCAGTCAAGCCTCGTTATACGAACCAGACAACCAAAATGGGACGGAGGGAGTAATAATTATCTCTAAAAGTATGGCTGGCTCTAGGCATGTTGCACACGGCCCAAAAATTAATTAGGTGCATGCCCACATTCTTTTGACCCGCTTGTTATAATTTTGTGGAACATGGTCCAAAAATGGCGCCATTTCTTGAAGTAAAGAAACGGCAGTCGTTATATTTTATCAATCTCCTATTTTTTGTGTGTTAATAACAAAATGAAACTACATTGTATCTAAAATGAAACTGTGTTGCATATTATGTTTATATTATCAAATTAAACAGTAATTGAATTGCAATGATACTTTAGTTGTGATGAAATAAAACTAAAATATGTATAAAATGAATTGAAATTGAATAACATGTCTCACATATTGATTGTATATTATCAAATGGAAGTGTAGTTGAATAGAAATGATACTTTAGTTTTGTTGGAATGAAATTACAGTATGTATAAAAAGAAACAGAATAATGTCTCACATATTGAGTACATATTCTCAAGTGAAAATGTAGTTATATCGAAACGATACTGTAGTTGTGTTGCAATGAAACTATAGTGTATATAAAATGAAACTGAATAACAGTTTCACATATTTGAATGCATATTATCCAATGAAACTATAGTTTAACTAAAATTATAATTTTTTTCAAAAAAAAAAAAACTAAAATTATAGTTTAATGGTGTTGTAATATGACTACAATGTGTATAAAATGAAATTCAATAACATGTCTCACTGTAATAAAACTATTGCAAGTATAATATCGAATGAAACTGTAGTTGAAACAAAATGAAATTGTAATTGTGTTGAAATGAAACTAATGTATATAAAATGAAATTGAATATGTTATACAAGCAGAACTAATTACGCAAAATGGGTGCCGTTTCTTTTTATTAAAAGAAATGACATCGTTTGAGATCCATAGTAAAATTTGCCCTTTTGACCACCTTTTTAACCAAGTTTGTCACAGGATCATTACTATATGGGTCATGGTCCACACAATTGCAACGTGAACTACAAATAAAAAGTATATTATTTGTGTACATAAAATATATTATTTGAAAGTATATAATTTAAATATTAAAATTACATTATTTTGTATACTATAAAATAATTTACATTCAGTACACAAGCAATGCATTTTTTGTATATTAAAATGTAAATTGTATTCATGAAAAGTATATTATTTGAGTATTAAAAGTATATCATTTTGTATACCATCAAATAATGTATATTCAATACACAAATAATGTACTTTTAGTATTCATGGTTTGCAGAAAAATTTGTCTTCATCACGGGTCCGGGCCAAAAAGGATAGGGGTCTCGTGCAATAATTCAACTTGGGTCATTTATTATATATAATTGTGAAAATAAAATAAAAAAATATACAGAGTAATATTTATTAAAAAATTTCTTTCAAAATATAAATATTTTTTTAAAAAAATATACATCTAAAATTTCACGGAAAAAGTGAAAAGTCATCCATCTAACTTTTATCTCAACTATTTTAACATTTTTAATTTAAAAAAAAAAAAACAATCAGTGTTAAGTATTTTAATAACATTCATACAAAATTACATATTATACAACAACTTATGTATTTAAAATTTTAAATTCAAAAAACATGTATTTAGAGTTTTAGAATCCTGTACTAAGGTTATGAATGTATTGTAAACAAATAAAAAATAAAAAACCAAATTACCTACAAATCACATTATTATAAAGCTGTATCTTCCATTAATAGTCTCATTTTAGGGTGTTTGGTTCATAGGGTAGACACAATGAATAAAATTAAAAGTCATATTGGTTGACAACTTTTTAACACAAAGGTATATGATTTGTTTATCCATATCATTACAAAATCCACTGCCTATTTTAAATCGGCATTATCCATTCTCATTCCATTGCCTCCTTATTTTGTTGCCTCCTCACTTCATCGACTCCATTAGTGCATCGCCTACCCACTTCATCTCCACTCTTAAGATCAATTGCCTTGATTTTTTTCGGTTGTTTTTAACTTTTAAAACCTTTATTCCGATTATAGACTATAGAGTAATATATAACCAAACATTAATATTTGTAATCATTCCAATTTCACCCTACTACATACCAAGTATATAAAGTACTATCACCAAAACTCATTTCAATTACCAAGTATTTGATTCTCATTTCGATTTCAATTCTCATGTTCCAACCAAACACACCCTTAATTATACTTTTTCTATGCTTTGACGCAAATGATTACAGGTTTTCCTTGTCACAAAAAAAAAAAAAAAAAAAAAAAAAAAAAAAAAAAAAACTCCCAATTTTTTTTTAAATTGAATACCTAGACTGCCTGAGATTTTAAGGTGGAAATATGAAATAATCCACGCCTAATTTATTAAGAAAAATGCAATATATAGCTTTTCAGTATAGCCACAGGAGGATAATTATTTGTCATCCTGTATGTTATTATGATAGAACATTATATTTGAAAATTTTAAGATAAAATGAACATTTCTTTTAGGAAAACAAAAACTTAATTAGTAGTCTCATATTCATGAAAATTTGATGAGTGCAGAGGGTTGTGATGAAGACAAAGAGTGTAGAGTACATGCCATTCCTCTTGACTTTCTCCATGTTCCTATGTGGCACTTCTTGGCTCATTTTTGGCATCCTTGAGAAGGACCCTTTTGTTTATGTAAGCTAGCACTTCTAAATCTTATGCATACTTAATCATTAATATATATATATATATATATATATATATATATATATATATAAAATTTCTGGTGCGGCCGTGCGGTCACACACCACTCAATGTTACGAAATACACCACTCAATGTTAATAAACACACCACACAAATATGCACTGTGGTGTGTTTCTTAACATTGAGTGGTGTATTTTGTAACATTGAGTGATGTAAACTGCACGGCTTCACGGGAGAGCACGGTCGCACCTAATCATGACTCTCTCTCTCTCTCTCTCTCTCTCTCTCTCTCTCTATATATATATATATATATATATATATATATATATATATATATATATATATAATGCATATGGGAAATTGCAATTCATGTCCCTCAGATAAGGACCAATTATAAATGTCATCTCTCAATTTTAAGTGGTATAAATGTTGCCCCAAAATTATCAAAATGCGATCATATATTACCCCGATATATTTTAACTTATGTTTTCCAAGAGGGACAACATTATACCACTTAAAATGGAGGGATGATATTTATAAATGGCTTATACCTGAGGACATAAATTACAATTTTTCTAATATGTTCCTTCATCTAATTAATTACATGTTACTCATATATGTATGATAATAAAGGTACCAAATGCGGTTGGATGTGTTGTCGGAGTATTGCAATTGATACTATATGCAATCTATAGTGACAAGACAATATTCATGACCATCAAGGGATCTTTTTCCCAAGGGGTGCTCCAAATCAATGCCATACCCCAACAGGAGAAGAAGCAACCAAGCGTCTCGTCATCAAAATATGATGAACTAGTCTAGTGTGCGTGTTGATGGACACTTTTATATAATGTCATCGTAAGTGCACGAATCAGTTATAGTGATAGTGTGCAAAAACAAAGGTCGATCCCACAATGAATTAAAACCATGCAATAAAAATAATGCAATTTAATAAACTTAAAAATAAGAAATGATCGAGTGAAAGTTTTAAAGTCTTCAAGGTGCAATATCAATAGCGGAAACTAAACCAAACGTTATGTATAAAAACAATAAAAGAAATAAACAATTAAAAACCAAGAAAACAAGATAGCAAGAAATTTAGTAACTAATGGAGAAGACAATAGGAACATGAATTCACTACCACTACTAATTTTGTAGGAAAGTTTAACATCGTCAATCAATTAAAGGTTCGTTCTTTTCTTTAATAAGACTATCATGTATGGCATCCAGGATTAGCCACTTCCTTTAATTGTTCATATGTCTAAGGCACTTATTCAAACAATTTAAACTCATTAGGTCCAAAAGAACTACGGAATGCCCGGGTTATGAACAAGTAAACAATCTAATAAGACAATCAAATTATTTATCTTTTTATCCTACCGAACATAGAATTTAAAGGCATGATATTTACTCAATTAATTCCCTCACATATTAACCTATGCTAAAATTAGCCAGATTTAAGCACATTCAATCACATTACAAAACTATAAGATAAAACTTAATTAATTGGCAAACTTAAATCAATTAATACAAAATGTTCGTGGCAAAATCATGATGTTCCTAGAAAAGAAATTTAACAAACCATTACAGTAAATGAATTTGTAATGAACATGTAATTAGGCACTAATCACTGCAATTAGCACTTTAATCGTATTCTAAGTAGCAACACGGTTCTCAAAATTGCAAGGATTACAAATTCCACCAATCGTTATACCCTGCACCACGGTGCACATAGCAATGTGCACCACGTACGTAAAACGATGCCATTTTGGTGTTAGTAGACGCGGACGCGAATGACTTAGGGAATTCATTATCTATAATACACATAATCATTATCTATAATATACAGAACGTTTGCCTAGAATACACAGAATATTTGCCTAGAATACACAGAATATTGACACAAAATACACAGATGTTAGTGGACGCGAATGACTCCAGGGAATTCATTATCTATAATACACATAATCATTATATAGAATACACAAAACGTTTGCCTAGAATACACAGAATGTTTGCCCATAATACACAGAATATTGACGCAAAATACACAGAACTCATCCTCCTAACATTCGAATGCACAAACACATCACAACTTGTGTTAATAACATGAATACACATAATATTTACACAAAATACACAGAACTCATCATCCTAAACATGCGAATGCACAGACACATCACAACATGTGTTACTAACATGAATACACATAACGATTGCCTATAATACACAGAACGGTTGCCTAGAATACACAGAATGATTGCCTGGAATACACAGAGTATTAACATAAATACAGAAATCGGCCGAAACGGGAAATGTGATTTCCAAAAAAACGAACGATTAAGGTACGTGGTGCACATTGCTATGTGTACCGTGGTGCATAGTATAATTTGCCAAATTCCACAAACAAAGGCTAAGGAAATTTAGGAAAAATAGAAAGAAAGAAGGGAGCAGAATCTTGTTGATGTGCCAACCCAATTCGAAGCTACTGCACGAGACTTCTCTATTGTCCGCCGACGCTCAATCTACTGCTGCCTAACAGGGAGTTATTCAATGCTGATCGCCGAATGGAATTTGTGTCCGCCGAACAGCGTATTGGAGCTTGGAATTAATTTCGCCTGCCTCAACAAATTCTTCGTTGACCGAAAATCCTTTTTGGTGAAGGGAATTGACGATGAAGCTGCCAACCGGAATTTTCCGTCCAGGTCACAACACTCCTCTGGAATTTGCCAAAATGCATATACATTTCCAGCATGTTTGGTTCGGAATGAATTTAAGGGAAATAAGAATAGTATTTCATAAGTAATGGAATAGGTAGGGAATATAATATGAATTGTATTCTATTGTTTGGTTTGCCGAAGGAATAGACTTTAGGAATATAATTTCAATGTTTGGTTTGTAACGGTTGTAATATATATATATATATATATAGAGGCCCTTGTTCACATGAGGACCTCTAATTATAGAGGATTATGAGGACCCATCATAATCATCCAAATTATTAGATTAAATGGCTGAGATTAGTTAGTATTAAGTGAGGGATACACGCTCTTTATTTGGATCAAGCCTCAAGGGCAAATAAGAGAATGAACAAGAATATTAATTAACGTAGGATTTGAATTAAGAACACAGAAATTGGATTCATACAACAACAAGGAAACACACACAACTTCTTCTCTCAGGAAACACAGGCAACTGTCGGCATTGTACTGAAACTTTTCGAAAATTGGGAAAAAATTAAGGAATTAGCACAGAAGCACGTCAGTCTGCAATTGAAGAAGACGGAGAGACAGATTTCGAACGAAACTACGATGCGGCGAAACAGTACAGTAAGTTCTGAAATTAAAACTACAGTAGTTATACTATGTTTGATAAATGAATAATCCTATCAAGGGGGCAGGGGAAAATCGGCGTTGGTGGTAGAACCAAATACATTGATATAGGTAGTTGTGAAAGATTAGAAAAACGTTAGATGTACCGTGGTGTGCCTGAGCTATTTAAATCGTGTGCCTGGTATTTATGAGTTGTGTGACTAGCGTGTATTAGACTATAAATACATAATGAACACACTAAAATCATAAAAAGAGACTAGATTGTATAATTTAATCAGTTGCATAACAATGAAAATGTGAATATGAATATTACATACTTGCATGATTATGAGTAGGTCAATAAGGGTGAGGAACAACCCACCCGATATGACTTCCGTAATTGTCCTTTGAACCCAAACAAAAAGAAGTAAAAAATAAGAAAGCGAATGCATATGTATAGAGAAGACGAGAAATCAAGGCTACATTGACAATAATACAATCTAAAATTTTACATACACTTTCTTTAATGAACTTTAATTTCATGTATTCGTAAATTTTCCCCATTCAAATCAAGTACATTAGTTTTGGTTAAAGATCAGAAATAATTATGCATTTACCAAGCACAGAACCCATCCATCAAAGGCACACGATATAAAGTGAACAGGCACACAACATATTCCGGATTGAACTTGAGGCACACAATTTTCTTAAGGCATTAAAATTAAATAAACTGAGAACAAACTTCTCTATGGCACTAAATAATGATATGACAATAACAATAGATATAAACAGTTGGCAGATTCCACATTTGATCTGCTCATGTCTCTCAAACGACGAAGAATAATTAGCCAGGCCAACCATTCTCCTCATTGGTTTGCTAGCAAAGCACACATATGTTTGATTATTCTGACACATAATTTTAATCATATAAGAAATGTGTTTTCCCCTTGGTGTTTATAATTTCCTATTACCATTATCCGATCGAGAAGAGCTTTTGAATATGATAATCATCATTTGTATTAATCATGTATTCAACAGATCAGAGAAAACTATGTCTAAAACTATATATCTATAAATACTAAGTTTAAATACCAACTTTATATCTAAAAAAAACTCAGAATCAAAATTTCACCATATTCAAGTATGTGTGTGTGTATAGAAGACGCACATGATATAAAGCGTATGGTCACACAACATTCGCAATCTAACCTTATGTCCATTATTTAAAATGTTCATTTCCTACTAATATTGTAGTTCACTCTAAGCACACGAATTGAACATGCCAGGCACAAGATTTAAGCCAAAGAGGCACACACCGATATACATACACTGCTCTAAACTTTCCCCACTGACGATAATAGCCACCACCTATTTCCGCCATTGTTGCCTTCTTAGACCCCAAAATCGTCGCCGTCTAGCACATGCACCACCATAACTATCCGACCGGAAGACGACGTGCGACCTTACCCACACTACCACCACCCGTCCAACCGCTACCCCGTGAAGAACCGCGACGTCTGCACCACCACAACCAGACCGGCGAGTCCCACAAAAACCGAAGAGAGAAACGTAGAGACGAAGCTGAATGGAGAAGACGAAGTCGAAGAGTCTTGCAACGTAACCAAGAAACGTTTACGACTGGGAATATGAACCCTACACGATACACTCGGTATTATAAAATTAAAAGCCCTCTACAAATGACACAAATACCCTTTCAGATTAATAATCCACCCGCCTAGCACAAAAAGAATCCGAAATTACCATTAATCTCACACCATCATAAAATCCAATCCAACGCACCATATTAGTCCTCATGGTCCTCTATAATACATTAGTCCTCACCTAGTCACCTGAATACATTCCTATATATATATATATATATATATATATATATATATATATATATATATATATATATATATATATATATATATATATATATATATATTGGTTCAGGTGTGGTTGTGCTCTCCCGTGCAGCCGTGCGGTCACACACCACTCAATGTTACGAAATACACCACTCAATGTTAAGAAACACACCACAATGCATATTTGTGTGGTGTGTTTCTTAACATTGAGTGGTGTATTTCGTAACATTGAGTGGTGTGAATCGCACGGTCGCACGGAAGAGCACGACCGCACCTGAACCTGACACTATATATATATATATAATAGCAATAAATTGTGTTAAGGTTTACTTTTAAGGGATAATGATGAATAGTTGGAATGTTATTATTATTGTTTTAAAAAATTATTAGTTTTGGAGGAATAATGTGCGTGGAAGTTTCCCTACTTTATGGGATTTTTGGAAAATCGTTATGAAGTATTATTTTGTATATAAAAATGTTGGAGGTTTTTTTTTTTTTTTTTAAAATAAATGTTAGGAGGATTATGTTATGGAATTTGATTGTTGGGTACGTTAAACTCAAAATTTGAAGTAAGGAGTGAACAGTAGAAACCTATCTTGTCTCATTTGGAGTGTTCTATTATTTTGAGGAGTGGACATTGACGTAAAAGTTATATCCACTAGGGTAAAATATCATGTGAGTAGTAGTCAGTAGAAAAATATCATGACTACTATATATAACTAGTTAGTATCCATTGGGCCTGAAAATCTCTTGAGAGGGTGCACACTTAAGGTATTAGTTATGTTACATTGAGAATGTGATTTTAAGTTGTGAGCAGCGACATAAAAGCTGACTCACTAGGGACTTGTGATATGTTTTGTTGGGAATATTGTGAGTGAACAGTGTTGTGGAACCTGTTTCACTAGGATTTAAGTAATTGACTACTTTATCATTGGATTTGACTTGTTATCCTCATTTATTTTGGAAAATTGAGAAATAAATTACTCGTATTAGTTTTTGTAAAATTTTATAATTTGAGAATTGAGTATGTATGATTCATTACGAAAAGTTGGAATTTTTATTAAAGAGCCTTTTGGCTACCTTTTTAAAAAAAAAAAAATATATATATATATATATATATATATATATTTTTTTTTTTTTTTTTGAGAATATTTTTGAAAAAGATTATATTCAGAGAATGATCCTTGGACATAAATTATGATATTTTGAGCGGTGATTGAATATTTATATTTTTGAAGTAAAGATATTTTCAAATAAAAATGTAATTATTTACATGGTGGAGTAAACATTACTTAGCAATGTTTTGCTAACTTTGTTTGTTTTGAATGTTTTAAAAATGTGATTTATTCAGGAAATAAGAATGTGGTTGATTGAAGAGAGCGTGGTTGTAGATTGCCAAGTTGTTATAAGATTTCGTTTTGAGGAGAAAAAGTTTAGACTTGTAATAATTTTATTTAGATCTTAAAGATATTATATTGTGGCAATATTTTCGTTTAGGCTTACATCTCTGGAGCCTATCAAAAAGTAATCGTCTCGCACACGTGAGGGGGCGTGCTGAGCATATAATGATATATAAACACAAATGTGCAATCCAATTATTACCCAATTAAACTGCAAAATTACTTGTACACTTCATGTCAACAGGACAGCCAGCCCAATCCGAATTTGAAAAGGCATGAATAACAACTTGTTGACTGCATGTCAGCATGTCAAGTAATGGTAATATACTGCAAAGCACCTGCCAATCTGCAACAAGTAGTGGGGTCCGATAGCAACTCAGGTTCATCGGAAGGAGCAGACCACAAAGTAGAAACATAGTCTCCATCCCTGCACGTTGTAAAATGTCAATCATATAACAGCGTTGAAACAACACCAGCGCACCATCAACATCCACGGTTTCAATGACACCAGTCCCTCCAATCCACTAGCAATATTTTGTTTAGATGTGGTGGTTTCACCCTTGTGGTTCTTAAGGATTTTTATTTATCTTATAAGTTGAAATGTATGTGACTAGTTTCTAAATAAATGTTTTTCTTATTTTGGAGGTTCTATTTATAGCAATTTCTGTTTTTAGTAATAATATTTATAGTAAGTTTTGGGAATTAAATTTCAAGGGTGTTACAGATTCATATAATAAAGGTGTCACGCTTATATGAATCAAGTAGGAGATTGTTTCGAATAATTTATTCCTAACATTGACTCATATAATAAAGATTGTAATTTCATAAGGTATTCATGGTGATCATTAGTGATGTATAAAGGCGAAATTACTGGTGAAATTCCATCCCTCTCATTCTTTTAAAATATAAGGGTTAAAAGATGTATGTTAGAAAATGTTATGGATTTTAAAGGATAGATGTTTCTCATTCCTAAAAGGAGATTTCCAATTCCTCCTCTTGAGATATGGTTTCATCATATGTTATAAATACACAGGAAAACTCTAGGGATCATAAGTAGTTTTCCGGTCTTCAATATCATCAAAATGTGATTCAGGTATACAGATAAGAGAGTGAAGCAATTTTTGATTTATTCGGTCTAAAGATTACGTCTCCTATGGATTTAATTAAAAATTCATGATCATGAACATTGTTTAGTTGATTGATTTGATTTACATGCGATTGAATGTTAATTATGCTTTTCCATTCAAGTTATAGCGCATACAGGTTGTGATTAATATAAATGTATTTGGTTATTTTTGTATTAGTAATTAGTATGTACGGAGTAACAGTTATCACTTTCGAGCCATGCACATCTCATATAGAAAATTATTGTGTAGACCACGGTCCAAATAAAACGATTTCGTTGAATTTTATTAATTAGAATAATGTATTATGCTTTAGAATAATGTACATTATGAGTTATAAAAATGTATGTTGCAGTGAGTTGCATAAAAAAAATATACAAAACAACATCATTTTTAAATAATAATTCACACAATTGCGTGGATCACGTTCCATGCAATAACTATTGAATATCATATATATCAACATAATTTAGTAAAGAAAAAAAATTGTACGGAAGCAAAGTCCAACCCAACTTTAAATTAAAGGTTTTTCCGCACCAAAGGCTAATCACTCTCCGTTAGCCTAAAGTGGCCACGACACAATATTTTGATTTGACTCATCACTCATTGTGTCAATAATATATCAATAATGTTTATAAAGAAAAATTATGAAGTACAAAGTTGCCTCTTTATAATTAAGTAGAAACATAATCTTAGCTTACACAGCTTCTATCAATATATTATGTACCATTATCGATATTATAAGATAGAATCAAAGTGGATCACTAATATGCATGTTAAATGTTTATTTTTAATATATTAAAAATTTTAATATACTGTAGATTGATTTTTTATACTATCTAAAAATTAATATTCAATACATTATAAATAAACATTCAGTATATTAAAAATGAATATTCATTAATGTTTTACCTTTTAACGTAGGCCATGCGCGTAGTCTAGGTATAATTTTTCCAACTTACAAGCCACAAGATTCTATTAACGCATATTTATTTGTTAGATGATGATAAAGATTTTTCATATGAGAAATATATTCACACTAAAAATCATGTTTGGTCGAATTAGTATCTATGGGTCCAAATTATAAGGCCAAGGTTGCTAGGTTACATCCAATTTTAAAAAGACTTTATTTAAGAGATCAGGTGATCATATCGTCATAATAGAGTGATTAAAGTAGTGACATTAGCCAAGCACCTTGTGCTCAATTGGCATGTAGTGGCCACCCTTAGATGGGAGGTCATGAGTTCGAGTCTCAGTGGTGGAGATCTCGAAATTGACTCTTTGTGCTTCAACAGATTGAAAAAAGTATAGATGAACAGATACTACAATGTAATAGGGTCAGTTGTATTCAAAAAAAAAAAAAAAAAAAAAGTAGTGACATTAATACCTGATATTAAAGAAGCTATGATGCAGTTTAGCGGCGTAAGCTTCAATTTCGTTAGGAAGTTTGTGAATTAGGCTGGCATGCATTTGCAAGGAGAATCATTTCTTTATCTGACCAGGAAGAGTGATATGTCACTGCTCCTATATGTCTATTCACGATGTTTTTGTGTTATATTCATTGGATTAATTAAGTTTTACTTTAAAAAGAAAAAGTAGTGACATTAATATTAGACTAGTTGGACCATTTAAATTCATTGTTCTCACTAAGCCCTTCTACTTTATTAAAATTAATAAATAACTCTCATTATTTCTCTTAGAGAATATTATCTCGAATCCTTAAATAGTAATTTTATGATTGTCTTTCTCATCAAAATAAGGCAAGACAGTAAAGCTTGTTACTTTATGATTGTCTTTCTCATCAAAAAAGGCAAGACAGTAAAGCTTATAAAGCATGCTCCACAAATTATATCTACCTTACATTGTTGATTTTGATCTAAAAATAATATTCAAATTTTGTATCAGCAGTTGACATATTTTATATTTACGTACACTTAACAATTTTTGTACATATAAACAAATAGAAAGCATATCACATGCTAATTATAGACCTATAACATGATAACTATAGACACATAAATTGTTATTAACTGCAATTTGCAGGTACATAATATGTTAACCGCAGACACATAACATGTTGGTCATGTTAACCAACATGTTATATGTTTGCAGTTAACATATTTTGTACCTGTAGTTAACAATTTATGTGTCTGTCGTTCTCATGTTATGTATCTGTAATTATCATGTTATGTGTCTTTAATTTATTTGAAAGTGCAAAAAGTGTTAATTGTATGTACAAAATTTATTAATTGCAGACACATAATTTTTTAATTAAGATTCACAATGCAATATGAACCCGTACATGGTATAACAATTGCCACATCATTCCTCAAAACTCTATAAATGCCCCAAGTGGAAACGTGTATTAGTGCAGAGGCTTAAGAGTTGAGTGTTAGTTTAGACTTTAGAGAGATGCATGGTGTAGCACGCACTCTCCATTTGGCTTTTGGGATCTTTGGTATGTTCATTTCTTCTCTCAGATGAAAATTTTGGCTTTTTTTTTTAATTATTCAATACACTTTTATTCTGACCCTTAATTGGTTTTTTTTTTTTTTTTTTTTTTTTGTTATAGCAAATGGAACTGCTTTTTTCATCTTCTTGGCACCCATGTAAAATTCCCTCTCTCCCTCTCTCAATATACATGTATACTGTATACATACAGATATAAATATAGGTGTATATATGTACCTATATGTGTGAACCTTCTCGAATCAGTTTTGGCGTTTGGTTGGAGGAAATTACAATTCTATTCCCACCTAATTCCCACATAATTTCGAAGTCAAGCAAATTCTTTCGTTTGATGGAGGGAATTGTAATTTCACGGAATTTAAATTCCCTCATTTTCATGGAATTAGAATTCCATGACCCCTTGGTAATTCAATTCCATGGATTTAGGAAAAAAATAATTAACTTTGAGACAAAATTATTCATATGTTTTTTTAACTTAAAATTGATGTTTGAAATCTCTTTCGATTATAGTGTATATTCTTCTTTTACTCTCAATACAGAATGTCAATTAGTAGGCAACATCAATCAAATAAGTAGAGATTCCTTATCTATTTTATTGCTTTCATTATGCAACTTTAGAATTTATTTACAGCGTGTTAAATAAATATTTAAAAGCAAATTTGAATTTGATCATTTAGGATTAATAATAATAATAATAATAATAATAATAATAATAATAATAATAATAATAATAATAATAATAATAATAATAATAATAATAATAATAATAATAATAATAATAGTAGTAGTAGTAGTAGTAGTAGTAGGAGAAATTCCTAGTAATTCTATTTCTTCAAACCAAACACTGAAATTTAAACTACAACTTTATTCCTACAGTATTCATCTCCTATGAAATTGCAATTTCTTTCCGCCTAATTCCCCCCTCCAACCAAATGTCCCATTAATATAATTTAACTATAATGACTTTTTCTTAAAATGAATAAAAAGTGAAGGTATTTTTATTTTATTAATCGATTATAGAGACATCTTTTTATTATTTTTAATATTTGATATTGTAGAATATATATATATATATATATATATATATATATATATATATATATATATATATATGTGTGTGTGTGTGTGTGTGTGTGTGCGCGCGCGCGCGCGTGAGAGAGAGAAAAAGAGAGAGGATGGAGTTAGTAATTTGCTTCGGTCTAGGAGCGCCTAAGGAGTAATTCACCTCGGTCTAGGAGCGGCTAGCGCCTAGGCATGGATTTTTTCAACCGTGTATGCAAATGGATAATTTCATAATAAAACTTGTTGAACTAATATATTATTACTATGTGAAAATTTAGGATATCATCTAATAACCTAGCTTATTTTGAAGTGTGTTTCATATTAATTATCAATAATATTAGACTATCAATATCTATCCCTGCAATATTCTCCTATTTTTTTAATTTGACCTTACTACAATATTAATATATTTGTAACTTTATTGCAATTTTTTCACTATTTCTACACTATCAAAATATAATATAATAATAATAATATAATAACAACCCTATCATTTTATTTTAGTAAAATAAATTAATTGACCCCACCTTACCAAATGGCATGGTGGAGGCTATGCAAGGACAGACAAGTGGAAAGCCTTGCATCCACTTGTTGGATTTAATAATAATAATAATAATAATAATAATAATAATAATAATAATAATAATAATAATAATAATAATAATAATAATAATAATAATAATAATAATAATAATAATAATAATAATAATAATAATAATAATAACTTATGTGAATTTGCCATATACGATTGCAATTCCTATCATTTTAAGGATGGGAATAGTCTTACAAAGATGAATATTTATGAATGTTATAGAAAGTGTAAATTTCACTTTTCCTCGTTAATTATTGAAATATTGTCATGCTTAGTTTTTTGTTTTTCCACTTTTTTATTTGTTTGTTACAATTAGTTGTGTTTTTTAAAGAGTTTGCATGTAATTCCACCATTTAATAAGTATGACTAACAGGGCCGGTTTTTTGATTTAAGAGGCTCTGTGCTAATAACTAAGTGAGGCCCTATCAAAGTATAAATAAACTGCGAATTGAAGAAAAATTGCAAAGAGAAAAATGCAAAAAAACCTAATTTTGAACCAATATATTCACAAATACATATACTAACTATTAGGTCAGGACTGGACTAGGGGCCCCCAAAATTTTGGGGCCCTGTGCGGTCGCACGTCTTGCACGCCCTAAAATCCGGCCCTGATGACTAACATGTAATTTTATTATACGATTAAAAGAGTTTACCTAAGAAGGGAAAAAATTACATGTTGGAGAAATATGTTTGAATGATAAAATTACATGTTAGCCATCTTTATTAAACTGTAAAATGACAAAATTTTAAATAAAGAAATAATTGTGGCAAGGAAATAGAAGTATTAAATAGTTTATAATTATCAAGTCTTTAAAAATAAAAAAAAAATTAAATAAATTAAAAAAAAAATACATGGGCGCCAAGGCGCCCCTCGAATGCCCAAGGAGCACCAAGTGAGTTTTTCAATCATGAATGGGGAAGAAAAAAGTAGTATTATTGCTCAGGATACTATGTCTTAGAATAATGAAATTTCTGGGATAAAATAATGTATTTTATTAGTTAGAATAATATATTTTATGTGTTAGAATAATGTATGTTATGAGTTAAAATAATATATTTTTTATATTTTTAAAACCGTGGTCTACGTAATAATTATTGCACCAAGACTTTCATTCTTTTTGGATCAGGATCTTTCTAATAAAATAGTCTCAGGGGCCAAGCCCCATCAACAACCTCTGAAAACTATAAATATACACATTATTTTTGGGTTCAAGCTTATAAATATACACATTTACTTTTATTTTGGTAATACAATATTTTTATACATGACATTGTAATGTTAGTATTTTTAAAATTTTTGAAATTTGTGCAGTTTTTTTTTCTCTCTACATTATTGCTAGTTTCAACATTTAATTTTCTTGATGTTTTTGATTTTTTTTTGTTCCTTAAACAAATTGTAGTGTTACATTCAAGAGGATCATCAAGAAAAGGAGCACGGAAGAGTTCTCTGGATTGCCCTATGTCATGACCTTGCTCAATTGCCTGCTTTGTGCTTGGTATATTCTTTTAAGAGATAAACTATAAATAAGCCACCGTATTATTTGAGAACAAGAAATTAAGTTATCGAGTTTGAATATTGTATAGTATAACTCTTATAGCATAATGTGTGTGTATATATAAAAGTAACAAAAAAAACGGACATAAATGAAGGGTATAACTTTCACTCACACTTAAGTTTTAGATTATTATGATTATGATTTGGTATGCGATAATGACAGGTACGGGTTACCTTTTGTGTCGCCTAACAACATACTTATGACGACAATTGATGGAATCGGAACGGTAATTGAGTTAGCATTTGTGGTCATATTTCTAGTATTTGCGCCAAAGAATGAAAAGAAGAAAATTGGAGCGCTCCTTATTTTAGTGGTCGGAGTATTCGTTGCTGTTGCGCTTCTTTCGGTGCTTGTTTTCCATGGGAGAATCAGACAGCTCTTTTGCGGTTTCGCTTCCTTAATCTCCACTGCTATTATGTTCTTCTCGCCTCTATCAGTCATTGTAAGTTCTTTTCATCTTCCTCTAGCCTTTCTCAACCTTAATTAATTAGTAGTCATTTTTTTTGTGTGTTGCACTTCATTATTATTATAGCTAGGAAATGATAATAATTAAGAGTGTGTTTGGTAACCCGGAAAATGATTTCCGAAAATCATTTTCCGAGCTTTTGGTGTTTGGCAATGTCCGGAAAATGTGGTCAACGGAAAATGATTTCCGTTGACCACGGAAAATCACCCCTTTTTTCCGGAAAACAACTTCCGGACATTCCGGAAGTCATTTTCCGGAAATGGAAAATCACTCCGGCGTTGGCGCGGTGCGACTTGCGAGGGACGGCCGCCAGTGACATTCAATTCTCAAATGCAATGCTAGCTCTATTCAGTTGATGTGTATTTATATGGTTTTTGTATATATGAAATATATGCAATGTATCTATATGTTTTTTATATGCTCTTTTCCTTCCTTTTCTAATAAATATTATTATGTTATATATTTTAATATTTTAAATACAATAATAAAACTATATAATTATACAATTATACTCATTTTTCACTCATTTTCCGGAAAATGGACCAAACACACAAAGACAGTTTTCCAAGATGCAACCAAACACAGAAAATGAAACTGTTTTCCGGAAAATGACTCATTTTCCAGAAATCATTTTCCTGCTTTCCAAACACAGCCTAAGTGAACTCGAATGAAGTAAAACTCCGATCATGAGTCTGGATTTTATTGGAGAAAGATGAAAAGAAACGTACATATAAAAACTATGAGTCACATTTTTCTGAATGAATCAAAGTAGGGGAAGTCACAATTTTGGTCCCTCAATTGTAACTCAACTGTCAATTTATTTCCTAGTTTTCAATTTCAACTAATTTGGTTCTCAAATTGTTTAAAATTGCGTCAATTAAACTATTCCGAGAGACCAAAATGATGGTTTCCCTCTTTTTAAAATTTTGTCAATTTGATCCTTGAAGGCTTCTAACTTTGTAATCCCAATGCTACCTAAGATAACCAAAAGTATATTATTTGCGTACATACAATATATTATTTGAAAGCATATTATTTAAATATCAAAATCACATTATTTTGTATACTATAAAATAATTTACATTCAGTACACAAATAATGGTCCTGTTTGGTAAATAATCAGGCTATTTTGACTTATTTAACCACTATTAGTTGTTTGGCTAATAAGCTTTTTGTAACTCCAAAATACTAAAATTCAAAAGGTTACTCAAAGCAGCCTTTTCAATTAGCTTTTTGAGAAAAGAACTTATACCAAACAACTATCAGCTAACAGCTAATCTATCAAACAACTTTCTACAATCAGCCAATGTTATCAACTAATCATACCTTCTAACCCAAACAGCCAACCCAATCAGCCAACAGCCATTTACCAAACAGGGCCAATGACCAAGTATTTGATTCTCATTTCGATTTCGATTTCGACTCCCATGTTCAAACCAAACACACCCTTAATTTTACTTTTTCTATGCTTTGACGCAAATGAGTTGCCATCAACACAGGTGCGTTTGAGAAATCAGTTATAATGTAAGATTATATTGTTCGCCATTAATGATCTTCTTAATGCGGTTTATCTTTCATATGTGATTTACGAACTATTATATTACGGATTTCTCTGGTTACCAAAAAGAAAAAATTACGTTCCCAATTTAAAAACAAATGAATACCTAGACTGCCCGAGATTTTAAGGTGGAAATTTGAAATAAGCCACGCCTAATTTATTAAAAAAATTAATATATAGCTTTTCAGTATAGCCACAGGGGGTAATTATTTGTCATCCTGTATGCTATTATATGATAGAACATTATATTTGAAATTTTAAAGTAAAATGAACATTTCTTTTAGGAAAACAAAAACTTAGTAGTTTTTCATCTTCATGAAAATTTGATGAGTGCAGAGGGTTGTGATGAAGACAAAGAGTGTAGAGTTCATGCCATTCCTCTTGACTTTCTCCATGTTCCTATGTGGCACTGCTTGGCTCATTTTTGGCCTCCTTGAGAAGGACCCTTTTGTTTATGTAAGCTAGCACTTCCAAATCTTATGCATACATTTTTTTTTATTAATGATTATGCATACTTAATCATTAATATATATATATATATATATATATATATATATATATATATATATATATATATATATTTATTTATTTATTTATTTATTTATGTATTCCGGATATTGCAATTTATGTTCCTCAAATATAGAACAATTATAAATGTCACCTCTCAATTCTAAGTGCTATAAATATTGTCCCTGAATTGTCGAATTGTCATCATATATTGCCCCAGTATATTGTAATTTATGTTCCTCAGGAGGGACAACATTTATACCACTTAGAATTGAAGAGTGACATTTATAAATGGTTATACTTGAGGGACATAAATTAAAACTTTTTTCAATATTTCCCTTCATCTAATTAATTACATGTTACTTATATATGTATGATAATAAAGGTGCCAAATGCCACTGGATGTGGTGTTGGAGTATTGCAATTGATACTATATGCAATCTATAGTGAGAAGACAATATTCATGACCATCAAGAGATCTTTTTTCCAAGGGAGGCTCCAAATCAATGCCATGCCCCAACAGGAGAAGAAGCAACCAAGCATCCCGTCATCAAAATATGATGAACCAGTCTAGTTGTGTCTATATATATATATTAATAATATTGTTATTATATTAAACCAAATTAAAATGTTGTGAAGTGGTTACTAGTGGATTAGTAACAAGTCAAAATTTGATGAAGTGGTTAGTAGCGGGATTTGAAGTGTTTTAGATTTATGGATTAGTTTCATTTGTGTGTTTGTTAAATTAGTGGATTAGTGACAATATTAGTCACATACTATAAATAGACTGCAGTGTTTTCATTTCATGTAAGTTGTAAGTGTGTATGTAAGAGTGTGTGTATTAAGGAATTCAAGCTTTAAGCTTTCTCCCATATTAATCCCCTCTCTCTTCCAATTATATTAAGCTACACACACACATATAAAGATATATTACATTAAATATATATTACACTTGGTATCAGAGTCTGTAAACCTTCCAACCTCGAGATATTTCTCATAGTGAAATATGACAATGAATTTTAATATTGTATGGTCTGGTCCCAAATTAGATGAGAAACTAGATTATAATTATTGACAAATTATGATGTCCACACATTTGAAAGCTCAAATCTTTGGAGCTTTGTTGATCCTGGTCTACCAGATGGAGCTAATGCAATCGCTATATGACGAGATCAATTGGCCATAGGACAAATTTATCAAAGTGTTGATTACTCCATTTTTTGGGTAGTTAGCTGGTGCTGAAACAACAAATGAAGTTTGAGACATCTTAAAGGTGTCACACAAAGGAGTTGATCGGGCACTAAAGTCCAAGTTGCAGGCATTGAGAAGGTTGTCTGATCGATGTGAGATGACTTCTACATAGACGTAAATATGTATTTCTCTAGTATTATTAATCTTGTGAATAAGATGAGGTTATATGGAGACACTATTGAAGATGGTGCAGTGGTTAAAAAAGTTCTTCAAACTATGTTGATGAAGTATGACCATGTAGTGGCTTCAATAACAGAGACACACGATACTGAGCTCTTATTAATTGCAGAGTTACAAAGTATGATAGAAAGTCATATATGGACAAGATTGCGTCAAAATCAGAACCACTAGTAGAAAAAGATTTGAAAAGCCAAGTCACTCTTAATATGACTAGCTCTAATCAAAGAGGTGGCCGGAGAATCTAGTAAAGATCGTGGAAAAGGAAGATGAGAATCTAGAGAAAGAGGACATGGTAGCTCCAATCAGGGAAGAGGACGAGATAACTCCAACAAAGAAAGAGGTGGAAGTAATCCAAACAAGGTAAATTTTCATTTCATTGCTATAATTGTGGCAAGTATGGGCACAAGATTGCAGATTGTTGATATAAGAATAATCATGAAAATCAATCAAACATTGTTGAAAAGTCTGGTGAAAGTTCTACTGAACCTGAAACCTTATTTTTGACCAGTAACAATTTGTCTACAGATGAAAACATATGGTTCTTGGATACTAGGTGCAGTAACCAAGTGTGTGGGAGGAAAGAATTGTTTTCCGAACTAGATGAATTAGTCTGATCTAAAGTGACATTTGGCAAAAAGTCAAAAGTGCCAATTTTGGGAAAATGTAAAATCTCTATTCAATTGAAGGATGGTAATTGTAATTTTATATCTGATGTTTTCTATGTTCCTGAATTACACCAAAATTTGTTGAGTATGTGGCACTTGTCAAAAAATGATATTAAATAAATATTACTCAGGGGTGTTGTACAATTGTTGATGCTAAAGGAGTTTTGGTTGTAAAGGTAAATATGTCCTAAAATTGACTATTTCCTTTAAAAATCAATCATGCACTTCTTGCTTGCTTTAATTCTAATAAGATCCGTGATGATAATTGATTATGGCATATGCGGTTTGGCATTTTCATTTTTCGGGATTAAATTATCTAGGAAGAAAGAAACTTGTTTATGATTTGCTGATTGTTAATGTTCTTGACAATATTTGTGAGATTTGTTTGATTGGGAAGAAACATAGAGAACCATTTCCTGACTCCTATAGGCAAGTCTAAAAGAGCCACAAAATAGTTGTAGATTGTTCACTCAAATCTGTGTTCATTGGAAGTTTTCTCAAATAGAGGTTGTAAGCACTTTGTTACTTTCATTGATGATTTCAGTAGGAAAATATGAGTTTATTTTCTGAAGCAAAAGTCAAATGCATGTGATGTTTTCAAATAATTTAAGGTTTTTGTTGAAAAGCAAAGTGGTTATGAGATTAAAATTTTGAGAACCGATAAAGGTACATAATATATTGTTTGTGATGAATTCTTAAAGAAAAATGGTATTCATCGTCAAATGATAGCTAGGTACACTCCACAACAGAACAAAGTGTCTGAGAGTAAGAATAGAACCATCATGGATATAGTTAAAAATGTACTTAATCTAATAGAACTGCCAATGAGAATGTTATTGATGCACAACCAATTCTAGATAATGTTCAGTCTCCTTCACAACTAGGGTCATTAGTTCGAAGATCTCAACACGAGCCCCACTTGCCAACTCGTTTGCAAGATTATGTTTGGGTAACAATTCGATAATGACTTATCTGATGAAGAGATTATTCAATTTATTCTTTTTGCATATTGTGGCCCTATATCCTTTGATGAGGCTACTACAGAAACTCATTGGCTTAAGGCGATAGATGAGGAGATTTGTGCCATTGAAAAGAATGGTCTTTAGGAGTTAACATAATTACCTCCCGAAAATAAGCCAATTAGGGTAAAGTGGATGGGTTTAAAGAACACAATACAATGCAAATGATGAGGTTGACCGTTTTAAAGCAGGGTTGGTAATGAAGGGTTATAAACAAAAACTAGAAATTTGGCTAAGGAAAATTCTGGAGTTTTTACAACATAAGCAGGATGGACCTACGACCGTTTTCTGTAATAACAACTCAGCAATTTTGTTATCCAAAAATCATGTCTTTCATGGTTGCAGCAAACACATTGATATCAAGTATCAAAAAATTAAAGAGTTGGTTGCTGAAAAACAAATCAACATTGAGTATTGTTTAAGTGAAAGTCAAGTTGCGAATATTTTTACTACGCCTTTGAAGACAGAATCATTCCTCAAATTGAAGAAAGTGATTGGAATGATTAACATTTCTGACTTGGTTTAAGAGAGGCACAATTGTTATGCCGTGGACCCGGGTGCACCTTGCAAGGTGCACCCGGGTCCTTAAACGGCGTCGTTTTATAGGCTGGGTGTAACGGTGTTAATGGCACCGTTACACCCAGCCAATCACATTATTTTTTTTTTTTTTTAAATATAAAATTCATCTTCTCGCGCAAGTTACAGCCTTTGCATCACCGTTCTCCTCCCTTCGCCGATACACTCTACAAGCTTACAGCCGCCGCCGATACACTCTGCAAACCCCATTCTCGCCGCCGACACACTCTCCCATTCCGACGATACACTCTCCTTCTTCGCCATCACGTTCGCCGGAAGTTCACTGCAGCAGTTTTCGGATTTCAACGCCGACGAGCATTTCGCCGACGATCAGCAGTCGTTCACTGCAGCACTAGAGCACTCGTCCACTACAGCACTACAGCACTACAGCACCAAGCATTTCGCCGACGATCAAGCAAGCAACAGGTATTTCTTCACATTTTGGGATTTTAGTTCAAAAATTTTACGATATATTCAATGTTTTGTGATTCTTAATAGTT
>CP025648.1:13493747-13551558 GCA_003576665.1 Ipomoea trifida
GGAGATCAGGCTTATCTTATAAGATAAGGATGAAAACATGTGGTATAGAAAGTGACACTGTACATTTTGTGGTGGGTAAGGGAAATATCTTTGGTTAGACTGTTATGGTTAAAACGATATAGTTACGGTAAAATAAAAAAAATAAGTCGACCCAATGCCCATAACAAATAGTTAGATTTATATAAAAAATAAGAATAATCCCTTTGAATATTTATTAAAATAATAATGTTAGGAAAATAATGTTTTGAAATAATAAAATCAACAAAAACTGAGATTAGAAAAACCTCTAGCAATATAGTATGTATTCCTAATTCTTTCAGGTGGTTGACACTGATAACTACTTTGTTTTTATGTATCTCATTATAAGTACCTATATCAAGATTTTGAGCATTGAAAATAAAGTTCAGAGTAGAGAACCTAAGTACACATAGTATTTTCCATAGATATAGGAGCATATCTACATTCACTCAATGTATTGTATCCGTCATATTTCTAAATCATGCAAAAAATGTGTACACACACTCAAAATCCCAAACACTCTACCTAGAGTGTGAAGAAGGATGTGTTACATCACAAACTAAAGTTTAGTAGTAATATTACACACAATAAGAATTTGCTGATTTTTGAAGAAAAAACAAGATATAATATATTAATAAGAGTCAAGCTCCAAAGCATGAACAACATAAGGAAAGGGGACCAGAAAATAGTCCACACAGTTAGACTTAGACACGACTTTTCGGGCTAGCTCGTGGGCAATTCGCAGTCTGTTTTACAAAAAGAGTTGAGATTAGAAAAATCTATATCTATTTTTCGAATGCAATCAAGTCAAATGACAGGTATATAGCATGTATTCCTAATTCTACTCAGGTGGTTGACACGATCAACTTTTTTTTTAATTTACATCAAAATTTGAGCATTGGAATAAAAGTTTAGAGTACGTAGAGAACATAAGTACACCTAGTATTCTTTGTGTTACTTCTTTTGAAAATATACATAAATAAATTGTAGTATTTGTTGAAGTATGAGTTTGTGTGTGTTCAAAACTATTTCATCTTGTGAAAGTGGTGGGGAAAAAGGAGGGGGCTCTATCCAAGACTATGTTAGGATGCGTTGTATGCATGTAAATGAAATCCCTTTCAAATCGTATTCCTTGTTGTGCCTTGGTTTCTTCATTGCTGCAAAACCAGTGTTAAACAAAAGAATTTGTTAGCTTGAAAGTTGAATCATTCTAAAATACACACAAAACATAGAATCTACATCATTAATTATCTACGTTTTTGTTATCAGTAGTACTGAGAAGTACATATGAAAATTCTTTGTAAACTTAAATAAATTACATGGTTGATATCAATCTAAAAGATTTACATAAGTAAAATGTACACAAAAACAATATAAGCTAAGAAATACTCGTGAAAATTGTTTGTAAACTTAAAAAAATTACATGGTTGTTTGGTTGAGTGTAGTTTGGAGGAGTTGTAATTCATTGAATTGAAATTCAATGAATTTTGGCAATTACGGTATTTGGTTGGGAGGAATTGCAATTCCGCGGAACATTATTATTATTACTACTACTACTACAACATAAGGGCATTTTAGTCATTCTGTCGCTTCTTAGCTTTCAATTCCCTGTACTTATATTCCCTCGTACCAAACACTGTAATTTCAATTCCTACGTTATTCATTGAAGCAGCGCCTAGGTGGGCGCCACAAAAAAAAATCCATTGTTGTTTGACAAATGCATAGACATTATATGTTTTCGCTCTTTAATTTGATTGTCCAATGATGTCCTCTTAATAAGTTTTATGATTTAGCTTCTCACTAGCTTTATGACAAGTTTTGGAATCATTCCTGTGTGCACATCACTAGCTCTATGTGCATCGTAGAGTTTATATCATGTAATATTTGCATTGTGTGTAGGAATTTTCAGATTGGGATAAATTTGTACCGATTTTAAAGATCAAGTACCAGTAAATTGACGACGTGGTACCGCCACTTGTAACATTTGCAATAGGGAGAACTTAGTAAGCTAAGTTACAAGTCATCATGGCTTAATGATGGACAATTTTAATAATGTCCTCGCAAGTGCACGAATCAGTTGTAGTGATAATGTGCAATAGCAAGGGTCGAACCCACAGGAAAATGATACAATGCAATTTAATAACATAAAATGAAACTAACTTAACAATTTAGAGTGTTCAAAGCTAATTGAGAATCAAGGTGTACTTAACCAAATAAAACTGCAAGTGAAAAACGAACGCAGGAAAAACAATTGAATAACCACGAAATAAAATAGCAGCAAGGGAATAAAAGACTAGGATCATGAATCAATTACCATTACTTATCTTGCAAATTAGTTTAACTTGCCAACCAAATTAGAGGTTCGTTCTAACTGCTATGTGACTAATCCGTATGGCGTTCAGAATCAGTCACGTGCTTTAATCATTCGTATGCTTAATACATTTATTCAAATAATTAAAACTCATTTACCCTAGAAGAACTTACGGAATACCTGGGTTATGAACCAAATAGTCAATCTGATAAAACAATCAAATTATCTACTCGTTTACCCTTGGGAGCATGGAATTAATACGCCTGATTTCTACATTAAGAATCCCCTCAATTCAGTTCAATTATGTTAAAGTTGATCACACAGTAACACAACCAATTACTAAAATATGATCAAAGGGCAAAATTCAATTCAAATGTGTACAATTAAACAATTACTACACAATGTTCATGGTAAATTAATCATGTCCCTAAATAAAAAATTTCAGCAGAACATTATAATAAAGGAACCACGATTAACCAGCAGTACTTTAGCACTAAGCACTATAATTAACAATTAACATTCACAGAATGAATTGAAAAAAATAGAATTGCTAAGTCCAAGTACATAGAACAAATTGCAGCTCAAATTAAGGGAAAAAGAAAACCAGAATCGTGATGTGCCAATTGCTAATCTGCTGCGATTAATCTACTGTGCCCAGACTCTGTATAGCGCTGCCCAGAAACGGTTTCCGTCCACCGGACCAAAAATATTACCGCCGTGGGGAAGCTTAGAACTGCCTCCTGAATTGGTCCGAGCCAATTGATGATAAAAAACGATGAACTTTGGCTTCCTTTTTATACTGCTTAGCCTGTCGATTTCAACGCGCAACCGTCGCCGCTGATGAGCCGGATCTCCAAAAGACCACGTAAAGCTCTAATTCGCTCTTCTCCCCAAGCTTCTCGTTCGGTGCTATTGTTGACATGAATGTGCTCGTTGGATGGATTGCCGTTAAGAAGCAGTAGTTATGCCGTGGACCCAGGTCCACCTTACAATGTGGACCTGGGTCCAATATGACATCGTTTTAAATTTTTTTTTTTAAAAAAAATTAACGGCGGCTCCTCATCGCAACAGAACACAAACTCTACATTCACAGACTCTATTCTCCACATTCACAAATTGAAAACTCCACATTCACACATTACAGGGCTATATGTTTAGTAACTATATTACCACTGTTATGCATTCACACATTTAAAGCTCTATATTCACAGGTCCTATACACTATATTCACAACTTTGGAACTCCACATTCACACATTACAGGGCTACAAGTTGCTAGAACTCTGTTAACTCTAGTACAGATTCACACATTCATAACTCTACATTCACAAATTCTATACTCCACATTGACAATTTGAAACCTCCATATTCACACATTTCAAGACAGCTATAACTCTGTTAACTCTATTACAGATTCACACATTCATAACTCTACATTCACAAATTCTATACTCCATATTCACACAACCATAACTCTACATTCACAAATTCTATACTCCATATTCACAATATGAAACCTCCACATTCACACATTTCAGGACTATATGTTTAGTAATATTTTTTTTAAATATAGTGAAACGGGAGCCAGGTCCACCTTGCAGGGTGGACCTGGGTCCACGGCATAACTTGCGATTAAGAAGATGCTAGGCTTAATCTAATGGACTAACCCATTTTATTAACTAACCTAAAAACTAATAAATAATAGTAATAATAATACTAAAAACCCAAAACAAAAATAATTATTAAAATAAATAAAAGTATGTACATAATTAATTAAAAAAGTGCAAATGAATTGTAAATAGTTTACATAAATGGACAATAAAAATAAAGCTCATCAAATTTTCCCACACTTATTTATTTTCTTGCCCTCAAGCAAAGACATTATTAAACAGAATCAAAAGAAATTTAAATATGAAAATCAAGCATTAAACTGAGCTTTACCCAAATAGCCTGTCAAATTTATTGTCTTATTAATACAAATTAGTGCCGACTCAAAGAGTGCATAAAACACTTGAATAGAAATTAAATAACCTTAGTATGCTTATTTACAAATAAGACGTGTACTTGTGTGCTGTCACCCTTATATGAGATAAACAAAAATCATAATTAAATAAATATGAAAATTTCACAAAATAAACCTAAACCAAATTCGAAAACGTTCTATCGCAGTGCAGGTGCAAAAACATGAAAGATACAAGGCTCAAGGTATTTATTAAAAATTAAAATTGAATTGCAAATGCTCGTCTTTTCCAAATTTTACTCATTATTTGTTCTGTTTATGACTTTTTACAAAGAGAACTTCCCCAAAAAACCTCGCCATTTTACGCCAGGCATGTTTGGATTTTCAATTATGTGTGTACTCATGAACCAAACCACACTTATTTATTTATTTGTGGTACATGTGTAGGTGGCTGATTCAGCGTAGTAGAATCTTTGATTTATTGCAAATAAAGTTAATAAATAAAACACTCTCAATTTTTATATAATTTTTTCACTTATGCCACAAAGATGATCCTTGAAACCAACAAACTACACCACAATTTATAGCACTCAATAATTATTTAAGAATTTGAAAAAGATAATATAAAGTGAAATCCACATATCTATCAAAGAAAATGCATAAAAGATATAAGGGTATTTGTGATCTTAAAATTCTATTTATTTTATTTTTTTTTGTTAATTTTTTTTTATTTTTTTATAAAGTTATTCAAATATATAGTTAAAGCTAGCAATTAACAACTAGGCACATACAGTATACACATTAAGGGTTGACAAAAACCTGCATTTTTTTCATCATGAGCTATTCAAAATATTCACAAGGGTAAAGCTCAAGCTAATGCTAGAATTTTAAAATAAAAAGCTTCATTAAAATAAACATAAGAAAATTAAAATTTTTGAAATTTAAAATTTTATGATTTTTAGGCCAAGTCCCTTCCCCCCACTTATTTTCAACATTGTCTCCAATGTTGTGGGATGAAAGAAAAGAAGATAAAGAAAGTCCTCCATGATTCATATTTTCTTTTGTGGAGTTATCATCTGGCCCTCTAGATTTGAAATGAAATGAACTTGTTTTCTTATCAACGCCATTCAAAAGATTCTCCTTTTGGAGTTTATCAAACTCCAACTTATTTTTCTGCGCAGAATCCAACCCCTTGGTTGCAAAACAATGGTTAGCTTTATTTGGCAAATTCATAGGTTTCAAATTAGAAAATTCAACAGTTTCATCAACCACAATCACGGTTGACTTGTCATTTTGAACCTCAAAAGGGATTAGGGGCACAAATGGCTTGGGAGGTACATAAGGATTATCAGATTTGTGTAATTTAGGCTCATCCTTAACAAAAATAACAACATCAACATCATTATTCACTTTTTCAAACATTTCATTTTGTTTAGGAATGGTATTTTCTTTTAAATTATTTTCAACAATTTTTTCACTTCCTAAAACAATCATAGCATCTTCAGGTTGACTAGCAACTTACCTGGCACATGACTTTGCAAAGCATTAGCATTTTGATCTACCTGTACTTCTAATTTTCTCAAAGAACTTCACGTTGTTGGGACTGTTGCTCATTTTCTTCTTGTTGCCTCTGGATCCATTGCTCATTAGCTTCTTGCTGCTCTGGAACCATTGCTCATTAGCTTTTTGCTGTCTATTACAAGTCTGTATAAAAGTATTCAAGGAATCTTCTAAAGATGGTGGTTTTGGTTGAGGTGGATCAATTGGTTGAAATTTATTTTGATTATTATCCTAATAAAAATTAGGATGACTTGGTTGAAAATCTTTTTGATTATAATCCCAATAAAAATTAGGATCATTTTCCAAACACGGATTATAAGAATAATAGCACTGGTCGTTATCCCAAGAAAAATTAGAACAATTGTCCCAACCTGAATTATAAGAATTATAAAACAGGTCACACATAGGCCTTTGATTAAAGGCATTCATTGAATTAACTGTCCAAAATCATAATCATTTCTGCAAGTTACGAATGAATTATTTTGATCCAAACCTAACAGAGAACACATAGTTTTCACATGTTTTGCTAACTCAGACACTTGTAATGCTAAATTCACATTGGGGTTAAATTCATCCATAATTTTTCAAAAAGCAAAAACTTTTTTTATTTTTATTTTTTTAATAAGAAAAATAAATTTTAAAAAATAAGCAATTATAAAGGAAAGGAAAAAAATAAAGAGAATATAAGAAACAAATAATTTTTTTTAGAAAAAAAATGAAACAATTATTTAAATAGAAAGAAAGAAATAAAATTGTACAGTAAACAAATCCTCGGCAACAGCGCAAAAAATTGATGGACAATTTTAATAATGTCCTCGCAAGTGCACAAATCAGTTGTAGTGATAATGTGCAATAGCAAGGGTCGAACCGACAGAAAAATGATACAATGCAATTTAATAACTTAAAACTAAACTAACTTAACAATTTAAAGTGTTCAAACCTAATTGAGAATCAAGGTGTACTTAACCAAATAAAACTGCAAGTGAAAAACAAAGGCAGGAAAAACAATTGAATAACCATGAAATGAAATAGCAGCAAGGGAATAAAAGATTAGGAACATGAATCAATTACCATTACTTATCTTGCAGATTAGTTGCCAACCAAATTAAGGGTTCGTTCTAACCACTATATGACTAATCCGTATGGCGTTCAGAATCAGTTACGTGCTTTAATCATTCGTATGCTTAATACATTTATTCAAATAATTAAAACTCATTTAGCCTAAAAGAACTTACGGAATACCCGGGTTATGAACCAAATAGTCAATCTGATAAAACAATCAAATTATCTACTCGTTTACCCTTGGGAGCATGGAATTAATAGGCCTGATTTCTACACTAAGAATTCCCTCAGTTCAGGTCAATTATGTTAAAGTTGATCACCCAGTAACACAACCAATTACTAAAATATGATCAAAGNGTGAGCTCTGAATAGGATGAAAGTCGAGGTTGAAGACTACTCTGTCCTAGAATAGACACCCTGGATGACTATTTCCATATGTACATATCTGGATATCGATATGGTTATTTGAGGTTGTAAGTTTAGCCTTAGCGTTTGGGTATAGGAAAGATACCTAAGCGTGGCGGTAACACCCAGTTTTCTGCTGGTTAGACGCTTCCGCAATGTATTATATTTTAAGGATTTTGTAATAAATCTAAGATGTGAAAATTGGGGTGTTACAAAAATATTTAAAAATTTGTCTAAATATGTAATATAGTTAGGGACTACATTAATCCATATAATTTTAAAATTAAATTCTTTTAATTTGTAAATGTAATATTCTTAATTATAATTAATAAAATATAAAATATAATTAAGAATAAAATTATAACATTAACAAAATGTGTATTCATAAGTATTTATATTTTAAAAAATGCATACATACATATACTTATACATTATATTAATCATACAAAATTAAAATGCTATTTTTAAATTTCTAAATTTAATTATTTTAATTATAATATATCAATATAAATTATAATTACAGAAATTATATTATAGAATTTACATATATACATATTAATAAATATTATTTGTATATGCACTGTATTACACAATCATATAAGAAAATGTGTTTGATTAGAGTTTAAAATCACATATACAAAATTTAAAATTTACATTTTTTAATTTTTAAGTATAATTTTCTTAGTTATTATTCATATTGTTAGAATTAATAATATATATGAAATACGATTAGGAATAATTCAATTTAATTATGTAATTTTTTTCTCTATAAATTCATATAAATATGTATATGATTAGAGATTATATTAATTATATAAAATTTTAATTTTGTATGCTATGATAATAGATACTTGACCCCTTTAAAAAAAAAATACTTGACCAAATATATGAAAATTCAACAATATTATTATATTATACATTTTAATATATTTGTATTTTTAAATTTTTTTATTTAAATTCATAATAACAAAATTTTATCCGTGCACCGCACGGGTAAAACACTAGTTTTCAATATAACGATTGGTATACAATCATTTTTGTAAATATGCATCTTCTTAACGATTGGTATACAAACGATCACTAAACTTACTCATAAAGATTCTCAGAATGTAGTTTCTTATACTCAACACCCAGATCAGACTGAATTGATTTAATGCGACAAATAAAAGAACGTTCAACTAAAGCACGAAACTGAGCAAAAATCGCATATAAAGTAGACTTCAAACGCATGGGAAAGAACCAAGTATATCGAGTAAAGTCATCAACAAATATCACAAAGTAACAACATCCATTAACTGAAGAAACGGGCGCAGGCCCCCAAATATCAGTGTATACTAAGTCCAACACATGCAAACTAGAAGACTCAACCCGAGAGAGAGGGAAACGCGCAGATTTCCCCATCTGATAGGCACTACATAACGAATCTAAATGACTAGACGAACTAACTAAACAGGATTTCAGAATACGACTCTGAACCCGAGAATGAGGATGACCCAGGCGCCCATGCCACACAGAAGCCGACGCACGAGCCGAAAGAAAAGCAGACGCAGAAAAGACCGGTAGAATATACCATGGTTGAAAAAATCGCTAGGCGCTCCCTAGGCGCTCGGGGAGCGCCTAGCGCCTACGACGCCTAGCCGGGGATCAATTGGCGCCAAGGCGCCCGTGTATTTTTTTATTTTATTTTTTATTTTTTAAAAATTTGTTTAAGTATTTTTAATTTTTTAAAGTCTAATAATTATAAATTATATAATACTTTAATAGTTAATACTAAAATATTAAATATTAACCTAAAAAATATCTAAAGTTTGTACAATTGAGTGAAATAACCCATTAAAAAAAAAAGAACAATAGTTAATCGACCGACTAGAAGGCCTAGTCGGTGCCTAGTCGGTCTAGTCGACGCCTAGGCGGTGCTTTGGCGGCCTAGGCGGAACTTAGGCGGTCGCCTAGCCGGCCAGCCGCCTAGACCACCATTTAATGTGATACACTAGGCGGTCGACCAGCGCCTAGCTCCTAGGCGGGGATTAATCGGCGCCTAGGCGAGATTTTTGCAACACTGGAATATACAGGCCACCCGAACTCTTACCGCGTAGGAGCACCGCCTTGGTGCGGATATCCTTCACAACAAAGAATGAGGGATAAAATTCAAAAAACACATTATTCTCAAAGGCAAATTTCTGAACAGAAAGTAAAGACGCAGATAGCCCAGGAACATGAAGAACACGAGACATACTAAACGAACGTAAAGGAGTAGATATCGATGTATAGCCAACACTAGAAATAGACAAGGTCTTACCGTCACCAACACGTAATGAGTCACCACCTGTATAGACATCGGAGGCGGTCAAAACTCCACTATTCGGAGTAGCATGGTCGGTGGCACCAGAGTCAAGAGCAGGTATGAGAATCCAACGACTCACCCGAGGAGGCATCCTGGTAAATCATATTAGCCTGCGAACTATCAGAATAGCGACGGTAACACGTCATAGCAGAGTGACCCGGGATGTCACATATTTGACACCGAACCGCACCGCCACCGCCGGTACGAGTCCGACCACCCCCACGGGCAAACTGACCGCCACCACGCCGCTGCTGCCCACGCCAATTCTGCCGACCAGCAGCCGCCTGTTGACCACCGCGCCGGCCACCTCGGCCGGAACCAGAACCGCGCCGAGCGAGATTCGCAACTCCAGCAGCTCCGCCGACCACCTGCGGATACTCACTGGCGAGAGAAAGCTCCTAGGAGCCCAACAAATCGGCAAGCTGCTCCAAGGTAAACGGCTCCGGGCGAGACGACAGCGAGGCCGTGAAAGCTCGAAACTCCGAACGCAGCCCCCCAGAAAACATAGATGTTCTGTTCATCATCAGACACCAGCCCGCCAGCGAGCACCAAATCTTCAAGGAGGACCTTCACTCGGCCAATATAATCCGCAACCGAGGCTTCTCCCTGCTGGATGGTCTGCAACTGCGTGAGGACTGAGGAGGTGGACTATCCGGGCACGCGATGTAGACGCCAAAGCCAGTTCGATGGACCACCACGCCGCCATTGTCGCGTGTCGACCGAGCACAAGCGGCATAACCTCTTCACTCAAAGAGGAAATAATCATGGATAAAATCCCCTGGTCCTGCTGCACCCAGGCGTGATACGCCGGATTCGACGGACGAACAGCAGCAGCAGATGACGCCTCACCGGCGGGAAGAGGCAGTGTAGCCGGCGAACAGGGAATGGTGCCATCGACGAAGTCCATGAGGTTCTGACCCTTTAGAAACGGGACTAGCTGAGCTCTCCAGAACACAAAATTCCGGCTAGTGAGTTTAATACTCACATAATGATGGGTCGAAGACAACGAGATTGGCACCGAAAGAACCACCGCATCAGAAACAGTTCGTTCAGAAAAAACGGCGCAGAACTGTCATTAGCGGCCATGGAAACAACCTAGCGATGATACCAGATTAGGTTTGTATATTTGAGTGTATCAATCGTATACAGATTACAGATGAATAAATATATACTAATACAGAGTTATAGTTAGACTAGAAGTAATCTATATTTAAGAGTCCTAATAATAAATACATCACTTTGTTACAAATACAAACACTTCGACTATAATAGTACATCATCTCAGATTGCTTTGTATACAACCACATACCAAGTTTTTGAATACACATTAAAGTTTGAATGTATCCCCTGTACATTGTTGGCCGTGACATCTCTCCCTTGAATACCTAAAGTGCAATCAAGGTGCGCTTTGTTTGTACCTATATACATATAGAATCCTCATAGATATATAAATTGCATAATATATCAAACAACTAGGCAGAGATTAAACATGCTCTTGATACCAAATGTTAGAATAAATATACCAATATAATAATTGTAATAATCTAACCTCATTGTGGAAGCCAATAGGATCGTTTACCTCCAGCCATAGTTGTTGCATTGCTTGAAACTTAGGTTTAGAGTGTTTGTCTACTACTTGTCTCCTAAGGAACTAGATGGTGTAGTTGTTGTGTACCAATATAGGAGCAGTGGGAGGACCATGCATATATAGCCTACGTACCATCATTATAGGCTAAGTAACGGTTTTCGTTACTTCTGTTTCAAACCAAAATAACATAATGACCATAAATGGTCTATTAAACTTGCACCACTAAATAGTGCCATAATGGAAAATGTTACACATGACACATTACCAATAAATTTTTTTTAAAAAAAAAAAAGAAGAAAAGAAAACAAGTACCGAAGATGAAGACATGACAATGCTACCCGCCGAAACATAATTAAAAAGACTTAGACATTAAAATCAAAAGTAGTATTTATTTATATTATAATTTTTAGACTAAGTATTTAGACTAGCATTGTTTACAAAATTTCAAACATTTATTTTAATGACAATTATAATCAATCTCTCATATATTATCTTGCATTCATATACTTTGAATTACCAATTTAAATAAACAAATTCAACATTCAATTAAATATGCATGAGCATCTCCTATATAATCTTGCATTGATATACTTTGAAGTACGTATTTAAAAATAAACATTAGACATTATCTCATTCGCATAATGCGCGTGAAAAGCTAAGTATATGTATTCGTTTTATCGACTTATTCTTCGTACAATGAAAAGTATTTCTATGCTCCTTTGTGGCCGCATCCCGGTTCACATTCCGGTTTTGAAGTCCAGCAAAGCCGGTCAGGGTTAAAATCATCAAGTGCACAGCACCAACATCCTTCAGGTACTGAGCAATCAGTGTGATAGCAAAATTCAAGAAGTTCTCCCCTATAACTCGCTTCTGTCCTGCCTGCTTCAAATTCAATTTTGGAAATCAACAAAATTAACGTGGCTTCTTATCACTTACCCAGTATTAATTAAATAGGAATTTCATCAAATGTTATTTTAAGTCGGCTTTTTTTTTTTTTAATACTACGGAATATATGACAATATAGCATTTGAAAGTATTCAGTAGACCTGAATCTAAAATATACACCATTTACATAATGAATATTTACAATTCAAATCGTGGACATTATGTAAATGGACACAGGTTGACCTTGTAAGGTGGACCAAGGTCCATGGTATAACTATTGTTGTCCATACATACTTTCTTAAGATATTGAAGCACAAAGAGTCAATGTATCCATTGGGATTCGAACCTGTGACCTCCTATTTGGGAGAGCCATAGATGTGCAATTGAACTACAAACTACTTGACTTTTTAAAGGATGTGTTTGGAAACTCGAAAAATGATTTTCAGAGATCATTTTACGAGTTTCCAGTGCTTGGCAAGAAGGGGAAAAATGTGGTCAATGGAAATTAAGGTATTGGTCAACGAAAAAGAAGGTATTTTTTTTTTCCAGAAAATGATTTCTCCAGAAAAAGGGGAAGTCATTTTCCGGAGTCTTCCCCTTTCTCACGGTTTGCCCTCTCTCATTTGCTTCTTCCTCCTCTTTTGCTTCTGCTCTCACCTCACCAGAAAATTTCAAAAATCAGTCGGTCTCTAACCGACTAGTTCCGCAAATCATTCGATCGACTTGTTTCTAATGTATTTTTTGTTATTTTATTGTGATTTTTTTTTGTTATGAATAAATGATTTGTTACAAGATATTTTTGTTGTGATTATTTTGCTTTTCTAGATTTTGATTTTCTTTTGCTTTGTTTCCTAGATCATTTTCCCTATTTATTTTCTGGAAAATGAATCGAACACACACTTTTTTTTTTGTTTTTTGTTGTGCAGCCAAACACATGAAAGGAAAATATTTTCTAGAAAATGACTCATTTTTTCAGAAAACATTTTTTAGAAGTCATTTTCTGCTTTCCAAATGGACCCTAATTTAAAAGAAAATGTTAACAGTATTTTGTTCATTTTAAAATTATATCTAGGTTGAAAAAGAAGAAGAAGAAAAAAGTGAAATGTTACAAAAATGCACTTCGTATCTTCTTTCTTATACCATTTTTATTATTAAATTAGATCATATTTTAGGTAATTAGATTAATTAGATGTTCAACTCCTCTGCCATGGTGTACACAGTACACCATGACTTGCTAGTGTTTACAGTTACAGTAAAAATTATATTAAAATATCATAGTTAAAAAAAATTTAAGAACTAGAAAGAAAAAACAAGGAATAAGGTTGAAATTAGCCACTGAACGTAACCTGAAAGCGCAATTATGCCACTGAACTAAAAGAAAAAATACAATTAGGCCATTGAACACTCTAAATGTATGCAATTTCATATGATAGCAGATTACGATCCATTTTCATCAGGTTACTTGCTTACGTGTACAGTGAATTGGCATTTTAAAATAATTTTAAATAATAAACTATTAAAATAAAAAATTTAAATAATTTTAAAAAAAATTTAAAAAAAAAACACACCATAATAAAGCAAAAGTTGTTTTGTGAAAGAAGTTGACTTTCCGTAAATAATAATAATAATAATAATAATAATAATAATAATAATAATAATAATAATAATAATAATAATAATAATAATAATAATAATAAATTAATTAATTAATTAATTAAATTTGATTCATCCACAAGTTTCATATCAAGGTATCAAGGGTATTATTAAAGAGGGTGGCAGCATGTTGTTTTTTTTTTTTAATTTTTTAAATTTTGTATTTTAATAGTTTATAATTAAAAATTATTTTAAAATGTCAACTCACTGTCTACGTAAGCAAGTAACATGATGAAATGTATGGTAACCTGCTATTAGGTGAAATTGCATGCATTTGGAGTGTTCAGTTGCCTAATTGCATTTTTTTTGTTCAGTGACCTAATTGCACTTGGTTACATTCAGTGGTCAATATGAACCTTATTCCAAAAAACAAAACAAGAGGAAAGAAAAAGAGAATTTTCTATAATTTTATTCCCATACTATTGAATTATTTTAACATTTTATCCTTAACTATTTAATTTTTCACATTTAATGCAAGACTTTTAAAAGCTTGAAACATTTGATTCAGTTTCTATGAAGCATAGGCCTCCCAAAAGGTAACGGAGACGTGCAAAGGTTTCATCGGACTGGACGATGAATATGTACCCAGGCGGCCGAGCCCTGTACACACCGCCCGCATCAACATAATTTTCAATTATAAACAATGAAATTAAACAATGCGCTATGTAAGTTATATTTATCTTGAAGAACATAATTGTCATTTTTCATGTCCTTCAAAATAAGTAACTTACATAGCGCATGATTAAATTTGACAGCGGATGATTTAAAATGTATTATATTGCAAGTAAAATTTATGTCAAAATGAATTATGTATGTTTTCCTTAACTAAAATGTATATTTCATGTTAACAATTTAACATCATTTTCCCCGGATAGCTAAACATTATAATTTTTTTTTAAATGACTTTTAAAAGTTATTTTTAAATTTTCAAACGAATTCTAAATATAAATTATAAAATGAAATTTACTAGAAAACAATTTGTACTTCAATATAATGGTATGTAAACTTAAATTTTCAACAAGTAAGCTAGAACGGTAAATTCAATATACCTAAAAGGCATGCTATTTTACCTGAATTACATTATATTATAGGTACTTAATCACAAATTAAAGAAAAATATCATTCTAAAAGATTAGTCAAATAACTAGAACTCTTTTTAAAAAATATAACTCAATAACTTCTTATGAAATTAATGTGAGATTATATCATTATTTGACCCTTGGACAATTGTGATAGCTTCTGACGTGTCTCCAGCAAATGTTTTAAAAATATACCATGCGATAGGAGTTTTTCTTGTCATCCTCCCCCACCCCACCAAAAAAATACAAGGTAAAATATATAAATAATATTAAATGAAGGTATTCATTGTCAAACTTGGTCACTTTCTATCTCTCTGATCTCTCTCTATCTCTCTTTTTCAACCATTTTTTATCCTTAATAAATATTTATAGATCGCTCCCATTTTATTTGTACTACTTACTATTTATTAGTCAAACCAACTTTCTTTTCTTTGTTTATTTTCTTTATAAATTTTTACTTATATTTAAATTTGATTTTTTTTTGTATTTAATAGTATTTTTAATGTAGTTTCTAAATATATAAGTTTTATAATACTAAACTTAATATTGTGAGAAATTGAATTAAAAATAAATTCAGTCAAACCTCGTTAACCAAACCAGATACATAAAATAAGATGGAGGGAGTTTTTTACATTCCTAATTTAGGTTAAACATTCAATCACCTCCTATTTTGACATTGTGTATAAACCTTTTAAAAAAAACAAAACAAAACAAAAAAAAAAAAACAAAGAAAACACGTTATATATTTATTTGTTGTCCATGAATTAGCTAACATCATAAATTAATTAAAAAAATAAAAAAATAAAAAATTTATTAAATTAAAAAAAGTTCAATTCAATAATAACACATTAAAAGGTAAAAATTAATTAAGAGGCAATTTTTAGAAGAATATTGCATGCGGTGCTTTCTATTATTGAATTATTGCACATACATAGAGAGAGAGAGAGAGAGAGAGAGAAACCAGATGAAAGGATTAAAAGAACCACGAAGAAAACAAGCTTGATTGAAGGGCCCCCCACCATTGCTTATTTTGCCTTTGAGCCTTTGAGTATATAAAGTGCACAACTAGTGAAGTTCTGCTGAGTTTTTGTAATCCACTTATAAATAATTAATTTCAAGCTTCAAATAAACTAAAGGAGTGATCTTAGTCATGATTTTGGTGTGAACTTTTTCCCCTAACAAATTTCTCTGTCATCAGCAGTTTAGAAATTGAAACTACATTAAAAAAAAAAAATAAATTTGAAACTACATTGGTTTTGAACAAACAGACATCATATGTAACTTTTTTTTAAAAAAAATATATATATATATACTTTTTACAATGAATTTTTAAAGAACCTGTCATAGAGAATATATATTTTGAAGTTAGATTCAAACATAATTATATAAATAAAATTACATAAAGCCGATACACTGCTACCAAATAGTGATTTTCTAACTTTTTCTTTTGGAATTCCTATGTTGATTTGTGAGTGTAGATATATTGGTGTAGCAGTTTAGCAAAAGAAACTTCGGTTGAAAAATTAGCTATTTTTGAAATGTAAAATAATTAGGTATAATTTTGAGTGGAGTCAACTGTACTCCTAATTTGAGTTGGGTCAACTTAGATTCAGGTTCTTTTAATTGAGAACTTTAATTCGATATATAATATACTCGAAATGAATAATTGGTAAATTAAAAAATTATTCTCAAAGTGTGCACATTTGAATTGGAAAAAATGGAGTTAGAAAGACTGTGAAAGAGCCTTTGTTGTACATTGAAAAAAGAAATGAGTTTGCACTAATATATATATATATATATATAATTTCAGGTGCGGCCGATCGGCCGTGCGGGCGTGTGGTCACACACCACTCAATATTACGAAATACACCACTCAATGTTAAGAAACACACTACAATGTTAAGAAACACACCACAGTGCATATTTGTGTGGTGTGTTTCTTAACATTGAGTGGTGTATTTCGTAACATTGAGTGATGTGAATCGCACGGCCGCACGGGAGAGCACGGTCGCACCTGATCATGACTATATATATACCTTAGTTTCAGCGCGGCCGCGCCTTAACGTGCGATCAATGCAGGCACACCAATAGTTATGCAAATATGCACCAATAGTGTTAGGAAACGCACAACAAAAAATTCAACAATGCACAAAGAAATACCATTAGATACGCATCACCACAAAACACACCATTAGGTACGCATAAAAGCACCACATAGTGTTCGGAAATGCACCATTAGGTGTGAAGAGGTATGATGCATTTTTTAAGATGTGTGGTACATTTTGTTGTGCATTTATGCATTTCATTGTTGTGTGTTTTTGTAACACTATTGGTGCATTTTTTATATACTATTGATGTGCCCGCACTGACCGCACGTTAAAGCGCGACCGCATTTTCATAAATATTACAAAGTTATTCATTCCAACATATATTTATTTCTATAAATGACAATTTTTTTTTTGAAGTCTAACATTCCATCTATCTGTTTTCTTAGATAGAAGAATGAAAATTATTTTTATTTCTTACAAGAACAACAAGTTATATATATAATTTCGATCATGTGGATTATGCTCCTCGTGAGCACCGATAAACATACACTTTTATAGGAAAATCAAGGGCTCGTTTACGTACGGAACACTATTCTCTATTTTTTGTTTTCTAATTTTTTAATTTTCATTCTCTGTTTTTCACTCTATGTTTTTTGTTTATAAAACTTATTACTAACACTTTTTTTTTTTAAATTTATTTTTTCAGATTAACGTTATAATATTAACACAAGTTTAATTTCGAGTGGTTTTTATATATTATATTTAATAATATATTTTTACATATATTTGATTTAAATGGAATAAATTTATTTATTTATTTATAAGTCTAATATATGTAACATTTTTTTACATTTGATATCCAAACCAAATTTGTATATGTATATAACATATATATTAACTAAAAAATATATCCGAACCAATAACCTTTTAAGTTCACCTAAAATTTAGTTTAGATAATATTAATATTTTTTTAGCTAATATTTAAAATATTTTTGAATATATTAATTTGAATGACATGTATATATATAAATATATAATTTTTACTTTGAATTCTAATATATGTAAAATTTCAATATCTGATATCCGGACCAAACTTGTATTACGATATAACATAACTAAAAATGTCCGAACTAATAATCTATTGAGTTCAATCAAAATCTAAAACATTGTATAGTGTTCAATTTTTAATTTTGCTAATGTGAATAATGTCTAACTTTAAAGTGTAAGCAAATAAGTTACGATTAATAAGTAAAGTAAGTAGAAAAGATAGAAGATGGTGATAAGTAAAAGAAGATGATATGAACGTAATCATAATAATGTGGTCATAGCTAGTGACATATAACCAAATAGATGATTTTGTTTTTTGTTTAGAAAACATGTTTTAAGAGTTCTTCAGTAGTTTTCTATAAAACTGGAAAATTATTTTCAGTTTTCAAAATGGAAAACTGTGCTTGTAAACATGTTTTCTGTTTTCTATTCTCCAATTCTTTCCAGAAAATTGGAGAAATTTTCCAGTTAGTAAACGGCGCTAAAGTTTTGAAGTTCTAAAAACAACATCCAAAACATATTTTCTAGCTACCCAACACATACATGTTTCTATAGGAGAAAATGGAATTTATTAGCATTAATTGCATTCCACAAATTAAATTTGTAAAGGATAAGGGTCAAATAGACCCTCAAACTATATTCAATTGTGCAATTAGGCCCTTCAATTTCAAAAACCTCCAATTAGGCCCTCAAACTTGTTATTTTGGAGCAAATAAACCCTTTAACCTATTTGTGACCTATAATTGCAAGTCATCAAGAATTCCGGCCAACTCCGGTGAAGGACTAAAAGTGTCTAAAAAATAATAGCATGGGATGGTTAAATGGCAAAAACGATAGTCTGAGACTAAATTTGGAATTGCCACAAAAAACAAGGGACCTCTGATGGAATTAACTCTATGTATGTGTATATATGTGATAGCGTAAATGGAACCGGGGGTTGCGGTTACACTACAAATACATATATTTTGTGAACAAGTGAGAGAGCGATCGTAGGTCAGCCGGTCAGCGGCTGAATAATACTACAAGTAGTAAGTGGTTACAAGTAGGTTGCAATTTATGAGCATGTTGCTACAAAAGGTGCAGGTTACAATTGTAGAGTGTAATTTATGAGTAGGTTGCTACTACAGGGTGAAGATTACAAGTAGCAAGTAGTAGTTGTTACAAATGAGATGATGATGAGAAGCGAGGGAGAGACCCTCCTATTTATACTAACTAAGTCGGTCTACGCATTTAATGCACTTGCTGCAGCCTGCAAGTGGCTTGACGTGGCGTCTTCTTGTTGACTTGGTCGGACGGTCGCTTTGCAGGCTATGCGTAGGTTGACTGGTCGAGGTTGCAGAGCCACTATGCACGCAGGCTGTCAATCGCCGCGCATGCAGCTCAAGTTATTATACTGCTTTGCTTGTTGTGTAAGTTAGGTTTTCGGCTTTGCAGGTTGCGTCACACCGTAGCGAAGGCCGACCGGTCAACCTACGGTAGACCGATCGGGTGGCTTTCCTTCGGAGCGATTCCAAGAGTGATCCTAGAGCATCTTCTCTTGTCACGAGGCTTATCGGTACGAGCGATATGGTTGATCAGAAGTAATTTATTCCAGTCAGGTTGATGGCTATGACTGACCAGTGGAGTGACTTCTTGTCGGACTAGCTATACGGATTAGTCCTTTAAGCGTATTTACCCATCAATATCTATAGTTTTGTTGTAAATTTTGGTGTCTTCTATTTAAATTGTACTCCGTATAAGATAGATACTTTATCTATATATAATAAGACAAAGTGGCATTTTATTTTCTTTTGTGACATCACATGATTGGAGTAAGAATCAAAATCTTTCTGTATATTTGGCATAATTAATAATAACTTTTATGCACACGCATACAATAACTAAATGAAACCAAGCAACACCCACAATAAGAATTAAAAAAAAAACACTAGCTTATCTTGTATGTTTCTTATATATACAAGCAAAATAATTAAAAAAGCTAGCTTGCATATGTTTCTCATATATATATACAAGCAAATTAATCAAAGCCAAAGAAAGAGTAGAAATCAAGAGAGAGAGAGAAAAAAAGCATGGCAATTATCTCAGATGAAGATATACATCTATCTCAGATGGTCAGAAACTTCATAGAATTGGATGAATCTTCATCATCATCATCATCTTTCTCATGCGCCAACAATAATCCTTCTGATTATTGGACCCTTCAAGTTGAATTCTTCGACCAAAACCCCACCACCTTTCTCTCTCTGCAAGTAAGTGTGAACTCCGATGTAGTGTTGACTTGTGGTTTACTTTTGAAAATGTTTTTATGTCGTGGGAACAACAATAATACATAATAATTTGTGGGTTTTTTTTTGTTTTTAAAGGAAATTCTTGAGAGTGTTACAGATTCAGAGGCGGAGATTCTTGGGAAAATCTTGTTTTATTGGAGAGAAGTGAAGAATTTGGAGGCTGAGAAGCTGAGGAAATGGATAATAAGCAGATTGAGAATGGATGACTATGAAGCTTCCCTTTGTACAACTTCTTGGGTCACTACTTTTGGTCGCCCTTCAGGTATATGTATTTCTCAACCCATTTTCTTCCCTTTCAATTTCCTCTACTCTTTCATATCTATACTAATATGCAAAAAATTTCTACAGAATAAATTAAAAAAAAAAAAAAAAAAAAAACAAAAGCTGAGTAATTTGTTCATGAAAAAAGTGATTATTTCTATTATTTCCCCCCTACTTCCTTTTTAGACATGATAATATTGAAATACAAAGTATCAAATTCTATGTATATGTGTGTGTATATATATATAGGGTCACACTCAGATGTGAATTGTGCTTCCCATGCGAACTGAATAAATACACTACAATGATTACACGAATGCACTGCAACTACAACATGAATGTCAGCATGTGTGGAAGTAGTTGCAGTGCATTCGTGTAGTAGGTGTGTATACATGAGTTACAGTGGGCACCCACATATGTGTGCAAATTTCTTTTTAAGTTTATGTTAGTCAATAGCTTACATTCCCTTATAAGAATTCAACAAACTATCGGTTAGGGGAAAACGGTGTGGGTTAAAAACCCATATATAGGGTTTAATTTCATGAAAAAAAAACATTCTACATGATAACAACACAAAAATATACTTTGAATTAGTCAATTGCACGCAATGAAATTGTTGCTTGAAAGCATCATCATGTGAAGTATATACATAACAAGTCAACTTTATATAATTAAATTAAATTTGTGCATTTGTTAAAGTAAACAATTTTTAAGAGATCAAGAGAGTATATTTAAACCCAAAGAGGTAGCTCAAGTGGTAAAGGAGCTTCTATGTGGATAAGAACTCCAGAATAATTCAGGTTCAATTTCCAAAGCTAGCTCCTGTGCCTCTCGGAGCCTGCGGGGATTAGTCGGGTGGACCTGAACCCCTAAGCAGACGGAGAAAAACCCGGAACACCTTGTGGGTTTACTCCAGACAAAAAAAAGAGAGTATGTTTACATTGTACTTACATATATATCAATTGCTATTATGAGGTTGATGTTTGGTGAAATTTTGTGATCAAATGTGAAACCTATGGTTGAATTCTACTACATTTCAAATATACTATTCTTTTATTTTTTTTGGTCTGTGTTGTAGCATTTCGATTCAGGGATTGTTATGAGTACATTGATGTGATGATGAAGAGTGATAGCAATAATGGGGGTGAGAGTTTGAGGCTAATAGTGGACACAGATTTCAGGTCACAATTTGAGTTGGGAAGGCCAACACAGGCCTACAAAGAACTCTCAAACTCTCTCCCTACCATTTTTGTTGGGACTGAGGACAAACTCCACAGCATCATCTCCTTGCTATGTGCAGCTGCCAAACAGTCCTTGAAAGAGAATGGCCTTCATGTGCCTCCATGGAGAAAAGCTTCTTACATGCACTCCAAATGGCTGTCTGAAAATTGCAAAAAATCTTCCTTCTCACCCCTCTGCACATGACACATATAGCATAGGAAGATTATATAGTATTTCTCCGGTTCTTGGATATGGTTTATGAAAGATGTTTGATGGTTTGATAAAGGAGTAAGATTTTATTGCTTTTCTTTTCCTTTATGGACAAAGTTTTGGGACATTGTTCAATTTTTGTATATTATTATTATTTTTTTTATTTTAACATTAGCATGTTCTTATTGAGCATATATGATTTAAACTCTGTACTCTCGCTCCTTGCGGGATATTAAGGGGCAATGTTTATTGTTGGACCACGACCACCTTGGCCTCCTCTGAACATGAGCTGTTGTAGTGCGTGGAGTAAGCCCTAGCTTGTTCATTTATTTGTAATAGTAAAGCAAATCCTCATGAATAGTATATTTAATACATAAGGCAAATTTTCCTCTAAGACATTTCATGAGTCTCAATTCGTGAAATGGATCAGGTTATTAGAAGAATTTGGGTCTTATGGTATATGGGTTTAGTAATATTATTTCTAACAAACTGTCTATTACAATTTTACTATAAAGTATTTCCTTTATGTTATAAAGTATTATATTTAAGACTTAAAGTATTGATTATATCTGCAATTTTATTACGTAATGATACTTTATTGTGGGAAAGAGACAATTTTGAAAAGCTAAAAAAAAAATCACTGCAATCCCATGACTATTGAGGTAAAAGAAGAGTGGGTGAGACCATCTTCGTAGGGGCAAAAATGCTAAAATGGTAAACACTTGAATTAGAGAAAGTCCTAAAAGATGAAAGTGGGAAATTAAATGCTAAATCTGCCAACGAGAGGCTTGTGTCACACTTCACACTAAGAATGTGACCTTTTGGGCCAATTGTGAAAGTTGATGGTTGAGCTTGTATGTTCTTCCTAGCAATTAAAGTCAACCTGACCTATTTTAGGAGTGGGGGCTTATGAGTGAAAGGTAAACCACTGCATACCTTTGTGTGCTTGAGAGCACCCGGTAAGAACTTGTTTACTTCTATCCTGGTTTGAGATTTGTCAATGTGTAGACCCATTGTGAGTCATACATATATTCTTGTACGGTTTTGAGGATGATTTCAACTCATGACAATTTATTGACTGCTTGTTGCATTTATTCCTTGGAATTGTTACCTTTGCTTGAATTTTTTATTTTGTGGGTATATCTTTTGCAAACCCTCACGAGGTCGTACTTGTCCACTAGGAAAATCTAGGGGTTTAAATGGCCGGATTGTTGTATGAAACGTGTTTGTTTAGTGGTATGGTGTGGAGGTGGTAAAACGAAGAATAAGTTCCCCGAGTGTCGTGTTCACAAGGATGGCAACTTGGAGAGTTTAGTCGGTATACCGTTAATTACCGCAACAACTTGGAGTCGAGATCAACATAAAGCATTGGGTCAACAAAAGTAATATAAATGAACTAAACACTAATTCAAAGCAAGGCGGATAGGATTAGGACTTGTCGGATCTTGCACTCTCGGGCTACGGTAGAGATTGAATTGCCGTTTGGCCTAGCTAATTAAAGGCACTACACGCACGATACCGAGTGGCGTCACACTCGGTCTCTTAATCCTCATTCGGTTGGGGAATTTCATCAAACACTTGGTCTACAAATCCTCTCCGGACCTCATCCTTCCGGATAAAGGGCGGGAGATGTGAGCATCGAGCTCTCACATACTTGCGATATCTCGCCAAGTGTGTGATCTTAGGTTCTTGGAGAGATCGGGGCCCTCGATTCCACAAGATCAACTACAATTACACCCACAACATAGCTAGAACAAAGGTAAATCAATTCCCAAATCAACAATCTCAATTCATGAGTGCAAGAACCTAAATTCCTACTCCAATCCTAAAGACTAGCCACTAGCAAGCATGATCATCAACATCATCAATCCAATTTTCAATCTCAAAGCAAGAATGTAAAGCAAGAATGTACATTGGCAAAATTCTAATCACAACTCAAAGAAAAGAAATGAAGATCACCAAATAGGAATTGAAAGAATTACAAGGAAGTTAATGGAGCATGTTACCAAATTGAATGATCCAAATCACAATCTAATCTTCCCAATCTTGATTTCTCCACTTCCTCTCTCTAGATTCTCAACCCTAGCTCTCTAATCTAAGAAATTGAAAGTGTAAAACTAAAATTGAACTCCCCATCAAAGCTGAAATTGCTCCCCTTTAAATACTTCCTACGCTAGGCATAAGTTGCCCGTCTACGCCATGTCCACGCGTGGACGCTTGGCATGGGACGCTACTGTACTGGAAAGGTTCCAGGCCATCTCCACACGTGGACAGGGTGTTTTCTCCTCCTTTTTAGCTTCTTTGCTTGCTCGGGCTGGTTTCGAGCGTGCCACGATCGGTTCTTCTTCCCGTGGATTGTGTGCATCGTCTCCCGACCACTTCACGGCCTCGAACCTAGTGAATTACTTCAAAGACATTCTAAAAGTAGTAATCTTACAATTGTTAGCACATCAAAGCGTAAACACCACACATCGGCTCACTCAAAGGCATTTAAATGATACCAATACTCCTTAATTGACCTGAAAGGTAGGTACTTTTGGCACCTATCGTTGTACATGCTAAGTGAAACCATTCCACCTATGAAAGTGGTTTATCCCTTTTTTTTTTTTTTTGGTGTTGTGTTGGTTGAAGTTTTCACTCATTTTGGATTTTGCTTAAGGGAAAGCAAAAAGATAAGTGTGGGTATTTGATTAGTGCTCAAATACACTTATTTCCATTAGCTATTTCATATCGATTTGGTCTTTTTCTTGTGTAGATCGATTCAATTTGGTACTTTGTTCTAAATCATTAGGTTTTTAGGTATTTCTAAGCAAGAATGGCAAAATACGATAGTTTACAACATGCTAGAGTATTTTGGCCATAACTCTATCATATGAAGTCTAATTGAGGTGATGCAAGTGTCAATGGCAAGCAAAAGAAGTCCCCTACAACTTTCGTGTTGAACACTTTGAGAGATTTGGGACGCATTGATACCAAAAAATATGAAGATCCTGATGTGTCCTGAGGAACTTGTCTTGTGGAATATCGATAGTATTTTGATCATGTATCCCTCATATAAAGTCCAATCAAAGTGATTCAAGTGGTTATGGAAAGCTAACAGAGTTACCTACGACTTTCATGTTTTGAGTTTTCCAAGATTTGGAGCAGAACAAGTCCAAAATTGAGAATGAAGCTTGATGCACCCAGTCAACGTCCCTACGACTTTCATGTTTTGAGTTTTCCAAGATTTGGAGCAGAACAAGTCCAAAATTGAGAATAAAGCATGACGCACTCAGTCAACATGGTGGTGCCATGCCAATGTCACCTAGGCGACTTTACCATGCTGAAATTGACATGGTCATGACACAACGGTATATTGGCTATGCCATGGGCAATGATATACGTGAACAAGTGTTATTTAAGCCCGTTTTGAGATATTTTGAAGGGCTTTTTGACCTTAGACTTGAAGAAACACTCCAAGACATACACTTTTGAGGAGGAAAATCACTCTTGGGAAAGCTATCTTACGCCTTGGAGAAAGCTTGGATGTAAGGATTTTTCATGGTCGGTTCAAGGGGTTCTTCTATGCTTTTCAATTATTTTATCGTTTCTCTAATTTCTCTTTTGTTTGCCTCCATAATTGGAGGCTAAATGCTGTAGTACATGGATTAGTGGTGAACCTTAAGTTGAGACCTTGTTCTTGATTGTTTCTTGTTATTAATTAATTGTTCTTCCTTTGATTCAGTTGTGTTTATTATTCTTGAATCAATAATTGCTAGCTTTTTGGATTTTTATTGGTGCATGAAGTTTGCGATAGAGATATCCTTAGTGAATGTAGATCACACACAATTGGAAGGAGTGGATTGCAACCCTAGAGGTAGGATGACATCAATCCTCTATGTTCAAGTCAAATTGTTTAGTACAACTCATAAATCTTGAATGCAATCCTTAGGGAGATTTTGATTTAGAAAGGATTCTAATTAATCAACCTAGGTTTCTCAAAAAAAATAAAAATTAATCAACCTAGGTATTAAACAAAATTATAATCGCAATCAACAACTATTGGGAAGTCAAATGTCAAATAAAATATAGATCATTCAAGATCGCCGAAATCCCTAACCTTAACTTTCAAGAGATCATCATTAAGGGGGGTGTTTGGTTGAATGAAAATGTTTTCCTTAAAATAGAGAAAATTTAGATTTTCCTCTGTTTGGTACATGGAAAACATTTTTCACCGGAAAAAGTTTTCCTCAAGAATGAAAGAAAAAAATTTCCTTAATTATTAGCTCAGCCTTGGTATTTTCTTTTACATGGAAAATGAGTAGGACAATTTTGCCCTCACCACCATTATTGTGTACGGGTATATTAGTCTTTATACTCATTATTTCTTACAATTTCGAACACAACCAAACAAGGAATTAATATTTCCAGCAATTTCTCTTCCTTTTTTTTTTGGTAAGTTCACGAGGTCTTTCTCTGTCCGTTTAATGGCTCAGGTATACCCATGTTCGCTCCGGGAGGCATGGGAGCTGGCCCAAGGAAAATCGTCACTTGTGCGAATCGAACCCGAGTTCTTCCGGAATTCTTCCCCACAAAGAGAACTCACTTGCCACTTGAGCTACCCCATTGGGTTAATGTAATTAATCTTCCTGGTATTTTCTTTCCATGGAATTCCAAATCCATTCCTTAAATATTTCTTGCACACCAAACAGGCTGTAATATTCATTAGACTTATTTCTTTCAAGCAAACTGGTATGATATGAGTAACTTTTATATCCCAAGCAAATAGCCTTTATTTTATTCTACTTGGGAGTTATTTGTAATTTACAATTCAGATTATATCATTAATGAGTATGGAGTATAATATCTTATACTACATTAAAATGATTGTTATTATGAAATAAGAGAATATATAGGGATTGACACTCGCAAAACTATGCATAATTCAAGCTTTTATTGTACACTAATAAGCCTGGCTCAGACTCCTGTGGATTTTAAAACATTGGTTTCAGTTAGGCTAACCTCAATAGTTTGAGTTTTTTCTGAAGTTTTTTTGTAGGCCAAAACATCCACATCATTATTCACTATCTCACCCAATCCCAAAAACTCTTCTTCGCATTAATTTTAAGGTTTTTACAAGTTTTTTATGGACCCACCATATCTATCTTATATTCTAATTATTTCTTTATTTATTTGAATTATAAATTTATAATTGTAATGAAAATTAATTTAAATAAATATAATTACATTTAACTAAAATGATAATCACAAATATTTAAATTAATTTTTGTTGTTTCTCTATTTATTTTAATTACAATTAAATCATTCGAATTTTAATTTTCAAAGATATATTACATATTTAAATTTTTTAAAAAAAATTAAAAAAAAATAATAAAACAATAAAACAAACAAATAAAAAAAAGAAGAAGAAGAAGAAGAAGAAGGAGTCTGCATTCTCGCTGAACAAAAAGTTTTAAAAAAAAATTAAAACAACGGACGCGTGTCAACTTCCTGCCAGCGTTCACCAACTTTTTTTTTTTTTTTTAAACCCTGCTGTCAGGGGTTATTGCAGGAGAAAAACATCTCCAAAATGCAACAACCCCATTTGTTAAAAACTACAAGCTTAAATTCTTATTTCTTAAATTTTGTGCCAACACACACTAATGGGGAAGGCCTTATGCATCTGCCTGGCGTATTGTTGCCATGTCCTTGTGTGATGTTGCTGTTTTCAAGTAACTTTAACATACCAAAGCTACTTTAATAAAGTCTTGACATCTTATCGTTATTCTCTTAGATACTAAAATTATCTTTATATTTAAAATACTCTCTCAATATTAAAAGTGTATCTTATTTTCACATCATCAAATTTACAGTTACTTCATTATGTTCTCTACATTCATGGCATACTCTCTTTCTTTCAAAAAATAATCTCACTTTTACATCACATTAAAAAAAAAAAAAATTAAAAAATGACAATTCTTCATTAAACAAAATCAAATAATTGTTTTTAAAGTACAAAGGTTGAGCCTTTGTATGGTTGCAAGCTTGCAACCCACCTCTTTAGTTAAAAAGAAAGTTATTAATTTTTCCAATTTCCACATTACTTGCAAGTGTAAAACTTGCAGGGATGTGGTTAGCCTAGTGTATCAAAATTATAGGGAATTGAGTATTGACATATTTTTATCTTTGTAATTTTCTCATTTTTAAAATAAATCTTAATGCTATATTATAATATTTATAATTCATTCACCATTTTATTTATATTCTATAATTTCAACTCACTTTAAATAATAATTATATAATAATTAAAAAAAAAAAAAAAAGGTAATGGCAGTCGCTTGTACAGCTTGCAAATTTTCAACTCTTCAAAGCTTGCAAACCAAATTAAAAAATTAAAAAAAATATTTAAAAAAGAATAAAGAAAAAAGAAGAAGAAAAGTTGAGTGGATGTCCATGTCACCATGAAAGGCATGGGAGTTGGAGGGCATAATTTAAGCCTTATATACCTTTTGGCATTAAAGATTTAAAGGATCACGTGGCTTAAAATGCTTTGGTGGGAGCCTGGGAGGGTTAAAAAAATAAAAAATTTGTCACTTATGAGACTTAGATATAAGATATGTGGCAAATTATTGTGTGGACCATGGTTCACACATGGTCCACATAGCTGTGTGAACCATGAATATAAGGTACATTTTTATTATACTAAAAGTACATTAGTTTTAGTATTAAATGTATACTATTTCATAGTATATATAAAATAATGTACTTTTAGTACTTAAATAATATACTTTTAGTATATTAAAAATGTATTTTTCGGTCCACACAAAGTCCATAAATAATGATGGAATAAGGGTCAAATAGGCCACCAAACTACACACGAAACTGCAATTAGACCATTGAACTAAAAAACAATGCAATTGGGTCCCTGAACTACACAAATCCATGCAAATTAACCCAAAGTGACTTGTTTTACTTGATCTTCCGGTTACCAACTTTAAAAATAATATTTTAAAATAATTTTAAATTCTAGCTACGTATTGAAGTTCTCTTATCTTTGGTTTCTTCACGGCCGCCGCCTCCGTGAAGGGAGCGGATCGGAGGCGGCGTCCGATCGTCTTCCCCTGTTGTCATCTCCATCTTAAGCAGCGTCCACCTTCATTGTCTTTTCTGCATTCACGGTTTTCTCCTCCATCTTCACCGCTACCGGTCACTCTCTTATGTTCGCACTATTGTTTCCATTTGCTTTGTTTTATTCGTTTAATTCTGTTTGCAGTTTTTGTGTTTTTCCTCTCGTTGTTTTGACGAGTTTCTTCCTCTCGTTTACTTGGCGAGTTCTTTTTTCATAATGTGTGAAACGATAAAACTAGTCATAGCGTACGTGAATCTCATCCTGGGTGACAAATATGACAATGAAAAAGAAACTCCTATGAACTATGATATGCAGTTCAACCCGATCGAGATATTGTCAATGGATAGAAGAATGGAAATAGAAACTCAGGTGGTGTGCAAGACTATTTAACTTGCGTCAGTCTTGGATACGTTTGACCAAATCATTAAAGAAGCTTTAAGGTCCTTCAGCTTCAAATTTGTGAAACAGTCTGCGAATCAAATTTTATATGTTAGGGAAATTGTTTCTATGTCTGACTGTAAGGAATGTTTGACCATTCCATTGATCTTTATTGTAAACGTTTCAGCCTATGATTAATGAATTAGCTTCTTTATTTTCAAAAAAAAAAATTTAAATTAATTAATTAATTAAATTTAAATTTAAAATTAAAAAAGGACCCAATTGACTTGTTCCTGTTTTTTTTTAATTTTAATTTTAAGTAATTAATTAATTTAAAATTATTTGAGATGGGTCAGACCCTACATAATGGGCCAATCAGACTCTATATACGTGATAGATTTGATAGTTTTGATTTTTTTCATGACATTATCTATCTCTTTTATTTTTTTATTTTATTTTATTTTATTTTATAAAATAGGGGCATTATTTATCTCTCCTCTTTCAATAATATCTTCTCTTTTCCGGCATCTTTGGTCGATTCCAACTTCCTCAGTGTTAGGATATATAACAAGCACTATGTATAAACGAATAATCGTAAACTGAGATTTATTAAAAAAAATTATTTTATAACTAAGAAAATTGACATAGGATATTTGAAATGGGTTTTCTTTTAATAAATTTTTCTGCATTTATAGCTAAGAAAATAGACATAAGGTATTTGAAGGTGGGTTTTTTTAAAATAATTTTTTTTAATTAGTAATACACATATCGTATAGTCACTCCTTGACAAACACTACGGCCATGTTTGGTAAATGGTTGTTAGCTATTTGGCTTAGAAGGTATGATTTGTTGATAACATTAGCTGATTCAAGAGAGTTGTTTGATAAATTAGTTGTTAGGGGATAGCTGTTTGGTATAATTTCTTTTCTCAAAAAGCTAATTGAAAATGCTGCTTTGAGTAACCTTTTGAATTTTAACATTTTGGAGTTACTAATAAGTCAAAATTGACTGATAGACTGATTATTTACCAAACAGGGCCTACGTGAACGTGAATAATCACAAATTAAGAACCATAAATGAGCTATCTTATATATGTACATGTATAAACAAAAACAAAAAAAAAAAAAAAAAAAAATTGAACACAAGATTTACAAGAAAGTTAATTACCCAAGGTAGTATCCAACTAGCCTACTCTATCTTTGTTGCATATTGGCAATACATTACGTAATTATTGGCTAAAGATGTCCACTATATAAAGGCAAGCCTCCCGGTTAAGAAAAATGACAAAGTAATACAAGCAATACACTACAATCCAAATAAGCAATATGATACACACATCTCACCCTCCTCTTAGTCCACAATGCAAGTGTACCTTGGTCCATGGCAAAATTTGCCACTCTTTTTAGAACCATATGAAATATCACATAAAGAATTGTATTAATAATTTTAGGAAAAAAGAATATTGACATTTGTTATGGAAAATTGTATATTTTTATTTTTTTCCTTTAGTTATACCCAATGTTAAAAAAAAAAAAAACGCTAGGCGTCTGATAAATTTTATTTTTAAGAGTTGATAATTATAATTTGTGTAAATATGATCACACATATAACTAAGTGACTAAGTCCGTACTATAAATATAACCAAATGAACAAAAATGTAATTTTCCCTATTATATATGTAGATAAATGTTTCGCAGCCCGTACGAGTAGCTTAAATGGTTCTTAGGTAATAAATTGTGTAAAATAAAACACAATCGAGTCTTGATATTCTCTTATGAGTGTAACTCGTTATAAAAATCATCTACTAATTAATCCTGTGACTTAATGGTCTCTGGTCCATAATTTATCATTCAACGATCTTGTTAAACATAAATGTCGAATTTTTAGGACGAAAAATTTTGCCTTTGTATCAACATAATTGTTCCGTACGGATGCATTGGACAGAGCAAAATTTCATCCCCGCTCGTGCCTTAAAGACAAGGCACACTTATTTGGCAAATTATGCTGTGGACCCAGGTCCACCTTAAGGTGGACCTGGGTCCAAAACTACGTTTTTATCTTTCCTTTTTTTTTTTTTTTAATTAGTAAACATATTATTGAATATAGAGTTGTTCAAAAATGTGTGAATGTAGAGGTTTTAAAGTGTGAATATAGAGTATAGAAATCGTGAATGTAGATTTATGATTGTGTGAATGTAGAGTTGCCCAGAAATGTGTGAATGTGGAGGTTTCAAATTGTGAATATGGAGTATAGAAATCGTGAATGTAGAGTTATGCATGTGTGAATCTGTAGTAGAGTTAAGAAGTTTTAGCAACTTGTAGCCCTGTAATGTGTGAATGTGGAGTTCTCAAGTTGTGAATATGGAGTATAGGACCTGTGAATATAGAGTTTTGAATGTGTGAATGCATAACAATGGTAATATAGTTACTAAACGTATAATCTTGTAATGTGTGAATGTGGAGTTTACAAAGTGTGAATGTAGAGTATCATATAATCATGTAATGTGTGAATGTAGAGTTTACAAAGTGTGAATGTAGAGTATAGTGTATGTGAATGTAGAATATAGTGTAGGTGAATGTAGACCCAGGTCCACCTTGCAAGGTGGACCTGGGTCCACGGTATAACAACTTTTGCTTGCCGAAACAATTATTGTGCCTGAAATACAATGGCCCACTTCTTTTACTTTTTGGGATGCCCAATTGTTCTAGTGCGGCAAATTATATGTGCTTACTGATGCATACGTGCGGCAAATTATATGGATGCCCTCATTAATTACAGTGGTTATGCCATGGATCCCGATCCATCTTGTAAGGTGAATTCAGGTCTATATTTAGTATTCACAATTTCATATAACTCCATGTTTATAATTTCATAATTCTATGTTCACATTTTCATAACTCTATGTTTACAATTTCATAATTCAATATTCACAAATTCATAACTCTATGTTCACAATTTTATAATTCTTTTTTTGAAGATACAATTTTATAATTCTATGTTCACAATTTCATAACTCTATATTATGAACATAGAGTTCTATAATTGTGAATATAGAGTTCAAAATTACACATATAAATTGTGAACATAGAGTTTTAAAATTGTGAATATAGAGTTATAAAATTATGAACATTGACTCGGGTCCACTTTGGATCCACCTTGCAATGTGAACCCGGTCCATAGCATAATTTGTCCTTTAATTATATGTGCGGAAAATTAAAAAAAAAAAATCGTTCCTGACTTAATATGGTCACCAAATTGTATTAAAAAGACTTTATTTATTTTAATATAAAAATTATTAGAACTTGATTTTTATTTTGAATCATAATCATCTAAAATAACACTCATCTTTACAGTTACTTTTATCACAAATTAAATATAGCATTTTATTAATCTTGAAAACAATTAATTTTATTTTATATTAATTAATTTTAATTTTTAAATATTATATTAATTATTTACTTATTTTAATTTCAATACTAGGCATTAATTTGTGTTTGTGTATGTAAAAGAGTGGTCAATATTAAGGTTGTAAAGGCTAATATAAAATAGGAATAAGAGTCAAATAGGCCACCGAACTACACACGAAACTACAATTAGGTCATCGAACTAAAAAATAATGCAATTGGGTCCCTAAACTACACAAATTCATGCAAATTAACCCAAAGTGACTTGTTGACTTGATCTTCCGGTTACCAACTTTAAAAATAATATTTTAAAATAATTTTAAATAAAATAATTAATTAAAATTAAATTTAAGAAAAAAAAGGAACTGCCGCAGGATCTTCCTTTTTTAAAAAAAAAATTAATTAATTATTTTATTTAAAATTATTTTAAAATATTATTTTTAAAGTTAGTAACCGGAAGATCAAGTCAAACAAGTCACTTTGGGTTAATTTGCATGAATTTGTGTAATTCAGGGATCCAATTGCATTGTTTTTGAGTTTGATGGCCTAATTGCAATTTCATGTGCAGTTCGGTGGCCTATTTGACCCTTATTCCTATAAAATATGTTGGTGTAATAATGTGCATTAATAAGTTATACACATTTTGATTTCATTGTTGTACAATGATAAATTATTTTCATATTTAGCGTCCTTTAAAAATTTAAAAATTATTTTTAAAAGTTATTTATGATCCACACAGTTGCATAGACTATGATTCATGTAATAATAATTGGGTGGAAGGAACTTATCCATCTTTAACCAAATGTCAAAGATTCGATCTTTAAATTTGGGTATGAAACAATAACCAAGTGTGTACACCCAACAAAAAAACAACTTAAATTTTCCTTTCAAAATTACAAAAATTTTCCCTCCAAATTTCTCATAAACATCAAACATAATTCCTACTTTATTTCTCCATAAAGTTATAATTTTTTCCGTCTCTAATTTTCACACTTTAGAACCCACATAAATGACATAATAAAAATAACTAATCTTTATTTGACATATCATAAAGGCCTTGTTTGGTAAATAATTAACCTATCAACCAATTTTAGCTTATTTGACCACTATTAGTTATTTGATTTGGTTAAAAAATCAATATAAGTGTTTGATTAATAAACTTTTTGTAACTCCAAAATATTAAAATTTAAAATGCTACTCAAAGCAGTCATTTCAATTAGCTTTTTGAAAAAAGAAATTATACCAAACAACTTTTTACAATATCAACTAATCATATCTTCTAATCCAATCAGCTAACAGCTATTTACTAAACAGGTCAAAGTAAAAATGAGGAAATAAAATTTAATAATACATGTACTAGAATTCTTTCTCTCAACTCTTGAGCAGGCCACAGATACTTTAGCTTGGGATTTGTATTTAATATATTACAGCTTGCAATGCCAACCCTAGTATTCCTTGTTTTCTCTTTCTAGTTTCTACTCCAGCGCCGCGTTCTTACTTCATAGTCTCTCACGCAAATTCGATTGATTTGAAAGGCAATCCAACTCGCTCGATGAATTGTGTATTCTCTGTTAAAGGATTCACACCAGAGTATGAGATCCTGACGAGGGATTGCGATGCAATCGGAATCGGAATATCTCACGGATAAGTCCTATCAATAGGAATGTGTGGCATAGGAAATGATCGGTATGTATGCTTTAGTTTTTACTTTAGAAATAAAGTATTTATTTTATTGATCTATCTGGCATTCGAATTCCATTTTCCAACATAACCATGATCTGAGCTGGTTGAGTAAGGAGCTTAAGCGTGATTGCAAAGATTAGTAGTTGATCCATTTTACTCTTTTTTTTTTTGAAAGGATCCATTTTACTCTTCGCTGATCTATTATATTAAAGAAGAAATAGTCATCCAAAGAAGTTATATGTTTTTATTTTTTATTTTTAATTGAGTTACTTTTTTTTTTTTTTTCCATCTATGTTCTCTTTATATTTTTGTTAATAATTCAATTTAAAGTAATGTTGTATGCCATTTATATTTTTCAGATATATTGTACAGTGACAAGTATTTGCTAAGTCAATCTTCTAATTACGAGAGACTAGGAGAATTTAGAGAATTTATTGCCTATTCTTTTTAGAAAATTTTCATTGGTCAGCTCCCTCCAAAAAGCTCCGTCCACCCCGCATCAAGGACAGATCCATACAATCTCCAACAAGCTGCTTCTTCTCCTTCCATCTCAGGTTTGGATTTGAACCTTTTATTAGCTATTTTGCACGATTCACTAGAGGCATCGTAAGACACTGATTGTGAACATAATGCCTAGATAAGTATTTTATATATATTTTTTATCCAGTAGAACATGGGGTACACAGAGTGCTGTGTGGACTATTATTGTCGAATAGAACTATAATACAATTAAAATAATACTTTAGTATTGTTATAATGAAACTAGTGTGTAAAAAATAAAGCTAAAAAATAGAGCTCATTCAACAATGTATATTGACAAATGAAATTGTAGCATAATTAAAATGAATACACTTTTTAAAGAATTTAAAAATATTATAACACTTTAACAAAAATAATTCAAGTAAATAAATTCAACTTAAAATGCACTGCACATTTAGCCTAGATGCATGAATACTAAAGAGACACCCCAATCACATTTAGCCTAGATTCCACAGTGACATTTGTACTGTCCCATTTTTCTTTATCACTCGTTTCTTCTTACTTTCCTACATTTTTTCATATTTCGCCATTCTTTAGGGTGTTTAGGCTTGTGATGTTTAGGGTATAAGTGTGTGCACGCTAAAAACATGCTCTTTGATTTATTTATTATTTCCAAATACTATTCTTTAAGTTTTTACAATTCTCACTAGTTTTTAAATGGAATAAAATTACATAGTATTAATACGTAGCTTAATGCATTGATGAACATAACTTGAATCAAGTAACGCACTTCTTTGATTGATTTGCCTATTATGGATGGTTTTGGATTTATAAAACTGTGTACCGTGTTGGGTAAGCTTGTTGTTTGTGCGTATTTTGACCTGTGTGCATGCTATTTTATGTCATTATCATTTTCAATTGCTATTCTTTTAGTTTTACGAATTCTCAGTTGCTTTTTAAATTGAATCAAATTGCATAGTATTATTACATTATGGTTGGGGTTGGGTTTAGAAATCTGTTTACCATGTTCTATAAGCTTGGGGGGTTTGTGTACTTATGCCTGTGTTGTGTTAGGGTTTAATTGTGTGCGCCTGTATGAGTAGTAGTGTCCCATTTTTCTTTATCACTATTTTCTTCTTAATTTTCTACATTTTCCCATACTTGGCCATTCTTTAGGGTACTTAGGCTTGTGTTGTTTATGGTATAAGTGTGTGCGTGCTTATTAGTTGGTCTCCACCGTGCATGCTTTTTAATTTATTTCACACTTTTAAATAGTATTCTTTAACGAGTTGGACTCCAATGTGCATGCTCTTTTTAATTTTCATTATCATTTCCAAATGCTATTCTTCTAGTTTTGCCAATTCTCAGTTGCTTTTTAAGTTGAATCAAATTACATTGTACTATTACATTATGGTTGGGTTTGGTTTTAGAATTTTGTTTACCATGTTCTATAAGCTTGGTGGGTTTGTGTAGTTATGCCTGTGCTGTTTAGGGTATAAGTGTGTGCGCCCGTGTGAGTTTGAGTCCATGTGGCATGCTCTTTTCATTATTTGTTTCGGACTACATGGAATAATTTAATCCATCAATAATATAAAAGGGAACTGGTTTTTTTATTTATTTATTTTTTTTTTATAATTTTAAAAAACAGAACAAACGTTGTTAAAGTGTCGTTATCACTTGGCCCGATTTAACTCTTTACGTTTGTTTCGTAATAAAATTAAATTTATAACATTTATACACTTTTTGAGATTGCAGTCAGATTATACAAGAGGCAAAAGTTGGATTGAATTTTGAGAAATTGAGAAGAATAAATCAAGGGTGTGTGTGGTTATGAGTGTGTGCGTGCTTATTAGTGTGTGTGAGCTTATGAGTGCGGTACTTAGGCTTTGTGCTGTGTTATGGTATAAGTGTGTGCATGCTCTTTACGGTATACCGTTGTGCGTCCCAACGTAACTGTTGTTCAATTACCTACAGTTTTGTTTTTTCATAAATGTGTGTGTGCTTTAAATTAGAAGTGTGCCACTTCACAGGGGACACTAATAAAGGTATTCAAACTGATATGTTGGATAATCCGCCCTCGGACAATTTTGAATCTCTCCCTGTGGTTGTGCCCACTCGCGCCCAACCAGACCCGATGCAAGATGATTCTGATAGTGGGCTTGGTGGTGAGGATGTGCAGTTGTTCCCTGAACTGAAGATCCGTGGCAGCCCAAAGCATTTAGCCTCGCCAATTAAACACTTTAATGCTTGTCAAAAGAACGCCGTGCGTGCACTTGGACTTGGAGATATATTGGACTTTCAGGTTGAAGGTATTCCAAAGTCTATGTGTAGGTGGCTGATTAGTAATTTTGACCCGACTAACATGTGTTTGAGCCTGGAGAACGGATTGGTTGTTTCTGTTACAGAGGAGGATGTTCATTATACATTGGGTTTTCCGCGGGGAAGTGTTGTTATTACAAGGAGACGAAAGGATGATGTTAGTGATACCTTAAAGGAATGGAGGTCTAAGTTCAACAAAGTGAAGCATGATGTCACGTTGGCTATGATTGCGACTAAGGTCAGATCTCTTTTAGAGGGGGACGTCTGGTTTAAGCGCCATTTTGCCGTTCTTGTTGTTAGTGTGTTGGGTGGGACAATGAAGAACGGGTATGCAAACCAGTTGGTCTTTCATCATTTCGAGGATGTTGATGAGATTAAAAATTTGAACTGGTGTAAGTTTGTGTTGGAGTGTTTGGTTGAAAGACATGCCCAATGGGTCAATAATCTGGATAAGCAATTTTCTGGTCCTATTGTATTCTTGTTGGTAGGGGTTCTACTTCATTTTTGTTTTTCATAATCATTTTATGTGTTATATGTATTGCGTGCGTGATACTAATCTCTCTAGGGTTCAGTTGTTTTATGTGGACAGGGTTGTGCATTCCGATAGGGTCGTGCCTCGTCTTGTGCCATCTTTACGTGGGTGGAGTTCTAGACATCTTAAGGCTAGACAATTATCTAAGATTCGGTCTGGAGGCGTTGGCCGAGGGATTGTAGAAGGACATCTTGTTGTTGCAACTGACCATGAGGTTTGTTTCACTTTACATTTTTGTTATGCACTGCGCAAGGTGTGGTTTGCTGGTATGTGCGTGTGCATTTTTGCTTCACATTCTCACTGTTTTCCCATGGGGATCCTGCCCTTTATGTTTTCTTTCTAGGAGGATGTTGCTCATGGTGTTAGAGACTCACATGGTCACACCACTGTTGTAAAGGTATTCTGTTCCCTAGCCTTTTTTTTTTTGGTTATGTGCAGTTTACTACATATGTTTGTGTTTCAGTATTACGTGTGTGCGTGCTGTGATTATTTCAAAACATAACAGTACTCATTTTCTCAAATATGCTCATCTCATTTTGTATTCCCCTATGGTTGTGATATGGTAGATATGGGGTTCTATAATATATGCATCTGTGTCACTTTCACTAGTAACACTCTATAGGTAGGTGCAGGGTCAATTACCATAGCCTAAAAACGTGAGTGTGTGCAATCATTTCACCACGTGTGTGCATTCAAACTGAAGTCTAAATCATCCACTTTTACACTCTAATCTCCCTACAGTCCCAACTAAGGTCATACAGTGCATGCTGAAACTTTAACAGTCATTTTCATTACTGTGTTCTTCACACACCTACTCTCTTTTCATAATTCCAATTGTTTTGTGGTGTGGTGCAAATGGATTGCTTTACATATATGACTCTATGTGCGTTACATTGTACTAGTTTGTGCGCATCCATTAAACAAAGTAGAATACTTTAATGTCTTGTTACACCATTCTTCCCAAACGCCTGTGGTTTTCACGTCTATTCGCGTCAGTCTTGCTGTGTGTGCGTGCATACTGTTCACTTAGCTTCGCATTGTCCAATTACTTCAATATGTGGTTGTTCTATTTATGACTATTACAGACTGCTGCTGAGGAGTTTGCTGACAAGTCTGTTGCGTTAGGGAAAGCTCTGGATGATATGGTGCAATTCCTTGAGAGTCATCCGGGTCATACGACAAGTTCTGATATGTTTCGACATGTGCTCTCTGTTGCTCGCAAGATCATTACGTTGTCTGATCAGTGTGGTCGTACAACAGAGGACCAACATGGGGGTACGGAGGGTGGTGCAACGGATGTTTAATGGAAAAATAAACGGAGGACCAAATTGGTTAAATTTTTCAAAGTCGAGGGACTTAATTGATTAGAAAAAATTGTTGAGGACCAAATTGGTAATTTCGCAATAGTCGAGGGACTATTTTGGCAATAAACTCTTATTTGAATAAGAGAATCTTACTTTTAATTCCAAGAAATTGAAATTGGTGCATCAAAAGTGTTGTTATCAATTGAGTATATATGTTTTTGTAGTTGAGATTATTTGATAAATTTGTGCCTTATTTTCATGTAATCATTTCAACAATTGTCCTGTGCTATAATTAATGTTTGGGAAAACCTTATATAATTTGTGTTAATATACTTAGTCCAAGATTGCAATGATGATATAATTTGTGTTAATATACTTAGTCCAAGATTGCAATGATGATACATAGTTAGTGTTAATATATTTGGGGAGTATTTTAATTTGCACATATGTTTTGCCTGAATGAAAGTAAACAAGGAAGGATGAATTCAAGGAGCTTCACGAGATTTTACTGATTTTTTTTAATGCTTTCTGTGTTTCAATGTTTATTGTGTTTTGTTTTGTTCTGCCTCTTCCTTACCTTAAAACTCCTAAAGATCAAACCTTTGCATGTTTCTGAGCAGCACTTGTTGCCTGTCTCTTCTACTGCTCATTAACCAGCAGAGTTTAAATTCAAAAATTACCCACTTAATATTTGTTCTTTGGCATGAATGAATTTCTTAATTGGTGTTCGGTTTATTGAATTCATTGTTAGCATTTTGACTGGATTTTCCAGTCTCCATATATGGAGTTAATGTTATGGTTGCTTAGACAGTTACCTCTGTGTTATGCAGACTTTTATATACATAAACAAGTGAATAATTGTACAATTGAGTGTATATGTTTTTGTAGTTGACAGTATTCAAAACCTTTTATATTACAAGTTTAAAAATTGTTATTGCAGCAAACACAACCTGAAGTTGGAGATGCAATAGCATGATATGAGGCGACCGGTGGTGTCAAGAAAGGAGGGTGGATGTTTGGATTTTGATTGGATACCCAACACTACCTAGGCAAGAATTGCGCAATTAGAGTAACACACCAAGGCGATCTTAGAGCAAAATAAGAGGATCATGGAGAAATTAGAGTAACACACCAAGGCGATCTTAGAGCAAAATAAGAGGATCATGGAGAAATTGAAAGGATGGAATCAAATTTTCTTTATTTAGTTATTAAATCTTTTCCGTGAAACTTTATATAATTTTTCATTTTCTATAAGTTTGTATGAGTTATATTATATTTTGTCACACTATGTTTGTTATTATATGTTATTATTTTATGTGGTTATGGCTTAGTCTTATAGTCTAGCCTATAGAGTAGGATCACTATTATGTACTATAAGGATTCTCTCTCTTGTAACAGTTAATTGAATTCAGATCAATTCTCTAATCTGGTATCAGACGCGATAGGTTCCCTTCTTTTCATCAACCGCTTCCGTTTTCTTTTCCGATCGGCTTTCCGATCGTAATTCCTTCGGCTCTCCGATCGCGAACACCATTCGGATCTCCGATCCCAAGCTTCTTCTTTTCTTTTCCGTTACCACATCATGGCAGCAACCCCCACAGATGGAGCCATCACCGTCGCTGCTCCTCCATCGCCGGTGCCACCACCTTCCCTCACCGCCGCACATCACTATGTGTCGGTTAAACTCACCATGCGTAACTACCTCAACTGGCGGACTCAGCTGGTGCCTTTCCTCCGCGGGCAAGGCCTTCTTGGCTTCCTCGATGGCTCAAATCCCTGCCCGCCGGCGACGCTACCAATTTCGGCAACACAGCCACCGACTGCACCGCCTCCTAATCCAGCGCACCAAATCTGGATTCAGCAGGACCAGTTTTCCCATGGGGATCCTGCCCTTTATGTTTCTTTCTAGGAGGATGTTGCTCATGGTGTTAGAGACTCACATGGTCACACCACTGTTGTAAAGGTATTCTGTTCCCTAGCCTTTTTTTTTTTGGTTATGTGCAGTTTACTACATATGTTTGTGTTTCAGTATTACGTGTGTGCGTGCTGTGATTATTTCAAAACATAACAGTACTCATTTTCTCAAATATGCTCATCTCATTTTGTATTCCCCTATGGTTGTGATATGGTAGATATGGGGTTCTATAATATATGCATCTGTGTCACTTTCACTAGTAACACTCTATAGGTAGGTGCAGGGTCAATTACCATAGCCTAAAAACGTGAGTGTGTGCAATCATTTCACCACGTGTGTGCATTCAAACTGAAGTCTAAATCATCCACTTTTACACTCTAATCTCCCTACAGTCCCAACTAAGGTCATACAGTGCATGCTGAAACTTTAACAGTCATTTTCATTACTGTGTTCTTCACACACCTACTCTCTTTTCATAATTCCAATTGTTTTGTGGTGTGGTGCAAATGGATTGCTTTACATATATGACTCTATGTGCGTTACATTGTACTAGTTTGTGCGCATCCATTAAACAAAGTAGAATACTTTAATGTCTTGTTACACCATTCTTCCCAAACGCCTGTGGTTTTCACGTCTATTCGCGTCAGTCTTGCTGTGTGTGCGTGCATACTGTTCACTTAGCTTCGCATTGTCCAATTACTTCAATATGTGGTTGTTCTATTTATGACTATTACAGACTGCTGCTGAGGAGTTTGCTGACAAGTCTGTTGCGTTAGGGAAAGCTCTGGATGATATGGTGCAATTCCTTGAGAGTTATCCGGATCATATGACCAGTTCTGATATGTTTCGGCATGTGCTCTCTGCTGCTCGCAAGATCATTACGCTGTTTGATCAGTGTGGTCGTACAACAGAGGACCAACATGGGGTACGGAGGGTGGTGCAACGGATGTTTAACGGAAAAATAAACGGAGGACCAAATTGGTTAAATTTTTCAAAGTCGAGGGACTTAATTGATTAGAAAAAATTGTTGAGGACCAAATTGGTAATTTCGCAATAGTCGAGGGACCATTTTGGCAATAAACTCTTATTTGAATAAGAGAATCTTACTTTTAATTCCAAGAAATTGAAAGTTGGTGCATCAAAAGTGTTGTTATCAATTGAGTATATATGTTTTTGTAGTTGAGATTATTTGATAAATTTGTGCCTTATTTTCATGCAATCATTTCAACAATTGTCCTGTGCTATAATTAATGTTTGGGAAAACCTTATATAATTTGTGTTAATATACTTAGTCCAAGATTGCAATGATGATATATATAGTTAGTGTTAATATATTTGGGGAGTATTTTAATTTGCACATATGTTTTGCCTGAATAAATTTAAACAAGGATGAATTCAAGGAGCTTCACCAGATTTTACTGATTTTCTTTTTTAATGCTTTCTATGTTTCAATGTTTATTGTGTTTTGTTTTGTTCTGCCTCTTCCTTACCTTAAAACTCTTAGGGGCCGTTTGGTTCGGGTAATCTGAGATTACCTAGGCAATCTGAGTCTGGTAATGTTATATTACCTTGTTTGTTTTAAGTTATGAGATTACCTGGTAATGTTATTTGTTTCAAGTTATGAGATTACCTGATAATGTTATATTACTTCAAAGCTGATGTGGCGGTAATGTTAAGGTAATGTGATTACCCCAGGTAATCTAAGATAACCTTGAATTATTCCAACTTTTCCCCTGTTAACTAATCCTTATATATAATAATAATAATAATAATAATAATAATAATAATAATAATAACACAATAACATATATAAAATAAATATATTTTTATATAATCAAATATACATGTGTGTATATTTATATATTTATTTTTTTAATATTAAGCATCAATACATTCATACATATAAATAAATAAAAATACACAAAAAAATAAATAATTATAATTATAATTATAATTTATATATATATATATATATATATATATATATATATATATATATATATATATATATATATATATATATATATATATTGTCCCATATAACCTAAAATATAACCCTTAACCAAACAAAGTAATATTATATTCCACAATCTAAACCAAACACATCAGGTAATCTTACATTCCCAAAATCTCACATTACCTTCGTGGAGGTAATCCTATTACCTGTGGTAATCTAAGATTCCGTGAACCAAACGCCCCCTTAAAGATCAAACCTTTGCATGTTTCTGAGCAGCACTTGCTGCCTGCTACCTGCTCATTAACCAGCAGATTCTAAATTCAATTACCCATTTAATATTTGTTGATTAGTATTATTTGGCATGAATGAATTTCTTAATTGGTGTTCGGTTTATTGAACTCATTGCTAGCATTTAGACTGGATTTTCCAGTCTCCATATATGGAGTTAATGTTATGGTTGCTTAGACAGTTACCTCTGTGTTATGCAGACTTTTATATACATAAACAAGTGAATACTTGTACAATTGAGTATATACGTTTTTGTAGTTGACAGTATTCAAAACCTTTTATATTACAAGTTTAAAAATTGTTATTGCAGCAAACACAACCTGAAGTTGGAGATGCAATAGCATGATATGAGGCGACCGGTGGTGTCAAGAAAGGAGGGTGGATGTTTGGATTTTGATTGGATACCCAACACTACCCAGGCAAGAATTGCGCAATTAGAGTAACACACCAAGGCGATCTTAGAGCAAAATAAGAGGATCATGGAGAAATTAGAGTAACACACCAAGGCGATCTTAGAGCAAAATAAGATGATCATGGAGAAAATGAAAGGATGGAATCAAATTTTCTTTATTTAGTTATTAAATCTTTTCCGTGAAACTTTATACGGAGTATAATTTTTCATTTTCTATAAGTTTGAACCTTAACTTTAAAAGTCCATCAACTTGCTAATATTCTCCTAAATATTTATACAATAATATCAAATTCATACCTCCATTTTTTTTTTTTTTTTATCATTGGTTGGTCGAATCTATAATTTTACATTTTTTGGTGTCTTAAACTCTTATTACTAGGTCACACACGAGTATTAGAGGAAGAAAGAAAGTGGTTAGGTGAAGCAATTAAGATTCACACCAAATTCATGAATTAAGTTTGTTAACACGGTTTAGATGAAAATTTAAAATAATTATTTGTAGCTCTGATCTGTATAATATTTATACAAACTCACCAACCCTTCATACTAGTTGTGTTTCCTGTTCAAGGCAAAATATGTAATGGAGTGCCCTTCAATTAAGCTAGCTTTCTTTCTAGTTCTTTTAATGGCTTCATCCCGTTAGTCTCTCTCTCTCTCTCTCTACACACGCACACACACACACAAAGTACACTTCAAAGTTATGTTAATGTAAAAGTGTAGTAATTAAGCAACACTACACCTTGCAATTTGCAAACAACCAGTGTTGCAAAAATCCCGCCTAGGCGCCGATTAGTTCCTGCCTAGGCGCTAGGCGTTGGTCGACCGCCTAGCGTATAACCTTAAATGGTGGTCTAGGCAACTGGCCGGCTAGGCGACCGCTTAGACCTCCTAGGCATCAACTAGGCCACCTTAGTTGGCCGATTAACTAGTGTTCTATTTTTAATGGGTTATTTCACTCAAATTAACATAATTTTGAGCAAAATAACCTTAAATTGTACAAACTCTAGATATTTTTTAGGTTAATATTTAATATGTTAGTATTAACTAGATATTTTTTAGGTTAATATTTAATATGTTAGTATTAACTATTAAAGTATTATATAATTTATAATTATTAATCTTTTAAAAATTAAAAATACTTAAACGAATTTAAAAAAAATAAAAATAAAATAAAATAAATAAAATATACACAGGCGCCTAGGCGTCGATTAATCCCTGTCTAGGCGTCCTACGCACTAGGCGCTCCCCGAGCGTCCGAGGAGCGCCTAACAATTTTTTCAACCATGCAAACAACACTCCTAGTGTTACGGTTTACACTTCAAAATTTTAAAAATATTACCTTTTTTCTTTGTCCTTACTTTAGGTCAGAGTTATCATATTTTTTTAAAAAAAAAAAAGCATGAAAATATAATTGAGATTGGTTCTTATACTGGTAGGGACCAAAATAAGAATCAAGTTAGAAAATTCAGCAAGTCAATATATGCCTCAGATTCATATTGGCTTGTTGAATTGACAGTTAAAACCAACCCATCCAAAGAAGAAAACCTCAATTTGAAGTTTTCTTGAAACTAAACCAACTTGGAGGACCTTAGATAACAACAGATCTTGGTTTAATTTTCCATCACGCAAGATGGGGCCAGACCAACTTTTAAGAAATCAAATATTAGACTCCTACTTTAAGAATTTAAAGAGGGAAAAATTTATTCTTATATTTGGTGAAGTTTTTGACTTGGGAAAGTTTGGGCCAATTACGGATAAATTCATTAAAATCAAATAAGAAAATCAAACTAGATTAATTGGTTTTGGTAGGCGAAAATGAGATTATCTGATTTTCGGCTTCTAAAATCATTTTCTTAATATATGAAACCATTGTTCATTTTTATTTTTTATTTTTAAAATAACATAGATTTTTTTAATACAATTTTGTTCATTTTTTGGAAATAAACCAAATACACTAAGACAATTTTTTGAATGCAACTAAACACTAGAAAGAATTTTTTTTTTGAAAAATGACTCATTTTTCAAAAAATAATTTTCAGAAGTCGTTTTCTGGATTTCCAAACACACCATACCATTAATTTAAAAATAAAACCTCATACAAATTAAAATAAACGTGAATTTAAAAAACCGATTTGTATAGATAAAAAAAATCATTAATCATAACTATTAAAATTTTTAAATTTCAATTTATTTGTATTTGTATATATTTTTTTAACAATTGACATTTAAATTTTGTTTTAAAATACACGTCACATAGTTTATTTAAATAAAAAAATAACTATAACAAATTTAAACAAATTTATTTTTAACTATAATTACGTATGTTAATTGCTTAAAAAATTATAGCTATGAATAAATAAAAAATTTAAATTTTTTATTGTTATTATTATTAATTTTTTAATCAATATAACTTAATTTTAAAATATACTTTTAATCAATATTGAAACAGCAGGTAGCATAGCACGGAGTGATGAGGGAATGCTTCTTGAATTTTGTTATCGGCCGATAGACTGCGATGAATTCCCAGTATGTTGGTGTTGTGCATTTACCTTAGGCCCTGAAGAATCATGCTATCGTACAAAAAAGGGATGCCACTCAAACTGCGTCCACCAACACAAGTTAAAATAGCATAAGCAAAACCTTATTTATATGTTTCAAAAACAAATAAAAATGCAACAATTGTATGTTTGCACTTGTTTGATATAGAAATTAATGGTCTAAAGTTTATGATTTTGGTCATTTTCATTTTGAAAGAAGTGAAGCAGGAAGTATAGATATGTTGGGAGTTAATTCTATTTTGGTGTTACATTTATAAGTGACAATGAACATCTTTCTTTGATCTTAGTATTATTGTGTGTTGGGTTGGGCTTCCCTCTTATGTGGTAGATCAGTCGTTATACCGTGGATCATGGTCCACAATGCATTGTGGACCATGGATCATGGCTGATACTGCAGTTGTATTGAACTGCAATTGTGTTGAACGGATATTGCAGTTGTGTTGAAAGGGAACTGCATTGCTCGGAACAGATGTCGTGTCATCCGTCTGGAACTACAATTGTGTTGAACTGATACTGCAGTTGTGTTGAAAGGATGTTGCAGTTGTGTTGAACGGATGAACGGTCTCTGTTCCGTGCAACTGTAGTTTCCTTTCAACACAACTGCAGTATCTTTTCAACACAACTGCACTGTTCAACGCAACTACAGTATCAGCCATGATCATGGTCCACAATATAATTTGCAGTGGTAAATAGCCCATATTTGAACCAAGCTTTTTGTATTTACTATATTTTTGTCGGATCTCTTCTCATCTCGAGCCCTAATTATTATCATATATTATATATAATAATTATTTTAGGTATTATGAATGAAGAAATTAAAGGAAAAGATGGAGGACAGCATGTTGTGAAAGGAAACAAAACTTTTTTTGTTGTTTCATTTATATATTATACGTAGTATATATTTATACATATGTTATTATGAATTAGGAAATTAAACATACAGAAATGAAGGTGGCAATTTCCTACGAGAGTTCCTTTTCTTGTTTCTCTCCACATTATATATATGTTATTGTGGTTTTCAAAATATATATATGTTATTGAGATGATGGAGGTGTTTGACCAGACCAGAGGGGCGGTGAAGGACAGTAAAACAAAACTTTCTTTTGCTTCTTTCTCTACTGTTTTGTCTCACGTTTGATGAATTTGTCGTGAGTTTGTCGAGGTTTTTGGGTGGTATTTTCATCAAATATTTTTGAGAGGTCAGCTTGTTTAATTTGTTCCAAGCATATTTTGAGTAATCTCGTACTATTTGTATTCCTTTCACCTTGTTCGAGGTGGTTGAATATTTTAAGTACGAGTGCGTATTCCTTTTTAGGCTTGTGGAACAAAATAGAAGTCTTTGGTCTGAAATTGTTGTATTTGGTAGAGTTTTGAATGTTTGACTTGTGTGGTAGGCTGAAACTTTGTACCCAAGATTTGTTATAGTGGAAATATTGTTGGTGGTGGTTCCGTGGTTTTGAGATTTTTCACGTAAATCGTGTGTCGCTTGTGATGATATTTATTTTTGGGCAATTGTGTATTATCTTGTATTTCTGCAGTTGTCGAGTGTGATTTTCATTTGTCACAGGAAGTGAAATTTTTTCCCCAACATTGTGGTATGACCATTTTTGGTCATTCATCAATAAAATCGTTTAAATTACGTAAAATACAAGGGCATTTGCGTTTTCAAATTTTTTTTCCAAAAAATAAAAATAAAATTAAAAATATAGCGGGTCAATCACTTTGTACAGAAAGATCAAAATGTCCTTGTATTTAATGACATTTCAACAATTTTGTTGACGGATAGCCAAAAATGATTATACCACAATAATATTGGGACCAAAAGCGAATGCTCTGAAAAAGGACTAAAAATAGACTGCGATCTATAAATTTATGATAAAAAATAAAATTAACTCATATATATATTACAGAATTTTTTTTTCTTTTTAATATTTTTGTTTCGGTGAGATCTCACAGAGAAACCTTACTAATTAAGGAAGGCAAAAAGGTTTTACCATGGTTGTCGGAAATTAAAAAAAAAATTGGTTGCCAAAAATAAAAAAATAAATATTTATAGCAATTAGGGTTATTATTTTAATATTTTTCGATCTCTTGACAACATAATTGTCCAAATTTTTTGACTATCTTTGTTTGTGGTCGATATTACTGACAAATTTTGACGAGGGATTAGTAATAGTAATAAAGAATTTTTCAAATTTTCAAAAGCGCCATAAAATTGGTCAAAAATAGATTCAATAATCTTGTGAAGGGCTATCAATTTATATTTCAATAGTCTTAAAAAAAGTGTCACTATTCAATAATTTTGTGAAGGGGTATCAATTTTACAATTTATATTTTGGCCGTAAATCATTTTCTTTTTATCTTTTTCTTCATCAAACTATGATATCAACCGCAATTGAATCAAGAGTATTAGTGAATTATTTGAGATATAAAATTTAAGCAATATTTATGTTAAACAATATAATAAGCACACCTTGAAATAATCTTCCACACTTCATCCCTAGTTGTGAACCTCTTTATGATTGCATACAAATCAAATCAAGAATTATGACACATAAGTTTTGAAAAATTGTTAAAACGATTATTAATCCATTTCAATTGGATTTAGTTCCGTGCAAATTATATCTTTGACACTCAAACTTTCTATTAAGAATAGAAAGCATTATTTCTCCACAATTAACTTGCTTAAATTAAACCTACACTACTATCACATGATCCGTTTTTTACCGAATCAACCATAAGCTATAACAACTCGTTATATTCTCCTCTAGCACCCACAATGCATATTTCACCAACTTTATTTTTTTTCTTTACTCTTTTCTTGGTGAGAAAGTCCATTTATAATTACTATAAAATACATGAGAATTAGTCAAAAATCATTAACTCCATTCTTTTCACAACAATTTTTTTTTTTTAAAAATTCAACTTAACACAAATACATGAATCAAGCTATAATTTAATATGTAGATTTCTTAGATGAAAAGTTTGTCTGGTTCAAACAATGAGAAAAAATTTATAGATAAAGTTAAAAAGTTTGGAGTTGGATGTTTGAATTTCAACTATTTATATTTGAGGAAAAGAAAAGTCTATAAATATTCTAATTTAATAGAATTTATAAAATTTAATAAATTTTTGAATAGCGACAAATTTTAAAAAACTAGTCTAAATCGAATACCTATAGAGTTTTATTTTTTTAAAATTCCTAATCGAATACCAATCTATTTTTAAAGATTCTTTAAATTAAAAATATGAATCAAATATCAACCTCTTTTAAAAGCCTATAAAGAGCATCATGGTTCTTTTTAGATTTTGATGCACATGTGAAGGAGAGAGAAGATTTGAAATTTTAGCAGGAAGACCTAGTTTTTATCTGCACAGTGGACCCCACCAAAGTTAAAAAGGAGGTTGCGTTTGTCGCGTGAAGCGCACTAAAAGCACCCAGTCGGGCGCGTGCACTCCACATGCCCGCTGGGCGCATAATTTCCTTTTTTTTTTTTTTTTCTTTTTCTTTTTCTTTTTCTTTTTCTTCTATCTCTTCTCTCTCCCATGTTGTCTTTCTTAGTCACAAAAACTTTCTCAAAATCTATGTTTTTGGTTATCGAGGATGCTCTAAAAGTTTTAATCGAAAGGTTCAATCAACATCGAATTGCGAAGATATTATGCACCAACCAAACCAAAGTTCATTGTACCACAAAAAAAGAAAACCAAAATAATTAGAAAGAAAATAATTAGATATTTTTACTAGAAGATGTCTGTGTTTTGTTGGTGAGTGGCGACTAGTAAACGATGAACAAGTCAAGCTAGGCTTGGGGTTACATTTGCATCTATTTATGAACAAGGCTGAGCTTAGTTTCAATTATACTTAAGTTCATATATTCTCTTGAGAAATGGAATTATTTCCAAGTGCCAAAAAAGATGAATACAGATCATACCTGAGTGAAGAGGATGTGAAGGACATCAACTGGAGGTACGGAGCACCTCCTAACTACGACATCGTAAACAAACTCTTTGAGGAAGGCAGAACCAAGGTATGTTGATGCACACTACAACCCCAAATAATATATCAGGAGAGTTAATACTCATTTTAGTCCTCAATTATAGTGATTTTATCCATTTAGTTCTAAATAGCTTTCTGTGCTTAGTTGGATCCTCGACTTTGATGGTTTTACCTAATTGAATTTTTTGTAATTGTAGTTTGGTAATTTTCACTTTATTAATACCAAATTTACTTTTTGACTATGGTCATGGTTGCAGTAAGCGCTAGACGCTCATCAGGAGATAGACTAGCATCTAGCGCCTAGGCGATGTACTATATAATAATAATAATAATAATAATAATAATAATAATAATAATAAAATTAACAAGGCCGACTCAGTCGAGTTAACTACTTTGTTAACTCGGCTAACTCGACCGAATTGACAGAGTTAGGGGCTAATTTATTTTCCTCGGCCAAGGGGCTTCTAGTGCCTATGTGGCTGCCTAGGCCGATTTTTTGTGATAGTGAGTATAGTGCTTTTACACGAATTAATCCTTAACCATAGTGGTTAATACCCAATTTAGTTATTAACTATAGTTGTTTTTATCAGTTTAGTCCTTGATTCTGATAGTTGAGGACTCAATTAGATAGAATCATTAAAATCAAGCACCACTTAAGCACAGAAAGACGTTTAGGCCTAAATCTAAAAAACCACTATAATTCATGACTAAATTAGGTATTAACTCATATTCAAGATGAACAAATTGATTAATGTGATTATACTTGAAATTTCTGGAACAGATATGGCCTGCAGGTTCACTGGGAGAAAAGGTGCAAAACCTTGTGAAGACATGGGAGATGGAGATGTTTCACAAAATCTCCCCAGAAGACTACAAGACAATTGATCCCAAAAAGTATCTATTCAGTCTTAATGGTTGGAACCAATCTCTTCACTCTAGTCTCATCTCATCTGTCAAAAATATCACATATGGAGTGAAAAATTTGTTATTGCCGTTGGGCAGAGGCCGGTAAAGGCCAAGTCTACCACTCGGTAGTTGAGAGATTGTTGGGTGAAAATCAATAAAGGCCAAGTCTAGTACTTAGTTAGTGGTTAGAAATTGTTGGGCGGAGACCAGTACAGACCAAGTCTAGTACTTGTTGGCCGGAGGATCATTAGGCGGAGGCCAGTAAAGGCCAAGTAACCAGGGCCGATTTTTTATTTGTGTGGACTTGTGCTAGTAAATAAGTGAGACTCTATCAAAGTATAAATAAACTGTGAATTCAAGAAAAATTACAAAGAGAAAAATTCAAAAAATCTAATTTTGGGCCAATACAATCATACATATAATAACTATTAGGCCAGGGCTGCACTAGGGGGCCCTGTGCGGTGGCATATCTTGCACGCCCTAAAATCTGGCTCTGTCTAGCTAGCACCCGGTGACTATGATTGTTAGGCGGAAGTCAGTAAAGGCCAAGTCTATGATCCGGTGGCCGGGGATAGAGTTGAGGCCGGTAAAAGCCGGCCGAGTCTAGCCGGTGGCTGGGGATTGTTGGGGTCTGATAAAGGCCACGTCTAGCACCCAGTGGATGGAAGATTGTTAGGCGGAGACCGATAAATATAAAATCTAAACACCCAGTGACTAGAAGATTCTTGGATGGAAGCCGATAAAGGACGCTTTCCTAATTAACAATTGTAGTATTTGATATATGTATTGTTCAATTATATTAATTCCAGGAAGAAGAGCACTTACCTTGGAGGAAAAACAAAAACTGGCTGGAGGATACAATTCACTGCTGCAAACATCACTGCCGGAGAAGTTCAGGTGCTATAACCCAGCAGAAGAAACAGTGGATTCAGCTCACAGGGCATTCACCACAGCATTTCCTCGAGGGTTTGCCTTGGAGGTTCTCCAGGTTTACTCAGGGCCACCCGTGATTGTATACAAGTTCAGGCACTGGGGATTCATGGAGGGTCCTTTCAAAGGACATGCTCCTACAGGAGAAATGGTTGAATTCTATGGAATGTCAATTTTTGAGGTAGGTGTATCTCTATATGATCTATCTTTAATTTTAGGCTCATGTATATTTTCATCCATTAGCTCCAGATGTTGATTATTAGATAAAAATTTTTGGATAGGAAAGCTGCTTTCAACTTACAGGTAGTTAAGTTTGAATGGTAAATGAGTGAGTTAATATTCAATTTAGACTATAATGGGATTTTTTTTTTTTTTTTGATTTAGTCCTAATTGTATTTTTGTGTTTAATTGGGTCCTGAATTTTGATGGATTTACGTAATTGAGTCCTCTATTGAGATAGCTTTGTAATTTCCCCCTCTATTAATACCCAATTTAGTACTCAACTATGGCTATGTTTGGCAAACCTAGCTGAAAAGTAGCTGAAAACTGAAAAGCTATAAGCTCAAAGCTGAAATCTGAAAAGCTGTTAAGCTAGCTGTTATGTTTAAAAGTGTTTGGTAAAATTAGCTTTTTGATAAGCTGATAAATGTAAAAAGATTAAAAAGAACATCTTCATACAATTTAAATAATTTTAAATTTAAATAAGTTTGTTTGTATATTAAATATAAAATAATGAAATTAATATATTTAAATAAAATATAAAGTAAGAATATATACTTGAAAATATATAAAGTAAAACAAAATATTTATAATTCATAAGATTATTTCATATAAAAATTAATGTTCAAACACAAATGTCAAACTGATATTACACCCAAACGTAATGAAAAAAAATGTCAAAAAGGTTTTAATTGGAAAGGGTAAATGATGTCATTTCTTTAAAATAATAAGGTTAAAGATGGAAAAAAAGTTAGGAAGCTACTATATTATTTTGAAATGCTACCTAGGTAGCGTTCGAAAATAAGCTCTTATTTTAAGCTACTAACTTATTTTAGGGACATTACCAAACAGAGCTTATAGCTTATTAGTAGCTTAAAATAAGCTATAAGCTCCTAAATAAGTTCTGCCAAACAGAGCCTAAATAGCTTTTTGAATTTTAGTATTTTGGATTAATAAGCTATTACAAAAAGTTAATTAATCAAACACTCATATATTGATTGTTTAACCAAGTCAATCAGTTAAAGTGGTCAAATAAATCAAAATTGACTGATAAACTAACTATGTTACCTATCAGAGCCAATATAAATTTTGAAGAGAATCAAGTTCTAGAGCTAGCTGTTCATTGATTCATCATTTATAACCTGTACATGTTAATCCAATGCACCCAATTGTGGCGTTGATCTTTTTCTTATACATATGCTGATAATGATGCAGATTGATGAAAACTCAAAGGTTGTGAGGGTTGAATTCTTCTATGATAGGGGAGAACTGCTGGGAAATCTTGTCAAAGGAGCTAGCAATGATGGTTCCACCATTGAAGCAGCTTCAAGTAGTTGTCCTTTCTTGATTAAAACTGGGTAGCCATGTGATCCAACATGCAGAAATAAAAGCGAATTAAAATAAATCACTTTTAGTTGGAGTTTGTTATAAATAATATTTATTGTGGGCATTATTGTGTAATGGTTGTATTTATGTCTCTATTATTGTTTTTCGTTACGATTGTAATTATATATATCCCATGTATTATGTACTGAAGTTAGAATTGTTGGAATAATATATTGAAGTTTTTACTTTTGTCTATTTTCTTTCTATCCTGCTCCATTCACATTATACTTTTAGCACACCGTAATTTTAAATAGCGTTATTTTTAAATAAAATATTCTCGGGAACGGAATTTAAATTTTCAACCCTAAATGCATTAGCTTGAATACTCTCAAAATAATTATTTTCCTACAAATTTTAAATAAGACTATTTTATGTCCCAGGAGTTTTCTATCTAAAATCTAGCCAAAATCATCTATAGTTACGTTATTAATTCAAAAGCCCAATTTCAAGTTATTTTATAACTTAGCTTAATATATATTATTTTAAAAATAGGACTTGAAGTCCAAAGTATTCCTATCCTTACATAATGAAGGTTTTGAATGTGGTTTTAATCTGAAATTCTGATGGTTTTAAACAAAGAAATTTGTTCTGTTCCAATGAGCTGGGCCACGGGTCTAGTAGACCCGTGACCTAGACCCACTAGTTGTAGCGGGGGCAAGTGACGGGGAGCCACGGGTTTGAGTGATGGGCTTCTCCAGCACGTTACTCAGCCCGTGAGGTTGTGGCGTGAAATTTTTCTAGTGTTCCTCTTATATGTTTGTGGTATTTTTGGGTCAATCTAATTCAGAGTGAAATGTTACAAAATTATATTTTGATTGTGTGTATTATTCTTTCAATAAAACATATTTTTGAAGTTTATGGATCTATATAATACTAAGTATCCTATTTATATGATTTGGAAACCAGGTATATAAAACCTATATATTTTGATAACTTTTGAGCAAAGTATTACACACACACACACATATATATATATGAGCCTTTTGAAAATACTATGTTGTATTAGAAAATGTACTTATTTTGGAGGATATGAACTATACCTAATTTTGTAAAATAAACTCTATTTTAGGAAGTATGAATATTGATGGGTTGTATATACCCTATTTATTTTGGAAATTAAGATGGTTTAATTTAAATGAAAATATTTATGAAAGTCTATTTTGAAAGACTATTAATCATATAAAAATGTACTTATTTTGAAGGTTTATCCTTTTCGGTGTTGGGTATGAGCTCCAGCTCCCGTGGATTTGGTGGAATGAGCTCTATCTACATTATGATTATTATTTTTTGAGTAACCTAGTAGAAACATATTCTGGATGAGTTACTAGAGGTAGTAACTTCTCGTTAGGCTTGGAATCTCAGTTGGGGGTGAACACACCAGTATGTAATACTCGTATGGGTATTGAGATTGGTGTTGAGTTTGGTATTGAGGTGTTGATTGGGATACTTCCACTTATCCATTATTATGCTATATTGATACTTAGAATGACTTTTGTATTATCTATATGACTACGCACTACAAAAAAACACGGAAATAGTGATGGATTTGGCGATGGATTCATTCCATTGCTATTTTAACGACGGAATAGCGACGGATTAGTGACAGATTTATTTTTATTTTTTCAAAAATTGACATTTAGCGACGGGACTTTGCAATGGAAGAACATGGCTGAGTGGTGGTGGTCGACGTCCTTCTTCCTACGTTTTCCTCCTTGGTAGTGACTAGCAGCGGCATCGTACTCCGTTCCTTACAGTAGTAGGTTGACAAAGCTCGGCGACTTTCCTTCTCGCTTGTCAACGTTCCGACGATGACCTTCGTCTCTCTCCTCCTCTACTAGCTGTGCATAGCAGGTTGCCTCGGTGGGCTTGATATAAATCCTATTTTGTAAATATATTACATATACCCTATATTATGTTGGAAACTATATTTAAATAGCCTACGGACAAAGGAAATAATGTTGAAAACCTATTTTAAAAGATTATTATACAATCATATAAAGTTATTATAGTATCAAGTTACAAGATTTTTGGTTATATATATATATATATATATATATATATATATATATATATATATAGTGCCTTGCTCCTATGCGGCCAGGTCTTAACGTGCGGCTGCACCACTAGTAGGAAAAAATGCACTAATAGTGTTAGAAAATGCACAACAAAGAAATGCATCAATACACCACAAAATGCACCACGCACAAAAAAAATGCACCATATCTCACCACACCTAATGGTCCGTTTCCGAACACTGTGTTGTGCTTTTATGCGTACTTTATGGTGTGTTTTGTGGTGATCATATCTAATGATGCTTTTTTTGTGCGTTGATGCATTTCTTTATCGTGCGCTTCCTAACACTATTAGTGCTACTTTGCATACCTAATAGTGCGGCCACTCCTGCTGCATGTTAAGAAATCACCGCATTTGAGCTGGGATATATGTAGATTTGAATGAAAAGGAGAGTTGATTGATTGGGAACTATGTACAACTTCAGCTTCTTAAATCATTCCTTTCTTTCAGATGGATTTTAACCTATCCAAGCCGTATATTTCCTACAAATAAAAATGGAAGAATAAATAAAGCGAAGAAAATTAGAGAGAGAGAGAGAGAAAAGTAATATCATCATAACTGATCATGAATTGGAACACTTCATGTCTTCATCATTAAAAGGTTAACCAAGATCTAAATTTGAAAATTTCGGTAGGTATATTACAAACTAGCAACAAACAAATGGAATATGTATGTTATGCTTTGCATTTGTAAAATATAATCGATTAGATTTAAATTTGAGATTTCATTCTAAATAATAATAGATCAATATTGGGGGTTGACAGCATATATATGCACAACATTGTTAATATTATTTTGTGCATCAATATCTACTTATTATCATTGATTTTCTTTAGTAAACCAAGTCCATAAGTTCAATAGAATGGGGCAAATTATGCGAAGGACCAAGTCTCCTAAATTGTGGACCTTAGTCCAAAATGACCTTTAAATTATGTGTCAACAGTTAAAATTTATGTGTTTGTAAATAAATTGAAGATACACAATATATTAATTATAGATGTATAATTTGTTAACTATTAACACGTAATATGTTAACTGCAGACTCATAATATGCAATTAACATATTATGGGTCTGTAGTTAACAAATTATATGCCTTCAATTTATTTACAGACACGTAATTTATAGTTGAAGACACATAATATATAAATACATAATTTTTTGACAAAAAATTTCAATGCAAGATAGATCATAATCCATGAAATTAAAATTGAAAGAATGGCTTACCAGAAGATTGTGGATTTCTTGTAATGCAGGTTTCAATAACGAAATCAAGGCTTGCATTTCCTTCTTGAGGATGTCACAATTTTTGTCTTTGGCCATGAGAATAGTGATCAAACTTCTAGTGTCTGGCACTAGTTTAAGTGCTACCTTCATGGAAAAGGTGAACTTCATCAATAGAGTTAGACTAAACATAAACAAATCTACAAAACTTTATATTGATTAAAAGGGAGGTCCTGTTTTATTTGGGTAAACCCCGCATTGTGACACAAAGTATTACAATAAGGTAAATTAGGTTATTGTAGGATCTCAACGTTGCATTATGCTGGTGATAAGTATATGGATATTAACCATTTAACCACATCCCTCCATGGTAAGCTACAACGACATACATCGAATTGAGCAGGGGTGAACTCGGCACACTCGGCCGACACCCAACAGTTACCTATAATTGTCCGGCTCAGATCAAGAATGCCAATGTAGGAAGTCAAATTTGTAATCTTGTGGTTACAAAGTCAAAAGTCTAACTAATTTGGCTGGGTTGCAGTCAAATAAATGATATTTCTGTCTACACTATAAGCAGTATTTGAATAGAAATATCAAGAAAGCAGTATTTGAATAGAAATATATATCAAGAAATTAAATAATGTGGAAAGAGTTTATGATGGGATTAAATCGCAAATTATATCGTGGACCGTGGTCCACAATGCATTGTGGACCGCGGTCCCAAAACAACGTCGTTTTGATTAATGAAATAGACGGATGAATTCGCGCCACTCACTTTCTTTTCATATGTACTGCAGT
>CP025648.1:13552199-13700164 GCA_003576665.1 Ipomoea trifida
TTTTTCTAAAAGTTGTGTTTTTTTTTATTATAATTACGGAAAAAAAGTAACCGTGCATAAAGATTGTTTTGAGTACTATTGACTCTGTTACAATGTAGTATCTGTTCATAGCTACTTTCTCAACCAAGTGAAGCACAAAGAGCCAATATCTCTTTCACTGAGGCACGGACCCACCCCCTCCCATGTGAGGGAACCATGCACAAAGATAATAATGATGTATTTCGGATTCGGCTTGACTCAATAAATGGAGTTGATAATGAACATATACTACATTGTAACAAAGTTAATAGTATTAAAAAAAAATGGAGTTGATGGAGTTAGACCTTCTATTCCCATTAACTAATACAATACTATATACCTTGCCTTTTTTTTTTTTTTTTTTAATCGGAGTTTGAACTCAATTACTAAACCAAAAATTATATCATTTGTTTAAAAATTGAAAGTCTAAAATGGGCTAGGTCCGTCATAAAATGGACAATGCAGGGGAATAATATCAATCGTTATATCGTGGACCAAAATCCATAGTGCACTGTGGATTCTAATCCCCCCCTCCAGGATGCGTGGCATCCCAAATACCCTCTAAATGTCTTTACTTTGTTTTTCTTTCTTGTTTTCACTTGGCCGCTAATAGCTAGTACCTTTTTGGCCCACATGGAGGCAACAACTTAAGTGATATTTCAAACTCTCATTGCTACCTTATTACCTTGGGACACATGGCATCCTAGTTCACCCCTTATGCCTTTACTTTTTTCCTATTTTTTTCGAGCCTTGTAAGTATTAGGCACCCTTTTAATTCTTTCCCCTTTACTTTTGAGCTTCTCAAATAGTAACTCAAGTGATACTTCATGCTACCACATCACATTCTAGGGGTGTCCAGTATTCTACCTCTCTCCTCACAACCCCTATCCCCTTTGGATTTCAAAATTTCCTACAATTCTTATCTTCCCTACCTCTAAACGTTACTCTTTGTTGCCTTGTCCCAATTTATAAAACCCTTCAGCCCCCCTAATTGCACAAGGAACTCGATTTCCTTTTCCAACACCTAGCACTCATTAATATCCTATCCATACCGTCAGTAGAGTTGACAATACTTTAACTTGTCGATACTTGAGGGTTACGTTCTCCAACTAGTAAGGAAGATAATCTCACCATATTGTACTCTTTAATGTAAGACAAGACCTCACTCCATCAAGTTGTAAGCAGTAATGGTATTTGCGAGATTAACCTCATGGGCTTGCTTGGGATTAAAGGGTTTGGTCTCACATGCCCTCCACTTCGGTCATGAGGTTGATTTGGGCCATTCTTGATTTCCATTGAGGGTTCTTTTTTGTTCTAGGTCTTTTAGTCGACCCTTCTTCCTCCCACCATTTAACTCAATATGTCTCCTCCACTATGGCATACCAATTGGCTTTTGCTATCATCACCACATAGTCGGTTGGAATTTTCCTCTTGAGACTTTTGTATAGATCTCCAACTCTTAAAGCCTCTGTAAACATCGTGATGGCCAACTTGTCATCAATCCCCTCTACCTCTACTACTTTTTCTTGCCACCAAGTTAGGAACTCATAGACTAGATTCATCATATTTTTGTCTAATTGTGGCCAAGTAGGAGAAGTGTTTCTTGGCCTTCCTCCTACGCATGAAGGGAGTGGTGAACTTGATCACCAAGTCATGGAAGGAATCGATAACCCTCCTAGTAACCCCATGAACCATCGCTTGGTCGATCCCTCGAGGGTTGAGAAAAACACCCTAACGGTCATTGGTCCTTAGTAACATCATCATTTGATAAACTATAATATGTTTTTGCGAGTCCCTTGCTATGTCAAACTGTTCACACAAGGTGTTTTGGAGTTGGTTGGTAGGGGTTCCTTGATAATTCTGCTCGTAAAAGGTGGCGTGACCATGATTTTGATACCATGTGTAGCTCACCTTTGTCCTTCCAATGTTGCATAAACTATTCTAACCTTCTATCTACCCTATTTGCCCATTAACAAAGGTTTGTAGTGAGTGGTGGATAGAAAGTAAGTCGAGGATGTGGAATCCCCAGTCTGTCATTCTCAACAGATGGAAAATTTGGAGTGGTTGACGTGTGGTAGATCACAAGAGAGTCATGAACCTACAAAGAGCTAGAACAAGTGTGTGCAAGCAACATTGTGTACTAAAGTAAAAAGTGTGCGAGAGAAAGTAATCACAACTAGAGAGCAAACTAAAGCAAAACCACTTAGAAGAAATCAAGTAAAATGGAATGGCCTTGGATTAGCTTTTCTTTGCATTGGTGCCAGTGTCCTAAGTAGAAGATACAAAATGTGCTAACCCGAATTCATGGGGGATGTTTGCTATTGCCAATTTCATTTCAGTTTCCTTGACATATCATGGTGTAGAATTGCACCTGAGTATCAATGTTGCTACCATCAGACATTTCATTAAACAGCATGCACACATCCATTTCCGAGTTTTCTCCTCTCGGAGCAAAGGTGGGTAATGCCAGTGGATTTAGAAAATAGTATAGTCCCAATCTCTTGGCAACTATACTAATTCCTAGGTCTTCCATGAAGTTGGGCCCTAACCCCATGGAAGCCAACACAAAACTCAACTTCTATCAAGAATCTAAGCAATCAACAAAAAATATATCTCCTAATTGTAATTATAATCACACTGACACCATATAAGAGAAATGCTAATCAAATTCCCTAAGAATGCATAGCCACACATGTTCTAAATTGGAATACAACCGAAATTGAGCTAGTCAATAGAGATGGATGATGAATTAAAAGTGAAGAATGCGGAAAATTCACTTAGCTTAAGACTAATTGCAATCAATCCACAAGATTCTCCAAACAAGTAAGAAGAAGCTCCAAGATCAAGGAAGAGTTGTCAATTCTCCTTGGAATCCTAAAACTACTTTCTCTCTCTACAATTGGAGAGATTTTTAGAGGTGTGTCTAGAAGTGAAAATGAAAACTAAAGTCTAATGTACAAAGTCAACTCCTTTAATCTCTTAAATACTTCGTGCTCCGAATACACAACACGATCCACGATCGTGAATCTTGGCGTACATCGCTCCCAGGAATTGGAACCTTAAGTCACACTCGTGGATCTTCTCATACATCTTTCTAGAATTCTGCCAGCATCATGATCTATGATCATGGATGGCGTACATCTTTCTAGAATTCTGCCAGCCTTCGGATCCATGCTCGTGATCTCTGTAGTATGCTTGCAATTAAGCCTCAAATCTTGTCCAAATGCTTGCAATTAAGTCCAAAGTCCTTCAAAACAATAAATTGCACTCACCATTAGTCCATGTGCCTCAATTATATCATTTTGCATCAATTATCATCTTAATCAAGCACAAAAAACCTTAATTAAGCACCAAACAACTCCAATTTGACCCCTAGAAAGATGTATCTTTGACACTTATCACCCATTTCTATGGGACTATGGCCCAAGTCTTTGTTTTTTTTTTGACCCATCAGCCCTCAGCTCGCTGAACAGGCTCAATCATTACTTTCATCCATTACCTCCTCCTGAGCATGCTCTAGCTCCTTCCTAACAGGGTTCTTTTGGCCTTCTCACCCTTGCTCGTATGGTCCAAACCTTTTCTTCGCTAGCATCCTTTCATCTTAGGGCGTACTCAATCTCGTAAGAAGTAGGCTTGCTCTAGCACCAGGGCATGTGGTCGTTTGCTACACCTATCTAGGTGATTCTCCATTGTTAATGTGTCATCCAAATGCTTATGAAATCTAGGGGTGTGCATTCGGTTAACCGTTTGGTTAACCGAACCGTTTTAACCGAACCGAATTAACCGAAATTTTAAAACCTTTAACCGTTAACCGAACCGAAGTATGTGTTACCGAATTAACCGAACCGAAATTTTTTTCGGTTAATCGGTCGGTTAACCGATTAACCGAACTTTTTAAACCTAAAATATAAAATTTTAAAAATAACACTTAAAATAATAAATCCAATTAAAATAAAATACAAATCATCCATAACTTCAAATATTCAAACATCCATAACTTCAAATCTTCAATCTAATTAGTATTTAATATTTATATTTAATTATTTATCTATATATATAAAAATTCGGTTAACCGTTCGGTTAATTCGGTTAACCGACCTTTCGAACCGAATTAACCGTTAACCGAAATTTCAAGATTCCTTTAACCATTGACCGAACCGAATTTTTCGGTTCGGTTAATGGTTAACCGAATTTTTCGGTTCGGTCGGTTAACCGAAAAATTTTGGTAAATTGCACACCCCTAATGAAATCGGTCAATGATTGGATGCTAGGTTTGGTCCCCTGGGAGACTCAAGTTGGTTCTCACTTAACAAGCATCACCCCAATTGCGAGGGTGCTAGTTTGTTCCTTCCGAGCTTACTGTCGAGATTTTGATTCTAGGAGTGAGAATGTCCCCTCCCTTGTTGACTAAGTAGTTCATGTAAATCTTTCGAATGTTAACTACACGACCCCATCATCTTCGTGTTAGAATGAAAGTAGTTGTGTTGAGAAAACAAGTGTTTGAGCTTGATAAATTTAAGAACATGAACTTTTCATAGTAGTTTCCATAAAAGTTGCCTATGATACTTTTAAATATACCATTCACACTATAAACTAGATATTGCGGAGGAATAATATCCATTGCCCTAGGCCCACAAAGTGCCTCAATTAATCTACAAATAATGAAATAAATATGTAGAATAAATAATTAAGCTAAGCGACCCAAAATCCAACCCCAATTAGATAGTTGGCTACCAGGAATTACTTTCAAACAAGGGAGAGGGGGTGTGTGGTTGTTGGACTTGTGATATGAGAATGACAGTGATGTTTGACGGAAACCATACCCCCGTATTTATACTTTTCTTTGGGCCATAAACGGTAGTGAATTAGTTAACAAGGATGCATACTATCCAAACCGCTCACGTATCTTGCCAAGTCACCAAATACCCATGTGCCCTCGCAATTAGAGTTGGTTGGTAGCCACGTGTCTTCCTTGACCACACCATTGGTGGGGGGTGGGGGTAGGGGTAGAGGCATCTACTCGCACATTCGTTGGCCGAGCGAGGGGCTGAATGATGCTCCCCACCCCTCCACCCCTCCATTCTTCTTAGACTCCATCTAATTTTCTCATTCCAAACTTTTCCCTCTTCTTCACTTTGTATGTCATCCCTCCAACATTTGTACCATAGACCCTTTAACTCTAATTCTTAGTCTAATTTGTATCCCTAACTTTCTTCTCTTCTTATCTATACCTAAAAAAACCTTGCTCATGAGTTCCGACAATTTCCAAGATTCAAATAACTCTCACATATCCATCCCCAATTAACCTTGGACTCGAGCTTCATTCCTCTATTAATTATGGTTTCTAGTGGTATGACATACAACATATGTAAAAATTTTATTCATTGAAAAACTAAAAAAGAGAAGATGGGAGATTACCTGGTCAACCAAACAAAAGCTTTACTGCAGCTGGAGCCCTTTTTAGCAATTCCTTCGATGGCCTCTTTCTTCAATATTTCCACCATGTTTGAATACACCGAAGGATCAGAGTCATGCAACTTCTCCAATATCTAGCAGTGATTTCAAGATATAATAATTGAAGTATACATATCTTGGAACACATACATTTCATGTGGATACAATAAATTATTTTGGAGAAAACAAAAGCTCATTAACTCCAACAATAATAATAGTATATACTCACTCTGTCTCATTTATATGTCTAATACCATAAAAGGAGTTCGAGTTCAACTAATTGGGATTTTTTGTAATATTTAATTTTTTATTAGTAAATGAAATTTATAAATTTAGAAACTAATTTAAAAATTCTATGAAATAAAAAAATTAAAAATCACAGAAAATATTCAAACAAAGAAATTTAATTTGACTAATAAAAATTAAATATCATATATAAACTAGGTCATATGGAATAATAATAGTACTAGTAGCAGTAGCAGCAGCAGTAGTAGCAGTAGTAGCACATCTTGATATATGTACTGACATATATCGCGAAAGATCTTCATCATATAGATCTTATAACATTCATAAAAAAAAACTTATTTCCAACACATCTTGATATATGTACTGACATATCAGGCCAACAATAGAACCTATCCAGTAAAACCTAAAAGCTAACAATCAGTGTACACCATATCTATCATATGGCTTAATTGGTAAACTTAGCTAACAACATAGTTGAAATTCTATGTGTTGAGGTTTTCTAGAAAATGTTATATATCTAACTAAGTTGAAATCAGTATAGTCTTATAAGTTTGGATCGACAAATCTTATTAGGGCATCATATCTAAAATCTACCTTCAGTAAAACAAAGCAACAAAATCAACATATATAGAAAGTCTAAATACGAGGAATAGAGAATGTTTACGATGAAAAGAGTTCTTGGATAGTTTTTTCAAGACATATGCAAGGATACGTGACTAATAGACAAGATGTAAAAGGTTGCAAAAAAGACTTTGATGAGTAAAGCATAAAGTCTTATACAAAAATGTTAATGGTTATTGCGTGGTGCGTGCACAAAGACTTGTAGCACAAAAGAGATGTCAGCTTTTGGAAACCAGGCACTTAGTGAGCACAAACATTCACAATGTTTTGAATCTAGCATTCTATCCTCTATCGACTATAAATAGAGCACTCCTAAAATTTAGAAGAGGTTAAAACTTCATAGAAGCAATCAAGCATTCAACCTTTGAAGACTTGAGCTCAAAGAAATATCAAACGATTCTAAGCTTTCAAAGAATTTTCAAAATCCTGTCCAAGCAACCATCTTTCGAAACGATAATCTACCACTCAAGGTGACTTTGTGGAAAACCCTTGGGTTGAGGTGATATAGACAATGAAGAACTGACAACTTGGTAGTCAAACCCGTTTAATTTGAAGGATTGTTAGAAGAGATAGAGAGTAGCATAGCAACTTGGTGTTCAAGCTATGTGAAGAGCTACACTTCATTTCATTATTGTGTTCGTAACAATACTTAGTGGAATATTAAGAGTTGAGAAGAGTAGAGTACAAAATTTCTAAACCACTATAAAAATTCACTCTCTGCCCCTACTATCTATTTTTATTGCTTATAACTGATCTAAAATTACACATGCATGTTTATGAACAAACTCTCAAGCAAACCACTAAATAATCTATAAACTAATTAATTTTGGCAAGTCTAAGTCTTTCGTTGCACAAACTTTAATTTGATAATTTTATTTTAAGCTTAAAAGTTTTAAAAGGTATATTCATCCCCATCCCCATCCCTCGATCTCTACCCTCTACCCTCTACCCTCCTTCCTCTTCTAGATGTTTACTTGTCCATGACCAAAATAATAATAATAATAATAATAATAATAATAATAATAATAATAATAATAATAATAATAATAATAATAATAATAATAATAATAATAATAATAAATTTCTCTAATGTCTTTTTTTTCCAAAGAAAAAAAGGAAATAGGGGTACCTCCTCAAAATAGAAAGAGTGGGAGTATTTTAATCATATCAGTTAAGTTTTTTTTTTTTTAGTTTTTTCTTTTTTTATTGAATCATATCAGTTAAGTTAAGAAAAGAAAGAAAAAAAATGGCATGCTAATGGAAGCCTTTCAAATAACAAGGGAGGATTTCCAATATCTTTTACAATTTTATTTTATTTTCCCTTCTTTTTTCGGCCCATTTAACATGGCTGAATATGTATTTTTCTATTTTTAAAGGAGGCATTGTAGTAAAAATTATTTAACGTAACAAAAATATATTCATAGGAATCATAGCAGTACTAATAATAATTTAAATATACTTCATATTATTATTGTTCAGACCCAGATCGAACAAAATTGTAATTAATGTCTTTGTATTGGACTAAAGCATCTAGATTAGATTGAGTCTGTTATCTATCATTAATTTTATTAAATACAGTAGCAAGGATGATAAACTATCATTAAGTTTTCTTCTCCTAAAAATTGACTATTGAATCAGTGACCTAAGCCCGTGCGGTCAAGCTATCATTAAGTTGAAACAGTGGATGGGTTAAGATGATAAATACTTGTGTAATATGACAAATTATTGTGTGAACCATGACAAAAAGTACAGTTTTAATATAGTAAAAATACATTATTCGTGTACTAAATGTATATTATACAAAATAATGTACTATTATTACTCAAATAATGTATTTTTTTAGAATACGATGTATATTTTTAATATATTAAAAGTACATTATTTATTTATTGAATATATATTATTAGATAGTATAGTCCATATGTGTGGACCAAGATCCACACAATAATGATTGGTGTAATATGGGACCAATCAATTGTGACAAAATATGTCACTTCATAATAGGAAATTAATCTATAAATTGGCATCACAAATACACATAAGTCCAAATAGCTGGCCCCAGGGAGTATTGTATGTCCACACAAATAGATCTAGACTAGGCGTGATTTACAATGAAAACTTGTGATCTTAGGCTCCTAAGCGTGTGCTTTACACACATCTAATGAAAATGATTTGTGTTCAAATTTTAATTAAATTTATTTGTGATTTTATTGTTTAGTTTATGAAATTAAAATATATTGTGATATTTATTACAAATTATATTGATAAGTGTAAATTTTGAATGTAAACTAAGAGTGCAAATAACAATCTTTGAATAAAAAAGAGATATCAATGTCGATCAGCATCTATATTTGGAGTATTGAATTACAATTTATAAAAAAGAAATTAATTTAATTTAGCTCTTATATGAATTTGGAGAATCATAAATAATCAACTTCTTCCCTCCTAATTTTTATTTTTAAGAAAATTAAAAAAAAAAATAGTTTACCTGGATATTTTGATGGATATCCTGTCTCAAAACAGTCATTGATGACCCTATCTTATCTGCTCCAAAAGCAAAAGAAAAAAATTAAAGAGACATAGATAGAGACTTAAATTCATGAATTCTCTATTCAATTAAGCACGCACAGGTGGACTTCAAGCATAAATGCAACTGGTTAAAAATTTTGTATTTTTATGTTAAAAAAAAAGAAAATAAATTGTTTTCTTTTAATCAATGACTAAAATATTCATACTTGAATAACTTCCCCCATATATATATATATATATATATATATATATATATATATATATATATATATATATATATATATATATATATATATATATATAACAGACACAAACACCCTCATCAATAAAAAAGAACTAACAGAAGATACAGAAATTCATCATAACATAAGACACAATTACTAATTTGTTTCAGGTGCAAAATTCATATTCTTTAAGTACAGAATTTCATAACACAAGACACAACAAAACGCACAAGAATTAATTGGATTTTTAGTCCTAGATTTATAGGCGGTATTCCACTTTTAGTTTTTTTTTTTTTTTTTTTTTTTCGAAACATTCCCTTTTGGTCCTAGTATTATTGTGCTATGACCATTTTTTATCCTCTATCAACTAAACATTTTAAATTTCGTTAAATATAAGGATATTTCGGTCTTCAATTATGAATTTTTAAAGAAAATAAATATAAAAAATATAGTGGGTCAATATGTTTTTTATAAAAAAGATCAAAATGTCCTTGTATTTAACTGCATTTCAATGATTTTGGTGACGAAGGACCAAAATGGTCATTCCACAATAATACAGAGACCAAATGCCGATGTTCTGATAAAAAGGACTAAAACTGAAACACCTATAAATCTAAGACTAAAAATAGAATTACCTCAAACTCATAACATAAAACATACACATGGACCAGCGTCCACAGACCAGAGTGTACTCCCTAGTCCATGGTATAAGGATTGTTTGGATTGGGGATTACCCTTTTGGAGAAAGTAAAAAAGAACTAACCAAGAACATGAAGAAGCAAGTTGCGGCAGACGCAGAGAAAAGGCTTGGTGGCAATATGTGCAGTACTGCGGCTATGATCATCAGCTTTGAGTTTGACCACCACCATGGATACAGCTTCTATGGCACAGCTTATTTCTGATCCCTCCTTCTTCTCCTTCTCCATCTCCTCTACCCTTTTCCTCTTCATTTTAACTCCCTCTATTCTCTTTTTATCTGATCTACTCCTTCTTCTTCGTCCCTTAGCTTGCTGTCTCTCTTCTATATATGTGTTTGTGGATATATTATCTATATTCTTATAAAATTGTAGGGAAGTCAATGTTTTGCAACAACAGACCGCATATATATACACTGATAATTATATGGCTGCCTTTTGTTTAGTTAGACTTTCTAGATCTATTTCATTTTATATACCAAATTTTAATATGAGGTTCTTTTTATAATGTCATACATACTAAAAATAAAATTTAATATAAATAATTTTACAATTTTAAGGAGTTTTGTAAAACATGTGACAGTTGCTTAGTGCATCTTTATAGCTTTATCAAGTAATAACATTTTTACGTGTAATATAATAATAATAATAATAATAATAATAATAATAATAATAATAATAATAATAATAATAATAATAATAATAATAATAATAACAAGGAATAAGGTACAAATTGGCCACTGAACGTAACCTGAAAGTGCAATTAGGCCACTGAACAAAAAAAAACGCAATTCGATCATTGAACACTCCAAATGGATGCAATTTGACCTGATAGCAGGTTACCATCCATTTCATCAGGTTACATGCCTACATGGACGATGAGTTGGCAATTTAAAATAATTTTTAATAATAAACTTTAAAAAATATTAAAATTTAAAAAAATTTAAATTAAAAAACAAAACGCATGGGTGGCCACCGGCCACCCCATCCCGCACTCCTCCTTCGTCTCGTGTTGGAGACGAAGATGGGTCCTTCGTCTCCGTGGAGACGAAGGATTGGCGGAAGGGGGTGGCGACGTGGCGTGGGACGACCCATCCCCCTCCTTCGTCTCCGAGAGAGATAAAGGAGGGGTGGCCTGGCCACCCCTGAGATTTTCTTTTTTTAATTTAAAAGTTTAAATTTTCTTAATTTTTATTTTTTAAAATGTCAACTCATCGTTCACGTAGGTAGATAACCTGATGAAGTGGATGGTAACCTGCTAACAAGTGGTATCAGAGTTAGGTTTGATTGAGAATTATTTCTGAAGATGTCGACTGTCACCAAGTTCGATATCAAGTAGTTCGACGGTAAAATTAGCTTTTCTATCTGGAAGGTCCAGATGGAAGCCGTTCTAACCTATAACGGTTTGAAGAAAGCGCTATCTGGGAAAAAAAAGAAATTAAACTGTCTACAATGACAGATGAAGATTGGGAATATTTGGATGACAAGGCTCGTTCAATCATTCAATTGTGCTTGTTTAAAGAGGTTTTATGTGAGGTGGTAGGTGAGAAAACTACATCAGATTTATGGTCCGAGCTGGATTTGCTTTACATGGCCAAATCTCTGGCGAACACGATGCGCCTGAATGAGCGACTGTACACAATCCGTATGACGGAATGTACATCTATTAAATCTCACTGAGATGAATTCAATTCTATTTTATTGGACTTAGAGAATATTGATGTCAAAATTGAAAATAAGGATCATGTTGTTTTATTGCTTGTCTCTCTCCTTAAATCATACAAGTATTTCAAAGAAATAATGTTGTATGGTAATAGTAGTGATACCTTAACTTTCGACAATGTTAAGTCAAACCTATTGTTCAAAGAAAAGTTTGACTTTGAAATTACGTTTGAGGACAAAGGTGAAGGCTTGACTGTTAGGGGGCGCTCGCATGAAACAGAGAGTAGGAGTAAAAAATCTAGATCCCAGTCTAGAGGACGTAAGTCCAACAAATTCTGTAAGTACTGCAAGAAGTATGGTCACGATGTGACTGAATGCTTCAAACTAAAGAATAAGCAAGAGAGAGAAAATAAGTATATTGAAGCTAGTGTTGTTGAAAGTGATTCAAAAGGCGATGTTATGTTATCTGTTAGCTCGGTGACAAACGGAGCGAAATTGAGTGGATTCTAGACTCTAGGTGCACATTCCACATGTGTCCTCACAAGGACTGGTTCATCTCTCTAAAGCCGGTTAGTGGTGCAGTTGTCTTCATGGGTAATGATATACCTAATGCAAGGTTAGTGGAATTAGAAGTATGCAGATTAAACTCATGATATTGTTGTCAGGACTCTTACCAATGTTCGGTATATTCCTGATTTGAAACGGAACCTGATATTGTTGGGCACCTTGGAATCTCTTGAGTGCAAGTACATAGCTGAAGGTGGAGTTTTGAAGGTCATAAAAGGCTCTCTTGTTCTCATGAAAGCTTCTCGTTCAGGAAGCTTGTACGTGTTACATGGCAATACCGTAACAAGTTTAATAGCAACTTCCTCATCGGTGTCTGATGCTGATCTCACTCAACTACGGCATATGCATCTGGGGCATATGAGTGAGAAAGACATGCATATCCTGAGCAAGAAAACTCTCCTTGGTGATTTAGGTACTGGTAATAAATTAAAGTTTTGTAAGCATTGTGTTTTTGGGAAACAAAAGATGGTTAGTTTCTCTATTGCTACACACTGCATCAAAGATGCATTGGAATATATACATTCTGATTTATGGGGACCAACTAATTAAACTCCAGTCTATGGGAGGTTGTAGATATTTTATGTATATTATTGATGACTTTTCTCGTAAAGTCTGGGTCTATTTCTTGAAACACAAAAATCAAGCATTTTCTATTTTCAAAAAGTGGAAAATAATTGTTGAGACTCAGAGATGGAAAAATTTCAAGAAGCTCAACAATGGCTTGGAGTTTTTTGAGTAAGATTTCAATGAGTTTTGTGCAACAAATGGAATTGCCAGGCACAAGACCTTACCGAGAAAACTCTAGCAGAATGGTGTTGCCGAACACATGAACATGACTCTGTTAGAGAGAGTTCGTTGTATGCTCTCTAATGTTGGGTTATGGAAACAACGTGATTTTTTGGTCAATGTCGTTCCTACTGTGTGTTATTTGGTAAATAGATCTCCACATTGATCTCTTGATTTCAAAATTCCATATGAAGTTTGGTCAGGTAATATTCCTATTGACTACTCTATCTTAAGAGTTTTTGGATGTCCTGCATATGCTCATTCTAGTACAGGTAAATTAAACCCTAGAGTTGTCTAATGCATTTTCCTTGGTTATGCTTCTGAGTTAAAGCGTATCGTCTATGGTATCTTGATTCTCAGAAAATGATTTTGAGTTGCGATATCACTTTTGATGAAAATGCACTACTTTTTTTTTGAAAAATATCGTGTTGTTCCTAATACAAGTGATGTGCAGAGTACTGGTGAGAAAGTGGAGTTTGAGTTGAGGCCTAATGATAGTATTACTAGCACTAATGGTAATACTAAAGATGATGCATCTATTAGTACCGCACCTCTTGTCAAGCCGCAGTGAGAGTACTCTATTGCTCAAGATCGGCCTACGAGGGCAATTGAAAAATCTGCTAGGTATGCTAGTGATGATGAAGTCTGCATAGTTGCTTATGCTCTTTCAGTTGCACAGGAGGTTGATGGTGATCTATCCAATTATTCTGAGGCTATTTTATGTGCCAACTCGTCCAAGTGATTGGTTACTTACCAAGCCTCTACCTATTGCTAGGTTCAAACAATGTTTGAGTTTAGTCAATTGCTCCAGTTGTTCTACATTGAATTTGATCCAAAGTGGAGATTGTTAGAAAGTGGCTCAAATTGCTCAGCATACCCTATCACCCACGACCCACGTCGCATGCTACTGTCGCCACTTCTCACACGTTTCTATGTCTTTCTCTAATCCTCCTTGTGGCTATCGCATTCCTCTCTCTGTTTCTCATTTGCACGTATAAATAGATTAGAATTTGTGCTTTGTAATTCACTGATTCATCAATATTAATTGGGTTCTCATTTCTTTATTTCTTTCACTATATATATATATATATATATATATATATATATATATATATATATATATATAGAATTAAGTTCATATGTGAACTTGAGTTTCGGTGTGAACTTGTGCACTCATGTATGCCATGCGTTTGGGGTGATGGGTGGTTATGATTGCATTCCTTTCTACGGTGCAGGCGTAGGTGTGTGCACGCGTGTGCATTGGGCATTAAGTTCTGTGCGCTGGTTTTTTTTTTTTGTTTTTTTTTTTGGGTGTTATACTCCGCGTTTGACTCTCGTGGTTTAGGTTGTGGACTTCCGGTGTGTTCTCTCCTTCTCTCGCCACTGGTTCTTGTGTCGAGCTGCTAGTGATGGGGTCGTATCACGTATGCGATCGAACAGGAGGGGGTCCGGGCATCCATTTTCGCCGTCGACTCCGGGGACGATAGGTGCAGATCGCTTCAAGGCGTCATCTGGGAGGTTCAAGCGGCGCTCGTTCTGGTGCACTAATCCCATGGCGGTACGAGATGCGGTGGGGGTGGTGGCGGCCGGAGTTGCTTCCCGGGTTTCTGCAAGGCAGCGATCGGCGCAGAGGTGGGCCAACCGTGGTAAGTGGGGTGCCTTGTGCGTTATTTTTGTACAGTCATGGGCTACTTCTTGTTGTGCATTATTTTATTAGGGGTGAAATTGTTGAAAGGAATGTGAAATTATAGCGTCGAAGAAAACAACTCACATTGTCTGTATGCCATTATTTGTACCCCTAATCAAACACAATGAATATTAAGGCCACAAGAATTTTTAGTTCACTAGGTGTTTGCAACCCTCATACTGATGGTATGGGTACCAAGGTGTACTTCAGGATTGCAGCCGTTTCAGTGATCTGCATTCCTAGCCTACTTTGGGCAGATTGCCTAGTGACTGTACTGCATTCCCAGCCATTTTAGTGCACTGAATTTGTTGCCTGGTGCTGAACAATGTTCCGAAATAACTAATTCAATGCACTAGGAAACACCATATTGAAACCCCAAGCTTGCAAGTTTTGCTCACTAGAATGCAGTACAGACTGCCCAGAAACCTTATTATCAGTTCAAACCTTTCTATAAATGAGAGAGTAAAGGCAACGTTTTTATTATATTCCATCTGATAGACATTTTAAGGATTACGGTTTAATCGGTTCAGGGTAGGAATTCACTATTATTAACGAGGTCAGAGTCGTATCCTTTCTGTAATGGTGACAAAGGCCCATGCATAGCCTTACAACTTTGGGAGCACTGCAAGTTGTGTGGGAGCAATGCACTGCAGAATGTTGTTGCCAAATCACTGCTCTGTGCTCCTAGTTTCAAAGGTCAAAGGGCAGGATTAATATATTGCTTTGATAATAATATTACTTAATTCCAGGGAGCACCTGCAGATGTGGTTAGTTTTGCCCAAAGGGCCGGATTAATATATTGTTCCAATGCACCAATTAGTAATTAAAGGGAGCTACTGCTCTTTGCTCCATAACATCATTTATTTTGCTTAAACACTACTCTCTGCTATTAGTTTTAAAGGCCAAAAGGCCGGATTAATATATTGTTATGGGGCACAGAGCAATCATTCCCTTCAATTAAGTAATTAAAGCATCATATATAACAATATATTAATCTGGCCCTTTGGGGAAAACTAATCCCATATTAATATCTATTATGGTTTTTATGAGTTTGGTGTGAATATTTATGTGAACTAAACACAATTATGGGTTATGTGAGTTTAGTGTTATGGTTGTGCACTGCACAACGGGGTAACAATGCATAACGGGGTTAGCAAAAACTGTGATTACACCTAGGATTGCTCGGTACTAAAATTGTATTATGCACTGCACAGTGGGAAATAGTATTGGAAAATATAGGTGCACAGGCACATGTACACGGTTGCACGGGTCACCAATCAAATGAATTTAGTAAAAAGGGAAAGGTAGTGTAGCTTCTGATGACTAGTGTTATAGAGTATATCTTTATTCAATCACTGAAGTTAAGCTTCATCCTATCTAGTTAACTAGTTAATGAATGATGTATCTTTCTTAGATTGCTTAAGCTTGTATTTGGTTATTCCTTCCATTTGTTGTTGGTTTTGTGCTTTCTTTTAGGCCACAAAAAGGGTACGAAACAACAACTACCAAAGTGCTGTTAGTAATTAAATGTGAATAATGGTGGTAACTAGGGATATGAAACTTTCCCCTAAATAGGTTCATGGAACACCCTTCTACCATTTTATTCCTGGTAATACTCTGTGAATGAATGAAATCCTGAAAATGCATCCTCCTGTGATTATAGTAACACACTCCTTATAAAGGAAGCCCAGTTTTGAATAGATTATCTATTGTGTTTCCTTGACAATATTCAGTGCTATCGGGAGCAATTGTTAATTTTACTCTAATACGTGTGTTTATTTAAATGGTGCAGCGCAGCTCCTATATGTGGATAGGATGGTGATAGGCGCACTAGACGTGCCGAGAACAATACCCACGTTAAACGGGTAGACTGCTACGCTAATCAAAGCACGCGAGGCACGGGAAGTTGCTACTATTGCACTAGGTGCAATATAATAGAGATATCTGAAAACAATATCACTACTGCACACAACATAAGTCTTTTTTTTTTCTTTTTTTTTTTTTTTTTTTTTTTTTTTTTACATTTACTGTTAGTTGTGTTTTGATGCAATGAGCAACTTAAAATTTTCCTTTTTTTTTTTTTTTTGGGTAAATGAAGATTATATTCCAAACAATTAACAAAACTGTACAATCTACACTACGGCATACCTTAGGGAATTACAAAGGTAAGTTGTACCCTAAAATGATGTTACAACTCTAAAACAGAGACCTAAAAAGGTCATACAAAATCTGACAACATTCAATCCTTTTGTCTACAACAAACAAGATGACACCACAAATCAATCTTGATAATCCATTCCAGGGAGACCTACCAAGAGTGTAGCCAGGTAATCTCCTCCCAAGTCCAAACTCACAAAGCAGTTGAAGAGACACACCAAGCCATGCATTAATACAATGATACCACCAACCAATCTGAACACCAGAAGCCAAATAACCCCAAGATGACGGCAATCAGAACAAACCTTTTTTTTTTTTAATAAAAATATATAGAAAATAAGATTATAGATCAATTCAACTTAGAATTTTCCTCTCTGTACAGTAAGTTGTGCTAATTTTTGATAAACAAATTTTGTATACAGCATTTGAAGATTAAAATAATTATAACAAATTTTTATATTTATTAAATACTCGTGAATTGACTAACATTATACGTGAATAAACACAATACCACGCATGCAATGCATTTAAAGTCAGACTGCACTAGGGGTGGCTGCAGAAACATGATGCAATTCAGTGGCATATGTAGTGCACAATGGGGTAGCATTGCACGAGGGGAGCAGCGCAGCAGGACACCATGGTTAAACCTAGGTTTGCTCAGTATTAAAGTAGAATTAATATTAATAATAATAATAATAATAAAAGGGAGGGACAGTTTGTTCTTTGTTGTGCATTTTAAATGTGGGGTAGGAACTAAAAAATTGGATTGAGCAGCAACAAGCATGTATATAATAATTGAAATAACAATGGCATTAGTGGCTGAATCAATGGCCCTCAAACGGCTGAATCCAACACATACGACGACATTTCGGACTTGGGAGTCCAGAAGTTGGAAGCGGGGGGAGGGGGGGACTACTCCAGACTTCCTTAATTAGCTAGCTTGCGGCACACCACCATAGCTACGCCCACCGAAACTGTTACCTGCATTTAAACCATATGTTACGACCCCCCAGCGTGCCACCCACCTCAGAACAACAAAATGATGAACACTCAACCCCATAGCCACGTCAAGTAGTATGGTGGTTGAGTGTACAGCCCGCGGTGCTAACCAATTTGCAGCGCAAGCCACCACCGCCACACTGTACAGCCCGTAACCCACTATCGGTGGTGCCACACATGGCGCCATGCGCTGCAGTGCTTGGCAAAAAGGGTTGGCGCACCTCTACACTACGGAGTCACTAACATCGCGTAGCTTAGCCATCAGTCAACGACTCCTAATCGGGGATCATTATGCAGACGCCCGTAGCCCCCGTGGTCATCGCACTGCGATCGCACGCAGTGAATAATGGTGTTTCCGCATGCAAGCCTACCCCAGACTAACAGAACGTACGAAATGATTACCTGGTAACCTCGCCCAGTCCGAGCCGCACATCGGTGTGTCGTCGTCGATTTCCTCCATCAGTTTGGTGCTTCAACGAAATGGAACTGGTTCTCCTTTTTGATGGCCCTTGATCATCGGGGGTGATAGAACGGAACCTAGGTGCTTAAATTTCGAACAGAAGGGAGTGATTTTTGAAGTGCCTACTATGCCCCCAGGAACAATGATGCATGGCGCAGGCAACGATTTGTTTGGAATATCTGGACCGTCGGATCGATGCACCATCAATGCACGAGGAAGATGCACATGTTCACAACATAATGCAAGTGTGCACCAGAATACTATATATATATATATATATATATATATATATATATATATATATATATATATATATATACACATATATATATATAGAGTCATGTTCAGGTGTGGTCGTGCCTTCCCGTGCAGCCGTGCGGTTCACACCACTCAATGTTACGAAATACACCACTCAATGTTAAGAAACACACCACAAAACACACCACACAAATATTCATTGTGGTGTGTTTCTTAACATTGTGGTGTGTTTCTTAACATTGAGTGGTGTATTTCGTAACATTGAATGGTGTGTGACCGCACGACCGCACGGGAGAGCACGACCGCATTTGAACCAAAATCTATATATATATATATATATATATATATATTTCTTTATTCCCAAATATATATTTTGTTATTTTATATTTTCCCTATTATATAACTTCTCTATAATTCTCAATTTTCGGTTATTCGTTTCTGCTATATTCCTAACAAAGAAGATAACTACTTGATTGAGAATTTAACCTAGGTATATAAATGAAATAAATAAAAGAGATGACTGCATGGCATTGAATTTTCAATTTTACCCTTCAACATTAATAATAAAACTAACCGAAGACCATTTTGGTTAACGTTTGCATAGTTAGAGACGAAATTGAGTAAGTTTGGAAAGCGATGACTAAAGTGGTGAAATCCTAATAGTCGAGGGAGAAAATTGGGTATTAACTCCTTATGCATACAAATAATGAACCTTTATTTACCGAATATTAGATTTCTACGTAAAGGGGTGATGTCGTATATATGCTGAATAAGTCCAGCTATGCTCTACAAATAATGAACCTCATGTACAACAGAAACAAACCTAGAATATACACGTCTAAATAATCAATCTTCAAACAGTTTGTACATGCTCAAATAATTAGCGTTATGCACACAATAATGAACTTTATGCATAGAAATAATGAACCCTCAAATTCTTTTTTTTTTCTTTTACTATTTTGAACACATTAAAATAATAAACATTACATATAAAAATAATATACCCTATACATAGAAAATAAGATACCATATGCATAGAAATAATGTACCTAATGTAAGGTCCACACAACACCTAATAAACATTGGAATTTGTGGCACCAATGCAAATATGGCCCAATCATGGGACATTCGACTTAGGTGGGTGGGGGTGCGGTAAAAGCTAACTTCGCAAGAGTTGGGTAGACGTGTTTAACTAATCATTATTACATGGACCGTGGTCCACACAGCTATGTGGATTACGATCCAAAAACACACAACGTACATTATTTTAACTCATAAAATATATTATTCTAACACATACAGTATTCTAACTCATAAAATACATTATCTTACCTCTTACCTCAAAGACGCTGGAATTCCCCATGAAGACTTGTTCTCCTTTAGTGATTACCTCGAACCCTTTGAAAAAATCTTTGTTGTTGCAAAAGTTTGCCATCCTTGAAGTGATTGCTATTGTTGTTGTTTTGGAATTTCTTTTATGGTTTTTATTTTGATCACTAGTTTTTAGCCTGTCAAAACTTACACTTGTTTCAACGATATTAGCTTTTACATTATCAGGAAGAATAGCATACATATGCATCAAGCGATTCTCTTCTTCCATATTAAGGTGATTCACCAACTACTATAGTGTGTAATTTTGCCTTTCATGCTTCATCTTGTTCTTAAATCTAACTAGGATTTGGGCAGTTTCTCAATGAGTGCATCAGACAGGAAAACATTGTTTACCTAGGTTCCTTCAACCACCATGTCTGCAACAAGATTTTCATACTCACGTACCTGTTCAACTATGGATTTGAAGTCAGTCGTTTTGAAGTGCATCTAGCGCCCCATTGCGTATTTTCTCCTTCCAGCATCATCAGTGCCATACTTTTGTTATAGTAAGTCCCAAATAGTTTTGGTAGACTTATGCCCCCAAAAATATATCAAATAAAGAGTTGGTCATCTGCTGCACAATTGTTGCTCACACTGTCTTATTGTCTTTCATGTATTTGGTACGAGCTTCTTGGATATGGGTGTGGTTTTAGTTGTAGGTGATTTGGATCAAGCGTTGCATCCATGATGGTCACCTATGATTCTGGTTGTGCAGACTACATAGTAGTATGATCAGAATATACTTGGTATTTTGTAGGATCGTTAATACTCACGAAGTCCACATCTTCCGCCTCGAGAAGCCTTGAAGTTGAGACCACCAGTCAAAGGTTCGAATGTGGAGAGATCAACAACATTCTTTGCAGAGTGTGATATTGTTATCTTCCATGCAAAATGCTTTTGACTACTGAGTTACATAAGCTGTAGAAGCCGTTTGGCAGGAGGATGAATAATGTCATACAAGAAGGTAAGTTTTTAATATGGGCTGGCTTTGTGTACGAATAAAAAAGGTAATGAAGATTCTATGACGTGTTATTTATAATACAACTTTAAAAGCATTTTACGACCAGGGTAATCGTATGATTTCAATGGGTGGCATAGAACAACAATCTTGAACTTGACAAATGACGCTAAGACTAGAAGACGTATAAAGAAGAAGTTGTGCGAATGTGAGCAGAGGTGAGAGCTGTTTATATACTGCATTATATAACAACTCTCCTCTTACCAAAAACAAAAATTGAGCAAAAGCCGCAATTTTTGGAGAAGAGGAATTCGAACGCGTACATGGTTTGTTTAACTAAGTTGCCGACAAGAGAGTAGAGATGATCCACAAAAATGCGCAAATTTTGGAGAAGAGGAATTCAAACACGAAGTACATGGTTTGTTAAATTGCAGACAAGAGAGTAGAGATGATCCACAAAAATACGGGTTTAAATTATTGTTATACCCACACCTCACACACATGCGAACCTAGTGGGCGGACAGCAATGTGCGCGTGGTTCCTTTTTATTCCTCCCCATAACTTTTCAAGGCTTCAAAGAAGTGTTGAGCTTTATAAGGAAGGCAAAAGTGAGTTAAGAAACCAATGTGGGACAACAAATAAATACAAAACCTTAATAAAAGTCTTTATCTTTAGATGTTTTCCCAACATTATGTAATTCAAATTTGACGCAAAAAGATGTGATAAACATTTTTTATTTTTATTTATGAAAAAAAAAAAGTTACCACAAGCACATGGCGCGAATAGTCCAATGCCCAATGTGTATTTTTAAATTAGTGTTTCTGAATTTATCAAAGGATCATTCGGTATCCTAGTGTATATCAATGCAAGATTAACATATTTTTTCATAAAAGTAAATATTTCAAGAATGTATAATTATGACCTGTGGTATAATTTTTCATAAAATTAACTGGTGCAATAGTAGTTTTAGAGTAAAACACCGTCACTAGATAGTACCCAAACATAAGTTTTGCAACACAAAACCCTATTAATTGGCGTGGTCCATGCTTTCTCTTGTTGTCACTTCCGCCATAAATGAATTCTTGATTTAATCTAAGTCTCCTGATGTGCTTCACTGCAATTTTAGTGCCTTGGCACAGTGCATCTTCAAAAAAAGAACCAAATCCTCATTCTCCAAAAAGACAATGATAATAGGCATAGTTTCTCATATGTGTTGAATATATACATAATGTAAATTAAGTGTACCGTTTCATCAATGAGTAAGTTATGAATAATAAATAGTTAACGGAATATTCCGTTACTAAAGTTTACATTGACGAAATGCATGGGTATTTAAGAAAAATATATGATATAATAGAGGGTAAAGTAGGAAAAATAATAAAAAAAATACTAAAATCAAAATAATAAGAATCATTCATTTAAACAAATAATTGCACCAACATTTTTTAGTTCTTGTTAAGGGCCTAACTTTGTTGGCTCTTTTAGGTTGGTATGCGAATGCATGCATATTTGTATTGTATGTAGCTGTAGATTGTAGATTTGTAGATGTAGATATTACATTAAAGTCTGTAAACATTTGTAAAAATTTCTGTAAACCATCTGATTTTTTTTTTAAAAGTCTGATTCATATAATTGATCTGAGATTTGATATTAATTATTGTAAATAAATAATCATTTCCTGAGATGTGGCATGCTTGACTTGGAGCTATCAGTTATCCGTTAGCCAACCAATAATTGTTTTACGTTGTCTCCTTAATTTGGAAGATAATCTCAACCGTCTAATCAATAACTGTTCAAATAATATTGTCACACCCTATTTGATACATATGAATTCTCATAACCCAAAGGAATCTATACTATTTATTTATTATTCTTTTCTTAAAAAGTAATTAAAAATGTATTAGAGTATTATTTAACTATTCATTTTATTGTGTTGATTTCTAATTATTATAATTGGAATATTCCAATACTTATATAATTAAAGGGTAGTTGAGTCATTGTTATACATAAACGATTTCACTAATCTATACTAAATTATTATATATTTTATATATAATATAATGCAAGACATACATTGAAACGCACTCCTATTAGCTATTATTATTTTATTTTATTTTATTTTTTGTGTCAAAATTGAATTAGTTTCGAAAATAAAAGTTGTTATCCAGCAAGAATGTAAGAATTGTTATGAATCAACTTTGACAATGATGAACTACGAATTCTTTTCAAAAAAAAAAGAAATAAATTATTAAGTTTTTTTTTTAATATAAATAAATTTTGAAAACAGTAATTACAAAATCGTTTTATAAAAAGAAAAAAAATATAGAATATCAAGTTATTTGAAATCTTGATATTGTAATTATAAATAAATTTTAAATTCTTTAAATATTAGTAGCTAGTAAGAAACATAATCTTACAAGACCTTTAAAAGATAAAGATGAAAGTCTAGAAGATCTCTACATTTGAAATAACCGAGTCCATGTCTACTTGGCTTCGAACTTATTGTATACTATAATACTCCCCCTTGGACTAATTACCATATAGATGATGAGCCGCCTTTTAAAAGACTCGTAAAACTCTTTAATAGGGAAAACACTGTAGAAAAAATAACCATATTGAAGGTAAGAAGAGTACAAGCTCAAATCCAAGTGTTTCAATGCTACCGGTCGTTATACGGTGGACCATGGTCAATAAACGGCATCGTTTCAGTAAGTAGGAGAAACGGTTGCCGTAAGTCGTAACGGAGCCCCGTAACTAATACTAGAATTCATCTCAAAAGATACTGCCTCACATTTATTTTTATATTATCGAATGAAACTGTAGTTATATCGAAATGTAACTGTAAACCTGCAGTTGTGTTGAAATGTAACTGCAGTGTATATAAACTGATATTGAATAGCAGTTTCACATTTTTAGGTGTATATTGTCCAATGAAACTGTAGTTATATCGAAAAAGAACTGCAGTTGTGTTGAAAGGGAATTGCAGTTGTGTTGAAAATGAGCTACGCTGCAGTTGTGTTTATTGTTATATCGAAAAGGAACTGCAGTTGTGTTGAAAGGGAATTGCAGTTGTGTTGAAAATGAGCTACGCTGCAGTTGTGTTTATTGTTATATAAAAAAGGAACTACAATTGTGTTGAAAGGGAACTGCAGTTGCGTTGAAAAAGAACAACAGTTGTGTTGAAAGGAAACTGAATAACAATTTCACATATTTGAGTGTATAATGTCGAATGAAACTACAGTTACATCGAAAAGGAACTGCAGTTGTGTTGAAAGGAAACTGCAGTTGCGTTGAAAGTGAACTACAGTTGCGCGGAACGGAACCGTTTATTTTCATTAATCAAAACGACGTCGTTTTGATGCATGCATGGTCCACAATCCATTGTAAACCGCGGTCCATAGTAAAATTTGCGCAATGCTACATTATTGTTAAAAACCTCAACATAGGGAGATTAAATTATTGGGAAAAACAAAGATAGAGGGGAAAAGAATGTAGCACACTACAACTATAGATATTCCTCCTTGATTTATAGATATTTAGTCTTGTTTTTTAATACTTTTTCTCATTTTTGTTCCATAAATAAGTTTCTCAAAAGTTGAGGTAGGCAAAGATTTAATAAAAAGTTGTGCAAAGTTCTCACTAGATCTAATCTCTTTAACATTAACTTATCCAATGTTTTGGAGTTCATGTTGTGTATGGAGGAACTTAGGTCAAATGTGATAAATTCCTTTCGATAACGAATTTGATGATGAAATTTGTGAGGGAATAACGACAACAACGTTTTTCACTAAATCTAGTGACGGAAAATCGCTAAATCAAGAAAAATCTGTCGCTAATTTCCTAGTGTGAAGATTTGGTGACGAATTTGAAAGAGAATAACAACTGATATTTCTGTTGCTAATTATATTTTTTAAAATAAAATAAAATTTATTTATGTTAGTTAAAATTCCTATTTTTTTTTAATTTACTTGTTAAAGATTAAAATCCATATCAGCACACTATATCTAACACTATTATCATCAGCATTACCTAATACTATCAAATTACCATCAAACTTTATATCATCATAAAATTAAATTAATTATTATCTAACTTTAACTTACACAATACTTTAAATTACACTTTAATACAATAATATATATCATCAAAATACAATACTATCAAATCAAAAGTGCAATTACATAACAACAGTCTGAAAGTAGCATTTTTTGTTGATTTTGGAAGTAAATGATGCAAATCCATTGTGCGTATACAACATTGATAGAAGTGAATGAAAATAGAAATCATCAACATGATACTCCTCCACCCACCTGCAAAACATCATTACATTATTTTCGCAAGCAATCAAGCATCAAGCATCTCTTTTCTTAGCCTTCAATATAATTTCATTGCAACTAAATTTTAAACTCAAGAGTTCAAGTAAATAGGCACAAGTAAATTTTAAACTCAAGAGTTCAACAATAGACTACTAATGATCTTAATAATTCATAAATAACGTCTAATCACCATTGTTAAACATCTAACCACCATTAATCAAAGTCCCTGAAAAGGTGTGTATAGTTGGTTGGTGGTTTTGATGTGTAGGTGATTAAAACGAAGGGTCAAGACTCCCCGAGTGTTGGTCTCAAAGGAGGTAATGCGGAAGATGACTTAGCCTTTATTCAAACAAATGCATAATGGAACGCATGAGGTTGTTGAGGTGCATAGAGTAACATTTGCAAGTGGAGAGTGTGATCAAATGATGTGAACAAATGTGAAATAACAAATTGTAATAAGCAAGGGAGTGAATTATGTTAGTTATGATGCCTCATGGTGTGTCTAAAGCAATTCATGATTGATTCAATTATGTTGGTTATTCAAGAGCGTGATCTCACAATCCTCTTCCACAATTAGTGTACTAAGGCTTCTTGGGCTTAGGAGTACTTGTTAAGTAACTAAAATCCCTAAGAGACATTTTATCGAACACCTAGGCTTCACACCTTCCTACAATTCCAAATATGGAATTCCATAGGATCTATGATTACAAACGCTAGTCCTTAACTCTAATCAACAATCATGATTGAATCAAGACCTCAAACTCCTAAGAGATTGGCCAAATCAACTTAGAATCAAATCAATTCAACAATCAAAGACAAGAATAGATCTCCAACATAGAATGAAGCAAATTCCACAATTAGAAATGAGAAACCACACTAGGCAAGCATAACTTCACACAATTCAATCCCTAGAAAAAAATAGCTACTCATATTCATAGATTCAAAATCACAAAACCTAAATCAATCTAGAGGAATATACATTGCAATAGGAAATGAAATTAAAACTAGACTAAGAGTAGGATTCACCTAGGAAACATGAATTACAATCTTCAAATCAACCTTGATCTTCAATTCTTCAACAAATTGAAATTCTATATATATATTTCTCTCTCTAAAATGCTCTCTACTAAGAATTGTAAATCTAAAAATGTAAAACTCTAAAAATGATCGAACATCTTGAAAATTTCTAACTAGCTCCCTTAAATAGCCTTCCCAAAATTGCCCTTTTAATTTTTCCTTCCGCACTCCTTGTCCACGCGTAGTCCACACGTGGAGTAGCGGCAAGGACAGACACTGGATTTGATCGACACTGGCTTCACGCGCGGAGGTGTCCTCCGGCCCGTCTTGGGACCTCTCCTTTGCTCTGAATGCTCGTTATGTCCTTATGCTTTGCCCATAGGCTCCAAGGATCTGTAAAAACATTCTAAAATACCAAAGAGGTAGCTTTGCACAAGATCTACGCATTAAAGCATAAAATGCCATAGGTTAGTCACAAAAGGACACTAATTACTATCAATTCACCCTGATATAGACTCTAATTCCTAGTTATCTTGGGTGCTTATCAAGTTTCCACACTTTAAACCTTGCTTGCCCTCAAGCAAGACAATTCAAATACAAGCACACAAGTAGGGCTGTCAAAGTGGGCCAAAGCCCGCAGGCTGGCCCGCACCCGCCCCGCGGTGGGGTGGGTTATGGTCATGAAAAAATAGGCCCGCTAAAATTCGGGCCTAATGGGGCGGGCCAAAATTAACCCGCGGGCTAAGTAAAAAAAAATTAATATATATATTAAGCACACGTAAATATATATATATATATATATATATATATATATATATATATATATATATATATATATATATATATAGGGGTGCACTCTCGTGAGAACTCTCGCCCAGGTAGGAAATGAGAACGATCCACAGTCGTCCACGTGTCCAGATCAACGAATCAGATGCAATTTTAAAAAAATGACGCGGTGGCATTTTCGTAAATAACTGGAACTTTGGTGCACCTAGTTTCACTTTAGCACCTAGTTTCACTTAAAGTGCACCTAGTTTCACTTACAAGTGCACCTATTTCGCACATATTTTCACTTACAAGTGCAAGTAATTTACCTTATTAATATTCATGCACCTATTTTCGCAAATACTTTCACTTACAAATGCAAGTAATTTACCTTGTTAATATTCATGCACCTGGGTGCAACCGAGGTGCATCTAGTTATAACATAGGTTGCACCTAGTTATAACATAGGTTGCACCTAGTTATAACATTAGGTGCACTTAGTATTGATGCTCACTGTACAATTCACTTGCACCTGTAATACATTTTACTTGCATCTGCAATACATTTTTCTTGCACTTGTGCAAGTAATTTACTTTGTTAACATTCATGCACCTGGTTGCAACCTATGTGCACCTAGTTATAGCAATAGGTGCACCTAGTTATAACATTAGGTGCACTTAGTATTGATCTCATTGTATAATTTACTTGCACTTGTAATACATTTTACTTGCACGTGTGCACCTATTTTCACTTGCAGGTGCAAGTAATTTACCTTGTTAACATTTATGCACCTAGGTACACCTATGTGCACCTAGTTATAACATGAAGTGCACCTAGTTATAACGTTAGTTGCAACTACATTCCGGACACGTGGCGCGCTGTGATTCGTTCTCAGTTCTCTCCTGGGCGGCCAGTTCGCACCTGAACGCGATCCTATATATATATATATATATATATATATATATATATATAGATTTTTGTTCAAATGTGGCCGTGCTCTCCCGTGCGGCCGTGCGGTCACACACCACTCAATGTTACGAAATACACCACTCAATGTTAAGAAACACACCACAATGAAAATACACAAAAACACCATAAAACACACCACACACCCAAAATAATGCACCATAACTCCCATGTCCCTAATGGTGCATTTGCTAATACTGTGTGGTGTATATTTGCATACCTAGTGGTGTGTTTTTTGGTGATGCGTTCCTAACGATGCATATTTGTGTGGTGCATTTTCTAACATTGAGTGGTGTATATCTGTATACATAGTGGTGAGGCCGCACTGTTCACACGTTAAGACGCGGCCACACTTGAACATGACCCTATATATATATATTCACGTATTGTGAATATATATATTCACACACTGAATATATGTATTCACAGTACGTGAATACATATATTCACAATATATGTATTCACGTACTGTGAATACATATATTCAGTGTGTGAATATATATATTCACAGTACGTGAATACATATATTCACAGTACGTGAATACATATATTCACACACAGTAATACACATATTAAAAAAAAATGAAAAGGCCGCGGGCTGGCCCGCGGGGCCCGCGAACCTGTGCGGGGCGGGTTAGGGTTACATTAATTTTGGCCCGTGGGCCTAACGGGTCGGCCCGTAAAAGCCCGCCAGAAATTTGGCCCGCAGTGGGGTGGGCCGGCCCGCTTTGACAGTACTACACACAAGTACCTAAAGATAACTATGTTTTCTTAACTTGGACTTTTGGTCAATCAAAAATGAATATGAGGGCTACCGGAGAGGGGGAAATCCCTCATGCTATCTACAAAGAATGTTGGTTAGATGTCATACAACTCAAGAAATATTTTCGGGAAGCAAAAACCCTTCATAGATAGACATTAAAGCAAAGGGAACACACTTCTCACATCATGTTCAAGCATGCAAACCAATTTATATTCACAATAGAAATAAAAAACAAGATTCAAGATAGAAATCACCTAGTAAATGAAATCAAATCATCAATCCAAGCTTTTGATCTTCACTTCTCCATACAAAATGGAAATGTAAACTACATCTAACAATGGAAATTTGAAAACCCTAAGAACTAAAAATCGAAGAACTAAGAAAATCAGAACTCCTGGAAAAATCCTATCAAGCTTCCTTAAATAGTCTCCCCAAAATTGCCCTACTTAATTTTTCTCCGCATGTCTCATCCATGTACGCATCCATGCGTGGATGGGCACATTGATGGCTACTAGATTTCATCCATGATGTCCCCACGCGTGGATGGTACGTCTTTGTTGTCCCAGGACTCTTTTCTGCGCCGGTTTGCTCGTTATTCCCATCTCTCGTGCCGAATGGCTACTGAGACCTGTAAAACGTCATAAAAATACACCAAAGGTAGCTCTACACATGGTTATCTAATTAAAGCACAAAGTATCGTGAATTCGTCACATGAGGATACTAAATTGCTACTACACTACCCTGAAATAGACCTAAATAATCATTCATCTTGGGAGCTTATCAACTTTATATAATTATATATCGATCCAGATATTCTAAATATATTATAACAGATCCATTTCGTGCATCGCACGGGTGAAAATACTAGTAATATTAATAACAATAATAAGAAAAAAAAAAGGAAGAAAAAATGAATAATAATAGTAATAATACTAATAATAATTCAAAACAAAATTATATATAAAATAAATTCTTTTTCTTTTTTAAAAAAACACACAAATGAGAGTTTTTGATTCCACATCGGTAACTCAGGAAGAAGAACTCATTTAAGCTCCTCTATATAAAAGAAACATTGCTTTTCTTTTGAAATTAAGAACATGATGATGATGCTTTAAAGAGCAAAAAGCTCTATCATTTAAGGAGCCTTAATTGCTCTAAGTTACTAAGTTTTTTTTTAAATAATATAGGGACATTTTGGGGAAAAGAAGATCTCTTTTCCAAACAAAGGAACAACAATGCTCCTTTTTTTAAGAATAATTTTATAATAACTATTGTGTAAAAAATTGTCTAAAAAACAATTATTTGGGACTAAAAAAGAAAAGGGAAAGAAAACAATCCAAGCAATTAGTAGAATAACAATGAAGAGCTATGAATAAATTAATTAAAGTAGTAGGATCATCTAATAAGAATTTAAGTAATGGGGAAGCATGTGGATAAAGTATATTGTTTTTGTTATAAGCTATTCAAATATAATAATAATACAAGTGCTTTAGCAATTGAGATTAGTATTTTTTTAATCATATAATGAATTTATTGGATATTAATATTTTTTAATCATATATGAATTTAAAATTTAGTTATAAAAATTTATGTTAACTATTGTACATAATTAGGCCCCCTTTATTTTTCACTTGCACTGGGCCTATAAAACGATAGGAACGACCCTGAATGCATGCATTTCCAACGCCAAAGCTGAGAATCAAGCTAGATTTAGACGCAAAGTCCCATTACATTGTTGTCCAGAGCACAAGATCAAGCTGGTGCCCCTTTGCGTGCTCTCACTGTCAGACACACCATCGGAGACCTCCCTACATTGACAGATGGAGATAATATAGGAACCATGCCGGTACGTAAATTCACATGATGTTTTTGAAAATTTCTTTGATCCCTCCAACCCAGCACAATATATTGTTTTTTGTTAAAAATAATTAGTCTTTTTTTTATTCTGGTTATTTCTTTTCCCTAGAATATGCATTCTCTGTTGTAACTTCTTGCTTACTACATAGATCTCTGTGTAGGCTCCTATACAAAGAGTCAATGAAGAGGATCAGTCAATACATTCCAGAATGTTCACTCAGTTTCTTTGTAGTATGATCAGTCAATACATTTTGGTTTCCTCGGACTTTTTTCTGGAACCAAGAAACAGGATCACCTTTGTACTGAACATATAAAGTATAGAAACAAAGGCCGAAGAAGGAAAGTATATATATTTCACATTATCTCAATAGACTACTTCTGTTTTTTGAATACTACTAACTCTATTACATTGAAGTATCGCATCCACTAAGGCTCGATCTCTTGACCTCCCATATGGGAGAATCACTACATTCTATTTAAGCACAATGTGCTTGGCAATAGACTACTTCTGTTAAGATTGGAAATTAGAAATTTACGGTTATAAATTCACAGTCTGACCATCTTGGTCTAGTTTTCCCACAATTGCTAATCTTGGTTATAAGTTTGTATGGTATACTTGATAGCCCATTTCCAGAAATGATTTAAGGGTGAGCTGAAATGGCTTCATGTTGTCAAAACTAACGAGGTTCCTAACGTTTTCAATGAGGACATACTTGGGTCTGAAGTAATCGACATAGGATAAAAACGACAGTATCATCGTGCGCTTTTCATCACTCAATGAGTTCTTCTTGTACCTTGTTCAAGACCGAAAACCTTGCAGATCAAGACAAAGAAAAACTCATTGGGAACCCAAAAAGAATGATAATCACAATTCATTATAAAGAATGATGAAACTTTTTGGAGGTAATCTCAACCAATTTGGTCAGACTACAAAGTTACAAGTTTGGACTCTCAACAAGAGTGTCATATTGACCTTCTTAGTTTTAACCGGGTCAATGGACAATCCTGGTTTATCTCCTTAGGGTTCTTTACAGACTAGGATATACCTGACATGGAGGTCTTGCAACGATGAAATCGAGGTCTCCAGGTTTGAGCAGACTGGTGAGAACCTCATCGTCCCCCTTTGATGCCGACGATGAAGCTTTAGTGGAAGGTATACAGTCGTGGGCATCCTCGTAGGCCATCATCACATCCCTGAGAACCACGTTGCAGTCTTGAACCACTGTGAAGGCATCTGGATGGTTCAACTGTCTTTTGATTAGACTCTATAGCACATTTTGTGACTGTGCCACCTACAGTTAAGTTACCAAAACCTTAACCAATTTGTTGCTCTGGGATTTAAGCTAGCTAGTGAATGTAAAATAATACTAGGAAATTAAAATGGTTTTTAGTTTAATTTCCCAGTATTATTTTACATTCACTAGCTAGCTTAAATCTAGAGCAACAAATTAGTTAAGGTTTCGTAACTTAATTGTAGGTGGTGCAGTCACAAAATGGGCTATAGAGTCTGATCAAAAGAAATTGAACCATCCAGATGCCTTCACAGTGGTTCAAGACTGCAACGTGGTTCTCAGGGATGTGATGATGGCCAACGAGGATGCCCACGACTGTATACCTTCCACTGAAGCTTCATCGTCGGCATTAAACGTGGACGATGACGTTCTCACCCATCTGCCCAAACCTTGAGACCTCGATTTCATCGTTGCAGGACCTCCATGTCAGGTATACCCTAGTCGGTAAAGAACCATAAGGAGATAAACTAGGATTGTCAGCTAACCCGGTTCAAACTAAGAAGGTCAATATACGACTCTTATTGAGAGTCCAAACTTGTAACTTTGTAGTTTAACCAACTTGGTTGAGATTACCTCCAAAAGTTTCATAATTCTTTATAATGAATTGTGATTATCTTTCTTTTTTGGGTTCCCAATGAGCTTTTCTTTGTCTCGATCTGCAGAGGTTTCGGTCCTGAACAGGGTACAAGAAGAACTCATTGAGTGATGAAAGTGCACGATGATACTGTCGTTTTTATCCTATGTCGATTACTTCAGGCCCAAGTATGTCCTCGTTGAAAACGTCAGGAACCTCGTCAGTTTTAACAACATGAAGCCATTTCAGCTCACCCTTAAATCATTTCTCGAAATGGGTTATCAGGTATACCATACAAACTTATAACCAAGATTAGCAATTGTGGGAAAACCAGACCAAGATGGTCAGACTGTGAATTTATAACAGTAAAGTTCTAAATTCCAATCTTAACAGAAGTAGTTTATTGCCAAGCACATTGTGCTCAAATAGCAAGTAGTGATTCTCCCACATGGGAGGTCATGAGATCGAGCATCAGTGGAGGCGATACTTCAATGTAATAGAGTTAGTAGTATTCAAAAAATAGAAGTAGTCTATTGGTATAGTGTGTTCAGTACAAAGGTGATCATGTTTCTTGGTTTCAGAAAAGAGTCCGAGGAAACCAGAATGTATTAACTGATCATACTACAAAGAGACTGAGTGAACATTTTGGAATGTATTGACTGATCATCTTTGTTAACTCTTTGTATAGGAACCATTACAGAATGTTCACTCAGTCTATTTGTAATATGATCAGTCATTATATTCTCTGGTTTCCTCGGACTCTTTTTTAGAACCAAGAAACAGGAACACCTTTGTACTGAACATACAAAATATCGAAACAAAGGCTGAAGAAAGAAAGTATATGTATTTCACATTATACCAAAAGAGTAAACAAATATATATAGCCTACACAGAGATCCGTGTAGTAAGCAAGGAGTTACAACAGAGAATGCCTATTCTAGGGAAAAGAGATAACCAGAATAAAAACAAGACTAATTATTTTTAACACAAAACAATATATTGTGCTGGGTTGGAGGGATCAAAGAAATTTTCAAAAACGTCATGTGAATTTACGTACCGGCATGGTTCCTATATTATCTCCATCTGTCAATGCAGTGGGGTCTCTGATGGTGTCTCTAACAGTGAGAGCACGCAAAGGGACACCAGCTCTTGTGCTCTGGACGACAATGTAATGGGAATTTGCGTCTAAATCTAGCTTGATTCTCAGCTTTGGCATTGGAAATGCATGCATTCACGGCCGTTCCTATCGTTTTATAGGCCCGAGGCAAGTGAAAAATAAAGGGTGCCTAATTATGTACAATAGTTAACATAAATTTTTATAACTAAATTTTAAATTCATATATGATTAAAAAATATCTTTAAAAAAATATGATTAAAAGATATTAATATCCACTAAATTCATTATATGATTAAAAAAATACTAATCTCAATTGCTAAAGCACTTGTATTATTATTATATCTGAATAACTTATAACAAAAACAATATATTTTATCCACATGCTTCCCCATTACTTAAATTCTTATTAGATAGTCCTACTACTTTAAAAATTTTATTCATAGCTCTTCTTTGTTATTCTACTAATTGTTTGGCTTGTTTTCTTTCCCTTTTCTTTTTTCACTCCCAAATAAATGTTTTTAAGACAATATTTTATACAATAGTTATTATAAAATTAGTCTTAAAAACAAGAGCACAACTACTGCAATTTGAACTCAAATACAATTAAAATTCAAACACTACTGCAATTAAAATTTAAAGACAAATCACCCTCTTAAATGTCCACACGAATTCGCTCCAATTTGTCATCCTTGAGAGACACGACACTCGGGGACTTTTCCTTGTTTTACCACTTATCCACCTCACCACGAACAACTACCTTCAAATTGGATACACCTAGTGTCAGGCTAATCATACCTTGTTTGTGAAAATCTCTTCAACATGAAAATTAGCAATTCTTATTGTTTATGTGGTTCACATAATCCTAAGTGGAGATTATTCGAGTGCGATTTCAGATCTCAAGAGATTTCTTACATCAGAATTTGAGATCAAAGGTTTTGGATCCCTCAAATACTTTCTTGGTATGGAGCTAGGTATCTCGATCTAAGGAAGGGATTGTTATATCTCAATGAAAATACATCCTATATCTTCTAAATGAAACTGGAATTCTTGGGAGTAAGCCAGTAGATACTCCAATGGACACTAACTTATAGACAAACCATAATGGGAAACCAACTCCAATAGAGAGGGGGAGTTATCAAAGATTTGTGGGAAAATTAATTTATCTCTCTAATACTAGGTCAGGTATTGCTTTCCCTATTAGTATAGTATGTCAACATATGCACAACCCCAATGAGAAGCATTTGGAAGTGGTTTATCATATTCTGAGGTACCTCAAAATGACACTAGTTCTAGGGTTAGAGTTTAGAAAAAGTGACAATCAAAACCTAGAAACCTACACGGATTCTAGTTGGGCTGGAGAGTTGACTGATAGACGATCAATTAGTGGTTACAATACCTATATATGGGAAAATCTAGTCACTTGGCATAGCAAAAAGCATCCAGTGGTCTCCCGGAGCAGTGCAGAATCAGAATATTGTGCACTGGCATTAGGTATATGTGAGGGGATGTGGATTAAAAGGTTGTTGAATTAGTTGACAATTGAGGTTCCTAAATCTTTCAAAATGCACAGTGATAGTGAAGCTGCCATCAACATTGCTAAGAATCCAGTTCATCTTGATAGAACAAAGCACGTTGAAATAGATAAGTATTTCATTTATGAGAAGGTGAATTCAAAAACCATTGAACTCAACTATATTCCAACAAAGAAATAGATTGCTAACATATTTACAAAGGCTCTACCTAGAACAAGTTTTGAAAAATTCAATTCCAAGCTGGGTTTGTATAATATATACAATTCAGCTTGAGGGGAGTGTGAAAATATTAAAATATATTTGCCTTGAAAATATTAAAATATAATAATTTCTTTGATTTCTGTATTAACTTTAATTTCAAAAGAAAGCTTCACTACTTGTTTGGATGAGACCCCTAGTCAAGAGGGCAATATCTTGGCAGCCCTAAATGCAGCTATAGATGAGACTCTGACGGGTGATGAGAATATCCAGCTGTCCTTTTTCTTTCGATGAAAGAGGGAGCAATATCCCATCACTCACCCCATGCTCAATTTCTTTCATCCTTAGAGCAAAGAAGTAAATTTCTTGAAATATAGATTATATTTTATGCTTATAATGCCAAATGTGTAGAAATGTGGACATAAGTGTGTTTTAATTTTGTTAAGAATTCTGAACTATATGAAATTTTCAAAAGGGAAAATTGGCATGAATATTGATCCAAAATCTTTTTTGTGGAAATTGGTAGATATTGATCTATTATGAAATTGTTGGTTTGATAAAAATCTATGAAAAATGCAAAAGTGTGATTTTGAGCTATTGAACTTCTTGTTATTATTTTTGGAGCTTAAGGGCTATTGAAAATATTATGAGATGGTTATTTGTATTATTTCTTTGATTCAAATGACATTTTCATCAAATTGTGTTTAGTAAATGAATTTCTGAAATAATTGAATTATGGTAAAGTATGATTATTTGGTTTGTTGTAAGTTGCGCAATAAGAATGAGTATGGACTTTTGATAAATTGATTTTTGGACAAATGATTTTGGAGCCTAAGGGCCACATTCTATTTTATAAAGTATTTTCTAAACTTATGGGAAGATATGTTGGATTGGATATTGTGGAGTATTCAGTTGTATATACCCTGTTTTGAGAGGTAATCAGTAGAAATGTATCTTAGTTGCCTTGGACTTAGTAACTTCCCGGTGAGGAATCCTCACTTGGGGGTGTGCACACTTAAGGTTAGAGTCCAGATTCCACTGGACATGGGAATTTGTGGAGTGTTCAAATTTGGTTCTGTTCACTAGGGCCTAATTGTAAAGGACCTTGTCCTATTTATGTGTTAATGCTCTTCCATATGTATATTTTTCTTTTATATATAATTTTATAAAGTGAATTACAAATGGTACTATAGTTTTTGAAATATGATTGGTTGTACCTTGAAGAATTGCATTTTGATACAAATGCATTGAAAGAAAAAGATTTGTGATGATTTTGAACATGAGCATTGTGGTTGTTACTTCAAAACTTAAATGCATTTCAAAGGTGTAAGGTATGACACAAAATTGGAAGGTAGGGCACAAAATTGAATTTTTGGGCAATATTTTGTAAGTAAGCCTTGTGGCTAAGTATTTTGAAAATATTAAAATACCCTATACTTTTAAATATTTTATTTTGCGGGCAAAGCAATCCCTTGCACTGTTGGAGATACAACAACCCATGTGACTGTAGAATCGGGGTGTAAACTAGTTGAGCTGAGCTTGAGCTTGGGTTGGCTCGAGCTCAATCTCGATACGAATGACTACACTTGACCTCAAGCTCGAAAAAGGATGCTCAAGCTCGGCTTGATAATTTTTGGAGCAGCTCGAGCTCGAGTTCAAGCCGAAGATCGACTCGAGATGGCTCAAATTGAGTTCAAGCTCGAATTTGACCTATTTGACTTCATATATCAATCAATAATAAATATTGATGTATCCATACATCTCTTATAGTAATACAGCCACAGGATTTTGCCAAACAAATTTGCTTGTTTTCCCACTCAGCTTAAAGAGGGTATTTTCGTAATTCCTTGGATTTTTTAGCATGTTGTTTACCTTTGCATTTTTAAAATTAATTTTCCTAATTTATAGCATTAGGAATCATTTTATTGGTTAAATAGATTATAGATATTTGGTATCGCAATTTTCCAAGATAGGTAACAAGTCTAATTATTTGTTATTATTAACTTTATTCATAGGTCTTATCTAAAATTGTTCTTTTCATAGCTACATAATTTACTTTATTGATCCAATTCTAAATTAATTTATTTTTCCCAGTTAATTGTAATTAGCATGGGTGGGTGATGGGATATTGCTACCTCTTTCTTCATGGAAAGGGGTAGCTGGATATTGTCTTCTCCAGTTAGACTCTTGTCCATAGTTGTATTTGGGGCTACCAGGATATTGTATTCTTGATTAGGGGTCTCATCTAAACATGTAGTGAATTTTTTCTTTTGAAATTAAAGTTAATACAAAAATCAAAGCAATAATAATAATAAACCAATGAATGAAAGTGGAAGACAATAATAGCAATACTTGAATTAGTCGGATCAACTTGAAAAGACTTATTCATTGTATCAACAAAAGTTTCTGCATTCTGGATGGTAGAGGATGAAATATTGCTCCCACTTTCAGCATGGAAAGATGATAAAACTTGATTTCCTGTTGAAATTAAAGTTAATACAGAAATCAAAGCAAATGTATAAACAGTAAATAGATAAAGAAATTGTCAACTCATGTTTGAGAACACAAATATCCCTCCGCTCCCATTCTCTAAACATTTCGTGATAATTTGCATCTCCTTTGTTATAGGTTTTGAAGTCCATATCCTTAAGTCCCTTACCGTTATGGGTATGCAATGGAATTTCATCATGCAGTGCATTTTCGCAATGGGGAGGTGCAAATTATCACGAAATGTTTAGAGAGTGGGAGCAAGAGGGAGAGTTGTGTTCTCAAGTGTGAGTTGATGTTTTATTTATCTATTTGCTGTTTATGCATTTTCTTTGATTTTTGTATTTAACTTTAATTTCATCAAGCTGCATCTTCTTTCCATGGAGAAAGTTGGGACAACATTTCATCCTCTACCATTTAGAATGCAGAAACTTTTGCTGATGTAATGAATGAGTTTGCTCAAGTTAATCCAACTAATTCAGGCATTGCTATTATTCTCTTCTACTTTCTTTCAATGGTTTATTATCATTATTATTGCTTTAATTTTATATTAACTTTAATTTCAAAAGAAAACTTCACTACAAGTTTAGATGAGACCCCTAGTAAAGAGGACAATATCCTAGCAGCCCAAAATGTAGCTATGGATGAGACTTTGACTTGAGATGACAATATCCAGCTACCCATTTCCCATGAATAAAGGGGGGAGCAATATCCATCACCCACCCCTGCCCATTACAATTAATTGGGGAAACCAACACAGACTTGGACCAATAACGTAAATTATGTAGCCAGGAAAGAAACAATTTTAGATAAGACCTATGAATAAAGTTAATAATAACACCTAATTAGACTTCTTATCACACGCTACCTATCTTGGAAAATTGCAATAACAGATATCTATAATCTTTTTTTTGAAAACACAGATATCTATAATATATTTAACCAATAAAATGATTCCTAATGCTATAAACAACAAGCTAAAAAATCAAAGAATTTCGAAAATACCCACTTTAAGTTGAGCGGCAAAAAACATATTTGGTTGGCAAAATTATGTGGCTTTATTAGTATAAGAAATACATTAATACAACAATATTTATTATTAATTGAAATATAAAGTCAAATAGGTCAAATTCGAGCTCAAAATCGAGCTTGAGCTCAATTCGAGCAGTCTCGAGTCGATCTTCAACTCGAGCTCGAGCATCCTTTTTCGAGCTCAATCACTAGCTCGAGCACAAACCAACCCAAGCTCAAGCTCGGCTTGGCTCATTTACACCCCGGACAACCTACAGTCACATGGGCTATTGTATCTCCAATAGTTTTAAACATTACTAACGAAACTCAACCATGCAAAGTATTACTATATTTAACCCCACATACAGACTATTAGCACGTTCAGAGCATACACAAACTTGATATTCGTTTTCTACTTTCTTGTGACATCACTTCATGAGCCACAAGAAAGTGAGGGGCTTGATATATGTTGGATATGGTACTAAGGCTCATAAGAGTAAAGGCGCAAAATATATCGCAGCCCAGTCAGAATTACAGCTCAATCAAGACTACTATCGAATAGGGATGATGACATAATATGTACCATAAAGGTATGTGATGTAAGGAATGACATATTAAAGTATATGAGAAAATTAGATTGTATACCTTAAACTTTAGGTTATTTACAAGGTTGAACCCTAAACTTCAACTATAAATAACCTAGCTATTTGCGACTCTTCTCATCCAAAATCAGTCAAATCTCCCCTCTTATAGTAGTTATTTTCCTCTCTAGCAAAAGAGAAATTCTATATTGTCTCTCCTTTGCTATATAGAAATAGGTTGCAATACTTTCCTCATAGTGAAAAACTTTTAATCTTGCCCGTGATTTTTATCATATTGAGATTTTCCACATAAAATCTTTGTCTCTATATTATTATTAATTTCTTTCTTGCCCTATATCTACTTCTTGTATCGCCTATAAGGATTAATCCTGTTAAAAGCTCTAGTTAAGACTTGATATTTAAGTAGTCCATTTTGTGACTTTTTCCCAATATACTCATGTAGTGATGGCACAAGAAATCTTTTCAAAATGAACCCAAACATCTCTTTGATTTCTTTTCTTTTTTTGCCTATCCGATCCGCTGAGTTGTAGCATTTTTTGTTTGTTGTAGAACTGTTTGAGATGGAATTGGTTCAATTGACTGGGAATCTAGAAATTGGTTGTCAGATTCATGTTCAACCATATGCCATGTTATATTATAATTTATATTTTAGCTAACTTTAAAATTTGTATATTAAGAATTTAGCATTAAAAATTTAGAAATTAAAGTTAACATTAAGAGTAACAATATTAAGAATACTGTTAGCATTAAGAATTTAGCAGTAGATTAAAATTTGTACAACAAAAACTTTAAAATTTGTATCTTAAAAATTAAGAATTTAAAATTTGTATATTTAAGAATTATGAATTTAGAAGTAAATACATAAATTCATGAAATAAGACAAACAATATATTCATAAATTTATAAAATTCATAAAAGACAAGCATTCAAGCATTAAGAGTTAAGACTAATATATAGTATATTCATAAATTTGCAAATTTTAAAACTTTTAAAAGTATATTCACATACAATCAGTTATTCACATAATTAATCACATTTTCACAATTTATAATAATAGAGTTTGGATGAGGATACTTATCTTGTAGCTCCGGAAGTCTGGAACGAATGGACTATGGAAAACAAAAAAAGCTAAAACTTAAATTCTGGAACTACTAGACTGGACTCTGGATAACAAAAAAAAACATTTAAGGGAAACCCTATTAGCACACATAACAAAAATGCTAAAATTAATGTTTTTTGGATAAAAATAAAAGAATATTAGGCAAATTAATATGAAAAATAAAATTTTCAAAATTTGTTAAAACCTGTTGACAGAGAGTGCTAAAATTAGAACTGCACAAAATTTTAATTTAAACATTAATGTTAAGGGAAACATTAACAAATTTTCTGGGCACAAAAACAACCACAAGACACAATGGAAAACAAAACATTTGAGAGCCAACTATAGTGATTCCTACATACAATAAACATATTCTTACCCAATTATGCTGAAGAAACTGCAATACATATCCTGCACCCAGGGCCGGATTTTAGGGCGTGCAAGATGTGCAACCGCACAGGGCCCCAAACTTTTGGGGGCCCTAGTCTAGCCCTGACCTAATAGTTAGTATATGTATTTGTGATTATATTGGCCCAAAATTAGGTTTTTTTCTTTTTTTTCTCTTTGCAATTTTTCTTCAATTCGCAGTTTATTTATACTTTGATAGAGTCTCACTTAGGTACTAGCACAGGGCCCCGCAAATAAAAAAATCAGCCCTGCCTGCACCCAAAGTAATGTGATTAATTAATTGTTCACTACCTAAAAGAAGCACATAGATGAATAAGGAAAACACTAAAAATAACAAATGTGCATGTAAACCATACAAAGCACATCATTGGCTCAAGATGTTAGCTAGATCAAAACTAAAATGACCAAAAAAAAAAAAAAAAACTAAAATGACCAAACTGAGTTGGTATCAAGAGATGTACCATTCTTCAAAAGCATCACTTGACATATGGATATGCTAACACTGATTTCATCAAAAACTATGCCCAGCTCAAGAAAGAAAAGAAGGAAGATGAAAGGGGCAAAGCCGGCAAACTAAACAAATTTTCTGCTACATCAAACTGTAATCATCCCTACATATAAGTAATTATTTGTTGGGGAAGAAAATAAATGAAATAATCATTTTGGGCAAAATTCTTTGCCAGCCAACGTTTTGCAATTTCGAGAAGATGGAAAGTATTACAATAAATTTTGTCTTTTATACTAGTTTAATTTTAACGGCTAAATTTAAGAAAGAGGACGTTTGGGTGGCTAATTTGATGAGATTAATTAAATTTGGACACCTGCATTTATTTGGGTGGCTAATTTAATGAGATTAATTAAATTTGGACAGCTGCATTTGTTTATCTAAACTGTCTTGGAGTTCTAATTTTAATTCTTTGATTCCCGAAATATAGTTATTAAACAAGCAAATACCAATTTTGGTCCTATAACTATTAGTAAAATGATAGTTTTGATTCACATGTTTAATTACTATCAATTTTGATCCAACGACTATTGTTTTAGTATCAATTTTTGTCCCACGACTACTCTTTTAATGCTAAAATTCATCATGACAGTCACACATCCGTTTAAAATGTGCCGAAATCTAAAATTTTTAAAGGTACTTTCGTCCTTTTTAACAAAATATTTTCAATTTGAGCATTAATAAAGAGATTTAAGCCCTAAAATCGATCACAATTCACAGTTCTCCTCTTCAAATTAAGATAAAATGAGGAGGAAAACTGTAAATTTTGATCGATCTTAGGACTTAAATCTATTTATTCATGCTCAAATTGGATATTAAGTTGAAAATGACGAAAATATCCTTAACAATTTCATATTTTTGCACATTTTAAACAGATGGTGACCGGCGCGATAAATTTTTGCACTAAAACAGTAGTGAAAATTGGTACTAAAACAATAATCGTGGGATTAAAATGGTATAAATTAAACATGTAGACCAAAATTGTCATTTTACTAATAATCATGGGACCATAATTGGTATTTGGTCCTTATTAAACATTCAGCTTCTTGGGTAGAGAGAACGTTTTCATTTAATCGTTGTATTAAATACATTATTTAATTTGTCTCATTTGGAAGTGCAATGTTTTTAAATTTGAATTTGAATGGTGATGGGAGAGCATTCTATAAATACTAATGTTCTGTAATGATATCCATATTTACATTTGAAGCAAGCGGAAAGACCACATTTACAAATTGATGCAAAAGGAAAGACAACATTAGCATTTGAAGCAAAGGGAAAGATCAAGAAAGAAGAGGTGATTATTTACTGTATGCATTTCTTCCATTTTTAATATTTATGGAGTGATATATGGATAAATATTTATTTGTGTTTCTCATTTGTTTTGGGAGAAGGAATAGTGGAGGAGGCAAAGCTTAATATTTATATGTGCACAGAAAAACTTATTGAAACTCTTTACAAACCATACCAAGCAATCTGAAACCCTGCATTCGAGAGGGCTGTCATCCTCAAATCATCAAGAGCAAAATATATATTATCATAATAGCAATAAAATTCAAACTCATGCAAGTATAAGTACTAAATACTAAATACGAATAATATTACTAAATCCATTCAACACAACTGTAGTATCTGTTCAACACAACTGCAATATCTTTTTAACACAACTGCAGTATCATTTCAACACCACTACAGTTCCAGATGGATGACACGGCCTCTGTTCTGCCGCTTCTACGCAACTGCAGTTCCCTTTCAACACAACTGCAGTATCCTTTCAACACAACTGCAGTATCAGTTCAACACAACTACAGTATCAACCATGACCCATGGTCCACAATGCATCCAGAGTATAACGACGGATACAAAAATATAAATTATGTATTCCGAGTGATAGCAAATTTAGAAAACAAATCTAATTTATATGATATATAGTAGCTTCATTTCCAATTTGAATAAATCAAATGAATAATAGTAATAATATGATCCCTTTAACAATCAAGCTAAGGTTATTAGGAAATTGATTACACTAGCTATCATGTATTATAAATTACCCTTATTTTTTAAATGAACAAACAAACAAAATAAAGTTATAATACTATAGGTATGTTCTTGCTCAACTTTTCCATATCAGATATACATAAATGGAGGTTATGTATTCTGTATGGTAGGCAGAATTAATGATACGCATTTTCTAACATTTATTTCAATAACTAGTTTTTTATATGCGCTTTGCGCGAAGACTTGTGCCCAATATTTATACCCTATTAGTAAATCATTTTGAAATAGATATAATGCGTTTTTTTTTTGTTGTCGAAGTTCCATTGATATTCGAGTAAAATTTTTGTTGTGTATGTATTTAAAATTAATACAAGAAATTCAAATTCATTGTGATGAATATATTTCACTATAATTTTAAGGGTACTCAACGTTGTATTACAATATTTTTGTCATTGAAAATGAATAAAATTTGTTTAAATATAGTTTTCTTCTAATTAGAGATATTTCCATTATAAATTCATATTCATATATGAATATACATAATACTTGATTTCAACTATCTCAATTCAACAAATTCCACATATTGATATCCAAAATCTTGTCTCAATTCAACTGCAAATGCATTATGTTGTTGCTCATTTATAATATTAATATTTTTAAATAATAGTGTGTGTGTGTGTGTATATATATATGTGTGTGTGTGTGTGTGTGTGTGTGTGTATATATATCGTGAATCACTACCTCTTCAAGCTTCCCAACATGTGCAAGGAAAATCAAACACTTCAGATTATTGTAGCAGCTCAACCGTAACTGAGTTCTATTCTTAAAAAATAGGAAACAGAGAAAACTATTAAAAAATTAGTTATTAATTAATTGTTCTTTTAGAAAAAATAAAATAAAATAAAATAAACGGTTTCCCTACACCATTTTACTTCAACACAATTCGCTTTTTCTTTGTTTGGGTCCATTCCCATGAAGTGCTTTATTGGGATCTAAACAAAAAAAAAAAAAAAAACAGGGTCATTCGGGGTAATCAAATTTTTTTCTTACCCATTTTGTTAAGAGTATAATAATAATAATAATAATAATAATAATAATAATAATAATAAGGGAAAATGGCCTTTTCCCCCTGTGTTATTAAAGTGCATATATTTTCCCCTGTGTTATTAAAGTGGCATTTTTCCCCCTGAAATGTTAAATTGACATTTTATCCTCAAGAATAATTATTTCATTTATTTTTCTTCTCCAACAAATTATTACTTATATGTATGGATAATTACGATTCGGTTCGAATCTAACCAAACACTATAACAATCATACCCAAATAGTATGGAAGGTTCTGGTTACGATTTAGAACAGAAAAAATAAAATTAAATAATTGTTGAACCGTGAACTGGAATTGAACTAACCACAGTCATATATAGTGAAAATGATCAAATACTTATTTTGATAAATCGGTACGGTTCTGTTCCAATTTTTTATTTTGAACCACCGATCAAAACTTATTTATTTATTTATTTATTTATTTTTATACTTTTATTTCTTATTTAAAAATAGTCTAAATTTAACAATTATTTTATTTTATTTTTTTCGGTTCTGAATCGTAACCGTAACCGTCTATACTATTTAAGTTCAATTGCTACAGTGCTCGATTAGGTTCGTATCGAACCATGATCTTCCATACATATTAGTAATAATTGGTTAGAGAATAAAAATAAATGAAGTAGTTATTTTTAAGGGCAAAAATGTCAATTTAACATTACAGGGGGAAAAACTACCACTTTTAAAATAATTGAGGGGGGAAAACTGCCACTTTAATAACTCAGGGGGGAAAAGTGCTATATGCACATAACATAGGGGGAAAAAGTGTCATTTTCCCTAATAATAATAATAATAATAATAATAATAATAATAATAATAATAATAATAATAATAATAATAATAATAATATAATACTTCGTAATAATAATCTAAAACTTTGAATATAATTTCTCTAATATTAATAATAATATTTCAAAACTCTTAATATAACTTCCTACTTAAATTTTCCTATTAAATCTGTTTATAACAGTAATTACAAATATAGAATCTATTTATACTATATATAAAAACAATATCCTCCTCCAAAATTTGTCTGCCCAAAGGTAGGGCCATTTTAGTAAAATGGTAATTATTATGATAAAATAATATTAATTATAATTGATTATAATTCATTATTAGTAATTACAATAATTATTATGATAGAAATGTTTCACAATAATATTGTACATTATCAATTTAAAATGAAACGGAAATTAGGTAAATTGGAAAAGGAAATGAATATTTACTCCCACATTTAAAATTTTGATGTAGACACTTTTATAGGAGCCCACATGAAGAAAATAACTTATCGGCGTCCATCACATTGGGGAGTAAATTGGAAAGAGTAAGATTTGGGAATACATGTAGTAGAACTCTTTTATTAAACACACGATAGTTTTATTACAACACCACTAAAGTATCATTTTAATTCAACTACAGTTTAACTTCACAATATACACTCAATATACTTGACATATTATTCAGTTTTAGTTTATACACTAACGGCTGGTATCATTTTGAACCATGGTCCACTATATAGGGATTGGTGAGCACCATCCTCTTACTCTTATTGCCCAAGATTTTACTTAGGAAGCATTACATTAAAAATTCATTGATTCCATGTTAAGTTTTCTTTTTTGGGTGACGAGTGTATAACCTACAAAACATACAAAAAAAAGTAAATCACACTAGGGAGATTGAAGTTGTGATTGTACTTTGGACTGTACGACTCCATTAAGCCAGTTGCCTTGCCTGGAAGCTCACAGGTTTGTCTTTCTCTGTTCTTTACTGCATCTAGTTTAGGATATTTTCCTGATGCTGAGTTGCTGACACCTCTTATAAACCTGTTACAGGATAGTTTCTTTGCTAGCTTGCTCTCGGATGGCTCATCACAAATGGTGCTTGTCTTGCGTCTTACCCAATTGACACTGCTCGCAGAACAATGATGAGTGCCTCTGCCTGCAAGTAGACGAAAATGAGTTATCAAAATAATGATGGGAGTGACTCTTTGTGCTTCAGTAGGTTGAGAAAGTAGCTATGAACAGATACTACATTGTAACAGAGTCAGTAGTACTCAAAAAAAAAAATAATGACATTGAAATCATGCATGCTAACTTGCTAAGATATATGATTAGAGGCGCACCACTTCTTGTGCTCTGGGGTTACTACAGTTGGACAATGCCATTAATGGAGGGATAGCTCCTAGGCGGAGAACCATATTGCAGTACCGAGTACTGTTCACACATAAATTCAGTAGAGCAACAGCTGCATCCTCCTTAGCTCTTGAAGATCCCAACTCCAGAATCTCAACCAGAAAAGGGATCCCTCCTTCCTGGAAAATTTCTGTTCTTCCATCAAAAATGTCAGAAAGATTAGATAAAACACAAACTGCTTCATCAACCATCCCAAAAGCAGGGCACATCAACTTTATGACGTGCTTTACTGCACCTGCCTGCACAATGCTAGACTTGTATTCCATTCGTCTAGATAAGTTATACAAAGCTGTTGCTGCATCTCTCATGTCCCTGGGAGTTCCATTTGCCATTAAATGAAAAAGACATTTTATTGCTGATTTTATTGCCCTATCTATCTTAACCTTATATACCACAATATGTGATAAGTTAAAAAGAATGGCAGAAGAGGTATCTTGAGCCTCATGGCTCCCTGTTGAAAGGACATGAATCAGTGGTTCAATTGCACCGGAATCAACCATTACACGCTTGTTGAAAGAATTATACGACAAGTACAGAAGAGCTATAACAGCCATTTCCTGTAATTCCATTACTACCGAATGCACAAGGTTAATCAACAAGGCAATAGCACCATAACTTGCAATCAAAATCTGGTTATCCACATTCAGGCTGGCAAGCACCAGGAGTTCAGCTGCTGCATTCATGCACACATCACTACAAGTATCCTGCAAATCCTCAACAAGCTTCTTAACGTGATTCCCAACTTCCACACGATTAGCCCTTGCTTTATTGGCAGGGGAAACCATTCTTAGAAGAAGGTTTTCGCATGCTCTGTGCAAGATTGAGTGAAGATGAGACGGAAGCCCCACTGGGGATAGGAAATAAGAAACCTCATTTCCATCACCAGAACCTACACATGAAAAGCTTGAATTATGCAAAGAACTGAGAGCAGAGGTAGTTTGATGATGGCCCCGATAGGATTCTTCATCATCTGATGATGCCACAGAAAAGTAATTAGCTGAGCTTATACTTCTGTTTTCTGAGCTTGGCAGCCACTCTTCAGAGCTCCTAATAGAATTTCTTTCCATGTCAAGACTCAGCACGTAACGAGCAAATCCAGGCAAATATTCCTCAGAAGACAAATTGGGCGTGGGCGTAGATGGAGATGATGAATCTCTTTGGATTATACTAGAACGGATTGAATTTTGCCTAAGGGAACCTAACGAGATTGCTGAAACAGGTGACACAGAGTTATAGCACTGATGAGAGTAATCACTGTAAATAGATGGTGCCATACTGAAGTAGCGAACTGAGCTCATACTTACGTATCCCAAGTTTCGCAGCCAATCTTCAGAACTTGTAAGAGACATCATCTCGTCATCAAATCCCAGCTCATTACCAGCAATTACGGGCAAAGACTCCACAGAAACCAAACTGGGATGAGACAGAAATGATTCCTCTTCCTGAAATGCACCAGAAGAGATTGACCCATTCCTAGAAAGACATAGACTGTGAGATGAAACATATGATGCAGGGGTGATTTGATTATGGCCTAGCTGGGAGTCTTCATCAGCAGATGATACATAATTCACCAATGGAAGCATAGAAAAATGGCTATCTGAACTTTTCAATCCATCTTCAGAACTCTTAAGAGACATCCTCTCGGTATCAAGCCCCAACTCATTACCAATGATTCTGGGCAAAGATTCCTCTGAGGATAGACTGGATTGAGATGGAGTTTGAACTTGATGAGGGGAACCTAAATAGAAATTTCAATCAGGTGTTCAAGAATTCACATCCACTATGGCAGAAAAAAAAAAAAAAAGGTTGGTTCATCTCAGCCTTTGAAGAATTTAATTAGGAGTAGAGTAAATTGAGGCTGCTAATATTTCTAATTTTTTTTTTTCATTTCTCTCTTTAAGAAAGGAGCTACTTGTGAAGATGTATGATTCACATTCTGCAGACAAGTAAAGAGCACTAAATGGAAAGAATAATGAAAGCAAAGAAATAAAGAAAAACATCTAAATCTCGAGTTCAAACCTTGTGAGTGGAACAGCAAAGATTGGGAGAGTTCCTCTCGATCTGACTGAAGCCGAAGTTCTAAAGGAGCGATTGTTTAAAAAATAACAAATTAAAATAGTTTCACTAGAACCGGAGATGTAGAATTTGTTGAAGCAGAAGGAATTTATCTGAAAACAGAGCTATGAGTCGTACTTACCCATGAAGAGGTGATTTTCTCCTCGACTCCGGAAAAAGGACGAATTATGCAATAACTTTTTCACCGCGAAGAATAGGCCGCCGCCACCGCCGCCGTCGCCACCAGGCATGCTGTGCTTGAGCTTGGAATCGAATCAGAAGAAAACCTAGCTGCACGAAGAATTGTTTCCACTGTAACTGTATGAATCGGAAAGCATCATCCCCTCCATCAACTGTCTTATGACTGCATTTCTCGTAAATTTCTTCATACTTTCCTGACTTTTGCTGCATGACTTCGACTTCAGTGAAGACCGCGTTTCCCTGTCCCAACAATTGGAAAAGAGTCCTTTCCATCTTTTGTCTGGAGGCATTCTTAATTTTAGTCCACTTCATTAATTTTGGTCACATTGCGGCCAGTCTTATTTAGTCTTTGTCACTTTTAGTCTACCTTTAAAATTTTCATCAAATAATTGTCCAAAACAGGGGCATTTTGATTTTTTTATGCTTTGATCATCGTAATGATTTTCCTTAAAGATTTTCATCCAATGAAGAGGTCCGATAAAAGCCATGACTTTGTAATGTGGCTCACATAGCTTTCGTCAGACCTCTTCAATTCAATGGATGAAAATGTGTAAGGAAAACCACTGCAAAGGGGTCAAAGAGATGACCAAAGCATGAAAAGACCAAAAATATCTCTAATTTGGATAGCAGTTTGACGAAAATTTTAACGGTGGACTAAAAGTGACAAGGATTAAATAAGACTAGTCGTAATGTGGCAAAAATTAATGAAGTGAACTAAAATTGACAATGTCTCAATAACGTTAGGACCAAAAATAGAAATGACTCATTGGAAAATTATGTTATTGACATTTCATTACTTTGTTTTCACAAATAATTTGGATATAGAGTACGGAATAGGAGCAAAAGCATCAACTTTTGGAGATGTGTATAGTTAGAATTTTTTATTGGAAATGTTCACGGTTAAAAGACCCACATATGCTTTATTCATGAATGGTAAATGTAAGAGTCTCTATATAAATATGTTGAGACAACATTATCGAAGCAAGTGATGAAAATTGTTGACTCATTACTCTAGCATGCCTAGAAAGCAACCTTGGAATAAGATAAAATGGAGAGTTGGAGAATGATGGCAATTATATTTGGTGTAAATTGAAGAGAGCATGGTGCATAACTTCTTCCTCACCATATTTAAAATTGAAATCACTTGTGCTTCAGCATCACCAATGGATTGCATGCATATGAATGAAGTGAGCAGGAAATTACACAAGATTAAGAAAGCCTTCTTTGCATAAAATTAAGCAAACATGTCCTGTGACATACAATATCTCCTTAGTAGAAATTAAGAACAACTTGTTTTTCAATTTGCCTAATATATGTTGCTCTAAATTTCTTTAATTTTGATTTGAACTTTTCTTGAATTCTTCTTTTGTTGTATGATGGGGAACAAGCCTCCAAGTATTATCTATGTTTTTATATTAAATTAAATGTTATGATTTGGTTGAAATTTTTTATATTAATTAGAGTATAACTATTTCTATTGAATTGACGTAACACAATCTTAAGGTATGATATGCACAATTAGTCAACTAATTAATCTAACATAAGATCATAAGAAAATAAAACTGCACTAAAAAGATCTTGTGTGACGGATTCGATCGAAAGAGTTGGTAAGAATTAAATTTGTGACTTTCAAATACAAAAATTATGCTTCACCACTTAGCAGCCATCGATAAATACACAAAAAATCAAACACCATAATGATAAAAAAAAAATGCCAAATATAAAGAGACTTGATCGGTATAAAATTAAGGAAAAGCTAAAGTCGCACGTTGTACATATTTGCCACCGGTTTCCAACTACGTCAAAAAGCACCTCATTAGAAATCCCAAAGGGCGATTGAGTCCATTTTAGCGGAACATCCCATCATTCGTGCACTATATATATAGGCCACATCATATGCAAACAGCGTCTCCCGTGTGACTGTGTGGCCTGATCTGCACCATCATATTCCATGATCTAAGGCTTCATATTAATCCAAACAATACATGCGCTTGGTCTTTAGTTACGCGAACAGGAAAGATAATGTTGACAATTCACTACAATTTCAAAACCAGATCAGACGACGACGGAGGCTTGAAATCGACGAGCACTGAGCAACGAACACTAGACGACCATAGAAGGACTCCATCACCAGCAACGAGCGCTCTGTTCCAAACAAAACGCACAGGTCGACTCCAACAGAGGAACGAGAATGGAGTAATTCGCAATAGTTTGTGCATTATCAACATTAATCTGGTTTATATTTGAGATAATATTGGTGTAATTCGCAATAGTATGTGTATTTGGTGTGTGGTGGTTAAGTGGTGTGTTTTAATATGAGAATTGGTGCATTTTGTAACGTATAATGGTGTGCTTTAATTTTGTTAGTGCATTTGAATTGAGTGGTGTATTTCGGTATGGTGGGAATGATGTGTTTTAATTTGTCCAGTGGTGCATTTTATAACGTAGAATGATGTGTTTTAATACACTTGGTGGTGAATTTTCACGAGAGTAGTTGCATTTGGTGTGTAGTAGTTAAGTGATGTGTTTTAATATGAAAACTGGTGCATTTTATAACGTAGACTAGTGTGTTTTAATACACATGGTGATGACTTTTACGAGAGTAGTTGCATTTGGTGTGTTTTAATCTGAGAACTAGTGCATTTTACAACGTAGAATGATGTGTTTTCATACGTTTGTTGGTGCATTTGAATTGACTAGGTGTATTTGGGTATGGTGGGAAATGGTGTGTTTTAATTTGTCTTGTTGTGCATTTTAATACAAATGTTGGTGAGCTTTACGAGAGTAGTTGCATTTGGGGTGTGGTGGTTAAGTGGTGTGTTTTAATCTAAGAACTGGTGCATTTTAGTACGCTGAATGGTGTGTTTTGATAATACGTTTGTTGGTGCATTCTGTACCCTAACATTACCTTCCCCACTTACAATTACCATAAAGCCCCACTTAAATTACGTGAATTAAACTTCCTAAATCCTAATATATAACCTCCATCGTCTGATCACCTCAATCCAGCGGCATATGTTGGGTCACACGACCGCACTTACTGTGCAGGCCGCATTTGATTTAAATTGTATAGAAATTAAGATAAGGAATCATCTCAGCCATCAAATAACGAAAGATGGACGCTCCACAATGAGTCTTATTTCTCACATAATTAGGTTGTCTCATATGATTATATATATATATATATATATAGTGACACACCCATGGTTCAACTCGTTCGATTTTTTTTTTTAAAGAATCCAAAACCCACTAAATAAATGAATATAATTATATTGTGGAGCAGCTTGTGATTTGTGAAGCAACTTGTTAGACAAGAGTAAATAAATAAATAAGTTCAAAATAATTTGCCAATGATTGTGTAGTCTAATGACACGAAGTGACTCCCCTATATGGGAGGTCATAGGTTTAAGTCTGCATTATAACAGAGTCAATTCTTTGATTTACAAAAAATTAGGTTTAAGTCTGCATTGTAGCAAAGTCAATTCTTTGATTTACAAAAACTTGACAACTGCTATTTGAAGGCGGCATTATTTGTGGCATTATAATTATAGCAATCTTTTTTTGGATAAAGTACAAATAAGTCATCCTACTATATGGGAACAATAATTAGGCCATCGAACTCGAATAACCCCAAATAAACCATTGAACCCAGAAAAAAGAGCAATTAAGTCATTGAAATCGGAAAAAAAAACTGACTAGGCGCCCGGCCATGGAGATGGCCAATTTTGACAAAAGTCGCAGCGGCGAAACGCCGCCTAACCGCAATTTTTACAACATTGACTATACTACATATTCATCTGCATATACCATGTGCAATGTGAAGTATGGTTTAATTACGGTATAATTTGTCTCTTTCCTAAGCTAAACTCTCTTCTTAAATTTGTAATCATCCCTTCTTAAAGATGTTGAAAATTTAAAATATTTTTTTTTCTATTTTGTAAAGAAATTTTAAAATATACAAAAGTTTTTCTTCATAACTATACTTCTTAAAGAATGGACATGAGGAATTGAAGAGAAGAAGAAGATGACGATGAAAGCCTGTATTTCTTATGTAAAGAAAAAAAAATGCATTCAAATTCCTTTTTTTCCTTAATTCACAGTAAAAAAAAATGTGGAACTTACGTGCAACAAGATTTCTTGACATTCATAAATAAAGTAAATAGGCAAGGTGCCATTTGAGCTTCTATTGATCATATGATCGAGTTTCTCTTTTTCCAGACCTCAAAAAACCCTTTGATACCTATGAAATAGGATTGTTTGTGCATATAGATTGGCTAAGTCTGGCTCTAGAGTTGTTCCAGAAAATAATACAATGAAATCTGTTACTTTCTTGTTAGTATGAAGCAAGCTAACAGCAGAGTGGAAAGAACATATATGCATAATCATTAATCCACCTGAATCAATTGATTTTACATTAAACATTATATTTAATTAAAGACATGATATCATGATCATTAATCCAGAAGTTGTAGCATTTGTTTGTTTAAAAGCTAGTTTGATGGTATCTGATTGAGAGGGTATGTTCTGATCCATCTGGAAAGCCTATTAATTTGCCAGAAGACCTGAAGATATAGGTAGGTAGCTAGCTAGATTGAATCCGAACCTCGCATTAGTACATTTACTAATAATGATAATAAGTGAAAGAGAAATCAAACTATTAAATTTTAAACACTGTTCACAATAGATTTAGATCCGATAATAGTGAACTTTCATTTTTTATTAAAAATTGAAGTATTGTTTCAGTTACACGTACAAAAATAAATTGCAATTGAATTTTTAATTTTTTTAAAAAAAAAACCTACAAATTTTATATCATGTTTACAAAATTGCAATGTAATAGGTCTTTTTTGGAGTTGTTATTGTTGGAAATAATTCTCAAAAAAACCAAGAAATTGGAGATAATAGAAAAATTCACAATAAACAAATAAATATAGGAATTTAACCCGGGGACGAAGATGGACAGAATTTGGGGTAGTTGTAAGCACGAGTCGAGTAGCCTCTGTCCCTAAGTTTCCAATAAAACGTACTACGATCCCTGCGGAACGAGGGATAAACACAGGTGGCTTGGGAACGAGAACGTGGGATGAGTATAAACTATATGTATATATGTAAGAGGAGGTCTGTAACGTCCTGAATTATTTGTCTCCTAAACAGTCAATTGTGCGCAGAAGACCCTCGAATATATAGTGGGTCAACTCTTCATTCCCAACCAATGTGGGACAAAAGGCTTTACTTAAAGCTTTTCCCACATAAATTCCATCTCAAATGGGTTTACTTTGAAAACCAATCTCTCATTCACCCATTATCCATTTTGAGCATATAACATATCGATCTCTTCGTCTCACTACAAAGAACCCGAATCCACTTTGACCCGACCCAAAGCGGAAGTGAACCCCACATATATTTATACCACAAAATGACTACTTAAAATGTCATTTATGCCATTTTTTCCAACAGTTATTCTATTCCCAGCCAATCTTTTCTATGAACTAAATGTGTTGCAAATGTTTGAATTAGTGTAATAAGCTCGCCAATTTCTCACCACCAAATTCCAGTCTTGCACATGCATGTACGAGGTTTGTTTTTTTCCAAAGGGCTTTTGAATTTTGACCACCAAATTCCAAGTCTTCCACTATGTGGTTTAATTTATCTTAGCTTTTTTCCTTGACGTCAAGTCAACATAATCTAGTCATTTCCCTAAAAGAAAACAAAAGTTATTATAGATTTGAATATTTATTGATGGATTTATAATTTGGTATTTATGGTCCAAGTTTTACAAAATATATAACTATTATTTAATATTTATCCAATCAATACAATTTTTTTTTTTTGGGTAATGAGACAAATCCCTAACCACTACTCAATAAAGGTATGCCAAGAATTTATGAACTCGTGACCGGCCTTTAGGTACGAAAATAATGTTCAATCCACAGCTCGGTCATCCGATCACCTTATTTTCGTTTGTTCGTTTTCTCTTTTTTTTTTTTCTCTTTAATTTTGATTACCATGTTTCATCAACCACCAATCAATTAATTAGAATCATAAATAGAGATTAATCAGGCATAGTTGTGTCAAGTAAGACCTCAAGGGCGGCAAAGATTAGATCGAAGAGATCCACATACTCCATCTCATCCTCACGTGCGTTATGGGTTGATTATGAAGGTAATAACAAAGTAATTAGGAGTAAATAAACATACAAGTAGTACTATTGTTGATAGCTTTGAGTACAAATTTTTATGTATCTTCTGCATGTCACAAGGGCCTAGTATTTATACTGGCCAATGGCTAAAAGTATAACATTTTTCATCAAAAGTATTATGTTTTCTTTTTTTTTTTTTTTGGTGAATAAGGGGGACCCAAGGTCCCGGAAGTTAACGGCGTCTACTAGTAGCAAAGCCTGCGGCGTCCCGCTGGAGAATACTCTTCAGGTCTTCAGGCGGGCGTTCCAGAATAGTCGTTCCCCAAGGCGACGTTTTGACCGAGATTGGCCAAGAAATCCGCGCATTGGTTGCCTTCGCGAAGAATGTGGGTGACTCTAGTCTCTTGGAAGTGCTCTAGAAGCAGTTTGCAATCTTTAACGAGAATACTGGCATCAGGTGTGACCATCTCATCTTTGCGTAACACTTGAACAACAGCCTCAGAATCCGTTTCAGCGATGAGTTTAGAGAAGCCTCGGTTTTTTGCAAGGAGAAGACCTTCCCGAAGACCCCATAACTCAGCTAGGAAACTGTTAGCGGTCCCAATGTTGCAAGTATCGCCTACCAACCAGAGTCCGTTTTCGTCCCGTATCAGCCCTCTTGCGCTCGCAAGGTGAGAGTGAGATTTGAAAGCACCATCGGAATTAAGCTTGATGAACCCATCCGCCGGAGGTGACCAAACAACCCAAGTGTGACTCGCTGTCTAGAGACCGGCTCTCTTCGCCAGGAGACATCTCGCCTCGCACGACTCCGAGAAACTACGGTTAAGAATGTCTCTGGGGTAGTGACGATATTATCAAACACCAGTCTGTTTCTCGCCTTCCACAAATTCCAAAGGATGTAGGGAAAAACCAGAGCCCAGCTGCTGTCATTGCCATCTATGTGTTGAGTAGAGCACGCTGCCTCCATCTAGCGTTGCATGTGAAGGTGACTGGACGTCCGGAACGAGGGAGGAGGTGCGGCCAGATCCCAGCAGGCCTCCGCCAGCGAACAACGCCGGAAAAGATGGTCGAGAGTCTCGTCCTCTTCTCCGCAAATCGGGCAAAAGGCTGCATCGGAGAGGCCCCGCCTTTTTCGTTCCCCGTTCACCATAAGACCGTTCTTAGAGATTTTCCACATGAAAAGCTTGACTTTTTCTGTGCATGTTACTCGCCAGATCCAGTCATGGGAATGATCGTCGCAAGCGTGACCAGCAATGAGAGAATGAGCTGAGGAAACGGTTATCATACCTGTATTGGAGTGTGGCCATGATAGAAAATCCTCTTGATCGGGATTAATGGCAATTGGTGTTGCCCGAACCGTGTCAACCAGGTTGGTAGGGAGGATGTCGTGGAGAGCCCCTTTATCCCATCTTCTTTGATTTGTGATCAGGTCTTCTACCTTAATGCTAGTCGTGTGAGGGTGGTTGATGCAACTAGTGTTGGAGGCTAGTGAGCCGTCTCCAACCCACCAATCGTCCCAGAAGTTGATCTTTCGCCCGTTTCCGACATTCCATTTGATGCCACCTGCAAGAATATCTTTACCTTTCATAATGCTCCTCCATCCCCAAGAACAGTTGGATTGAGTCTGGAGATGCAAGAAGTCGGCATTTTTGATATATTTCTCTCGTAGAACTTTAACCCAAAGTTTATCTTGGTTCGAGAAGATTTGCCACGCCATTTTTGTGAGAAAAGCAAGGTTAAAGTCTCGGGCCATCCTTAGGCTAAGTCCCCCTTTCTCCCGGGGTTTGCATATTTCAGTCCAGCTGACGGAATGGAGCTTCCTGGTATTGGTGTCATGGCCCCAAAGGAAGTTTCTGCAAGTCTTATCGATTTCGTTACACGTACTTACCGGTAAGGCCATAGCTTGCATGGTATAAGTGGGAACTGTTGCAAGGGAAGCCTGAACCAGAACTCTTCTACCCGCCATGTTGAGCGAACTAGCCTTCCGTTAAAGGTACTTTTCGAAACTCTTTCATTCAGCATGGGAATACCCAGGTACGTGCCAAGGGATTCTGCCACCAAAACTTGTAGGATACTACCAATAGCCCGTTTGAGACCTGTATTGACGTTAGAAGAACAAAACATCAGGGATTTCGAGAAATTAACCTTAAGCCCCGATGCATTACTAAAGGAGTCGAGGCAGTCGATCATGATCCTGGCTTGTTGTTCTGAAGCCTCTCCGAATAGCATAAGATCGTCCGCAAAGAAGAGGTGGGAGATACCCGTGCCTCCTCTCGTTATGTGGACCAGTTTCCATGAACGATTATTAACTCTGGTCTGAATGCCGTGTGCTAGTCTCTCCATAACCAGATTAAACAGATAAGGGGCCAGAGGATCACCCTGACGGAGACCGCGCCCTGGTTTGAAGGGTGGTAGGCGACCCCCATTCCAAAGGATAGCTAAGGAGCTTTCACGGAGAGAGAAAAGAATGAGATCAATAAGCCGCCTCGGAAACCCAAAATCCACCAGGGTTTCTTCTAAGAAGTCCCAAGACACACTATCGTAGGCCTTCTGGAGGTCAACTTTAAGGATCATCTGTTTCTTTTTTCGCCTTCTATTGTTCATGTTATGGACCACCTCTTGAGTAAGGATAATATTATCCATAGTTGACCGAACTGGGAGAAAGCTGTTCTGGTGGGGCCCAATAAGATAGCTCATGATCGGCCGTAACCTATTAACAATAACTTTAGAGATCACTTTAAACGAAACATTAAGGAGGGTGATCGGTCTGAAATCAGCCGTCGTTTCAGGAGTATCTTTCTTAGGAATGAGAGACATGAAGGCTTGGAGCTGGGAATTGTGTGTGGACCCGGTCTCAAGAGCTTGGTTAACCATATCTGTCATGGTCGGACCAATCTCACCCCAATATTGTTGATAGAAGATTGCTGGAATACCATCCGGCCCTGGACTCCTGTATTTCTTCATCCCAAACACAGCTTTTTTGACCTCTTCTGCGGGGGCCCTCCGAAGAAGATTGGTTACCTGGTCTCCCGGAATTTGAAAGTCTATCGGCACCTCTTGGCGTGGAGACTGAGTTCCTCGGTCTACCCTGCAAAAAAGCGTATAAATGAAATTGGTAATATGCTCGGTCAGCAGATCTGTGTCGTCAGTCCATGACCCCTGAAGCTTGAGGAATCTGACACGGTTTATGTTCCGCTTAATTAAAGCGAACCTATGGTAGAAAGTAGTATTTCTGTCTCCGTTTCTAATCCAGTCGGTCCTGGACTTTTGAAACCAGAGAGTTTCCTCTTGAACTAAGACAGCATTGAGTTCGGTTAACAGGTGCTTCTCCAAGTCTTGCAACCTAATAGAAGTGTTATAATTCCACGCCCTTTGAATACCTAGGATCCGATTTTCAAGCTTGCGTTTTCTATTAAAAATGTTGCCAAAGACATTGTGGTTCCACAAGAGGCTCTTATGGGTTACGGTAGAAATAATCTCTTCCAGGTTTGTACCCTCTCTTCTTGCCGCTTCTTCCCAAATGTTTTTATAATCGTCACTAGTTAACCAGGCCGCTTCGAATCTCACCGGCCGAAGACTCCTATCTGGAGGGTTTCCGGCTTCATCCAAGAATAGAATGGGGTTGTGGTCGGAGCAAAGGCGTGGAAGCACTGTCACCTTCGCTTCCGGGAAGATCTGTTGGGCGCTCACATTCCAAAGAACCTGGTCTAGCCTCCTTCTCTAGACCACTCTATTCCCTACAAACCGACACCATGTGAAGAGAGGTATAATTCAAAGAAGAACTGCCCCACTGTTCGTCACTAGTCGCAATGTCATTAAGGTCACCTAAGACCATCCAAGGGCTTTGAATAGAGCTTGCCAGCTCTTTGCAGTACTCCTAGAACCTACACTTGGCAAACGTGTTAGCACGAACAAATGCAAAGGTGATAAAACAATTGCCCAGCCTATGAGTCACCAAAGTGTGAATGGCTTGGGAATTGTGACTAATGACTTGAAGATCAACGAGGTCGGGTTTCCAAAGAAGGAGAAGACCGCCAGCAAAACCCAAGGGGTTAACAAGAAAATGGTTAGTCAGCCCCAACCTGGAGGCTAAAGCTACCATTTTCTCCGCTTTTGGAGAACAAATTTCGAGGAGACAGAGGGCGTCAGCCTTGGTCGTGGAGAGGAGATCTTTGACGAACCTCCTCACTCGGCTATTAGCAATGCCCCTACAGTTCCAAGAAAGGATCTTCATAAGGAAACCGCCGCGGAAGGGGGGGTTTGGCCACCGCCCCCCCCCCCCCCGGGCGTAAAACTGATAAAAGGCGCCGGGTTCGATGGTGTAGTAGTGCCACCATTAGAACATGACGCGGCATTTGTCGTGCTTCCAAAATGGAAGACGCCGTTGCCACCCAACTGTCCATCATGACCAGTCGGGGAACCAGCACTAGGCTGACCACGAGTGGCCCCACGGCTCGAACCTCTTCCCCGCCCCCGCGAAGGACCCCCCCGGCCGCCCCGTTCTCCCGACGAGATCAAAGGAGTGGAACGGCTTGTAGAGTTCGCCAAAGGGGAGCTACTAGGGTTAAAGTTCTGCTGGACAGGAAGAGGTTGGACGGTAGGAGTAGAGGACTTACCTTTGGAGCTTTCAACACGCTCCCCCGACGTCTTACCCTTCCCTTTGGACCTGGGATTCTACGACGGTGATTTCTGTTGTTCAGCCAGCGCCGCAAATCTGTTCGACGTGGAATTTTTACTTGAGTTGTTCCGTTGTTGCTGTTGGGATTTGTTTCTATTACTCTGACTTGGTTTGTTCGTGAACTGCTGCCGGGTTACATTGTTTGCTGAGGGATGTTGTTTTCTGGTCACAATCATCCAAGGCCCATAGCGGCGGTGTTCGACTGATTGAGCTGCGGCATTGGGTGGAGTTTCATTAGGTTGAGAACCTTCTGTGTCTGCCGCCGGTTCAGAGTTGCTACCAGCCTCCGTCGCTTCCGGTGTGTTTGTTTTTGAAAGAAGACAGGCTTGCTCACGATGCCCTACCACCCCACAACCAAAGCACACCACGTGCAACCCTTCATATTCCACCTTCTGAACTCCGTCCATCACCCAGATTTCAGAAACTAGTGATTTATCCAGGTCTACCTCGACAGCAGCTCTTGCAAAACGCCCTTTCTCTCTTGCCATTGTCGTGCGGTCGAGTCTCAAGGGTTTGCCAATGTTTTCAAGAATCAGTTTGATGGTGTCGTCTCTGAAATATTCAACCGAGAGCTCCGGCAACCTAACCCAGACCGCCATCTTCTTGATCTTGGTCGTTCGAGCTTTAAAGTTCGGCTCCCAGCGTTGCGTTACAACGTAATTATCGAAGATTTTCCATGGTCCGTCAAGCAAGACATGGAGATAGTCTTTCTTGTCATCGAACCTCATAACAAAGCACCCGAAACCTATGTCGATGATCTGAAACCTACCCTTTAATTGCCATAGAGTTGGGGCTCTCTGGTTCAGAACATTAGCAGTGAGATTTTTGCCGAGATATTTGACGATAAGAGCCATACGCCATTCACGACATAATTCTTGACGGAGAGCCTTCGGGAACTTCACAACCGGTCGGCCATCCGATTCGTCATGGTTGTCCATCTCGGAGTCTGACTCCACCACCGGATCCTCGAACGCCCAGTCGTATTCGCCTGACTGCGGCCTCTCATCGGTGTTGAAGGATGTCTGATCTGTGACCGTCTCTGCAAAGGATCGTTTCGTGATCCGGACTTTCTTGGCGGATCTTTGGGGAGAGACCTCCTCTGTCATAGGCACATCATGCGGTGGCGCCACCGGTACTCCCGGTGTTGCCGACGACATATCCACCGCTTCCTGCCGCTAACGACTAGGAGTGGCGGGGAAACTTACCTAAAATACGTTAAGTAAAGAAGGTAGAAAAGGGTACCTATCGAGAGAGAATCACAGAGAGGATTTCCTCAACTAGCCGTCAAAATGTAAAGTATTATGTTTTCTCTTATAAATAATGTTGTCAAATGTTTGTTACTTATAAGAGAAAATATTATACTTATGAGTAAAATGTAATACTTTTAAATATATATATATATAAAAGTAATAAACATTTTATTCCTAGTTAGTATTCCCTCTGTCCCATTTTACCTGTCCTACTTACTATTCATTGGTCAAAACAATTCTTTCTTCTTTGTTTATTTTCTTTAGTAATTTTTACTCATTTTTAAATTTGATTTTTTGTGTTTAATAGTACTTTTAGTGTAGTTTCTAAATATATAAATTTTGTAGATTAATACTAAACTTAATATTATGAAAAATTGGATTAAAAATAACTTCAGTCAAGCCTCGTTAACCGAATCAGACACAAAAATGGGACGGAGGTAGTATTACATTTTTGAGTATAAGTATTACATTTTCATCTTGATTCGATCTGTCTCATAGATGTGAAACGGTTTCACACAAAATTTTGCCTAAAGTTTAATATTTAATGCATGAATAATGAGCTTTTTTTTTTTTTTTAAATACAAACTTTTTCTTCCTTATTTTTTATTTCTATTGTTAAAATTAAAAGTATTGACTAACAAGGTAATAAGTTTTATAATTAGAAAGATTTGAATTCAATAATAGAGAAACAAGCAAACATGTCAGTTTGTGATGACTTCTAGAACAATGTGCGTGGACTACGAAACTACTATGGAATTGCCAGCCGTGAATTTCCAAGTCTACTAAGCTTGTATTATAAAATTCTGAATTGGGGTGACTCACTGCTCCATTATATTATTTTATGGAGCTGAGCATATATGCATGAAGCGTATTTAAATTGCGTGGTGTAATCAGTGAGAGAAACACATCGATCATTCTCTTAGCTTATTTATCTAAATCTGTGGTCATTGTAGAGATTGAGATGATGAAGATGAGCCATAACAACACCCTCTCACTTTGTAGTCTCCACCATCACCTTCTGTTTTTCCTAATATGTACTCTTACCCTTTCCACTTACTCATCATCATCATCAGCTACTCTTTACTCAAACGAGACCGATAGAATTGCTCTTTTAGAGTTTAAACACCGGATTTCTGATGATCCCAATGGAGTATTTCTTAACTCCTGGAATGACTCTGTGAACCATTGTGGTTGGCAAGGAGTGAGGTGTGGCCATCGACACCGACGAGTTGTGGGTTTGGAGCTTCCTGAGATGGGTTTGGTGGGAACCATATCTCCTCATATTGGAAATCTCACTTTCCTCAGGGTTCTTTATCTAGATGGCAATAATTTGTACGGTGAAATTCCAGGAGAGATTGGTGGTTTGTTTCGACTAAGATATCTCTCCCTGTCTATGAATGCACTGACGGGAGAAGTGGCTAAGCTTAATTTCAGCAGCTGCGTACACCTTAGGAAACTCTATTTTGCTGAAAATGGCCTCCAAGGGAACCTCCTTACTGCATTCCAATTCCTAGCTAATTTGAAGGAGCTACAAGTACTATCTCTGGGTAGTAACAGATTGACAGGTGGAATTCCTCCCACTATTGGGAACTTGACATCACTTCGAAAGTTGGGCTTGCATAAGAATCATTTGGAGGGACGTATTCCACATGAGATTACGCAGTGTTGGGGTTTAAATTTCCTTTCACTTGGCATCAACAATTTCACCGGTACACTATCTCCTTCTTTTTTCAATATGACTTCTATACAAATTTTTGAAGTAACCCAAAACTCACTTGAAGGGACCTTTCCAAGCTACATAGGAAACACCATGCCAAACTTGGAAGGCTTTTATTTTGGTGGCAACAAATTCCACGGAACCATCCCTATTTCATTTCCCAACGCCTCTAAGCTTCAAATTCTTGAAGTAGCAGAAAACCATCTTGTAGGGAAAGTTCCAGATAATATTGGAAAGTTAAAAGATCTTGTAGCTTTGAACCTTGAGCTCAATCTTCTTGGTAGCAATGGTCCCCTCAATGACTTGGCTTTTATAATATCTCTGTCCAATTGTAGTAATTTAAATAGATTTGCCATGGATGAAAATAGATTTGAAGGTAAATTGCCAAACACCATAGCTAACCTCTCATCCAAACTCCATTCCCTATATCTAGGGGATAATAATATATTTGGTACAATACCCGAAGGAATAAAAAATCTAGTTAGCTTGATCGCTTTCAGTATAGGACGCAGTCTATTATCGGGTGTTATTCCTAGTGAGATAGGTGAATTGCAGAAACTACAACTCCTAGATCTTTATGAAAACCAATTTTCTGGAAAAATGCCACTCACTCTTTTTAACCTTACTTCTCTGGCTGAAATTGATTTGGATAACAACAATTTTGATGGCAATATACCATCAAATGTGGAAAACTTCAAGAACTTGAATGAATGGTACATGAACAATAACAAACTAGATGGCGTCATTCCTCAACAAGTTTTTAATTTGCCATCTTTGTCTAAGTACCTTGACCTTTCCAGCAATTCATTCAATGGTCCGTTATCTTCCGCCGTGGGCAAATTGAAAACACTAAATGCCTTTGACATCTCTAGAAACAAATTGTCGGGCGAAATTCCAGATACAATTGGAGATTGTTTGAGCCTTGGATATCTTGATATGCATGATAATCTCTTTGAAGGTAAAGTCCCACCTTCTTTGATTTCCTTAAAAAGCATTACGCATTTGGATATCTCAAACAATAAGTTGACTGGAGAGATACCAAGAGACCTCCAAAAACTCCCTCTCTTGCAATATTTGAACCTTTCATTCAATGATCTAGAGGGGGAGGTACCAACAATTGGAGTGTTTGCAGTGGCAACCAATGTATCATTGCTTGGAAACAAAAAGCTATGCGGTGGTATACCTGAGCTAAAGCTGCCTCCATGTCCTGTGAAGAAAACAAAACACAAAAAGCATTTAAAGCTTATGATTGTTATCTTCACATGTATATGCTTGGCTCTGGTGTTTGCATCATTCATTGCTTTTCTAACATTGTGTTGGAGGAAAGGAAAAAGGATGGAGTCAGCTAAGCCATCCAAAGTTGAAAAGCTTTCCAAAATCTCTTATAGAGACCTGCATCAAGCTACCGATGGTTTTTCTGAGACAAATTTGATTGGTTCGGGAAGTTTTGGCTCTGTTTACAAAGGAAGATTTGAGCAAGATGGAGGAGAACAAACAATTGCGGTGAAGGTACTTGACCTTTTAAAAAGTGGAGCTTCAAAGAGTTTTCTTGCAGAATGTAAAGTGTTGAGGAGCATACGCCATCGCAATCTTGTTCCAATTTTGACTTGTTGCTCGAGTTGTGATTTTGCAGGTAATGAATTCAAAGCTTTGGTTTATGAGTTCATGGAAAATGGGGATTTGGATATGTGGTTGCATACACATTCATCTAATTCAAGGACAACCGTTCTAAGTGCTTTTCAAAGGTTAAACATTGCAATTGATGTAGCTTGTGCGTTGCATTATCTCCATGATGATTGTGAACCGATGGTTGTTCACTCTGATCTAAAGCCAAGTAATATTCTGCTTGACAAAGACTTAACTGCTCATATTGGAGACTTTGGTATATCAAGACTTTATTCATGTACAATTGGAGATCCAACTGGTGAACAAACTAGTACCATTGGATTAAAGGGGTCAATTGGTTATGTTCCACCAGGTAAGAATATTGTCATTAAACTTTATCACTTGTTTCTATAACTAGCTAGCTTAAGAGAAAAAGTCATATTCATACATCATATCTTATGTTGAAGAAGTTCTTTCTCAAAAATTAAAATGATCTATTAATTTTTATTTTTTCATTTGCTTTGTTTGTTTTCACAAATAATTTGGATTTAGAGTACGGGATAGGAGCAAAGGCATCAACTTTTGGAGATGTGTATAGCTTTGGAATCCTTTTGTTGGAAATGTTCACAGCTAAAAGACCCACAGATGCTTTATTCATAAATGGTGGATGTGAGAGTCTCTATGGTTCTGTTGAGGCAGCACTGTCGGAACAAGTGATGCAAATTGTTGACCCATTGCTTCTAGCGTGCCTAGAAAGCAACCTTGGAATAGGACAAAATGAAGAGTTGGAGAATGATGGCAATTTGGTGGAAATTGAAGAGAGCAAGGTGTATAACTTCTTCCTCTCCATCTTCAAAATTGGACTGACTTGTGCTTCAACATCACCAATGGATCGCATGCATATGAATGAAGTGAGCAGAGAATTACAGAAGATTAAGAAGGCCTTCTTTGCATAAAATTAAGCAAACATGTCTTGTGACATACAATATCTCCAAGGTTGAACTAGCTAGCAATTAAGAAAAGCTTGTTTTTTTAACTTGCTTGATATATGTTGCTCTAAATTCCTTTTGATGTAAACTTTTTCTTGGATTATTCTTTTGCTGTATGATGGGAACAAGCTGCAAACATTTTCTATATATGTTCTTATATTATGTGTTGTAATTTGTTTTAAAGTTTGTATAAACATTTATCATTGCATTTTTCTAAATTTTCATCCCTTTGAGTATTGGTATTGGATATTAACCAATTGGAGGGAAGTATACCGCATGAGATTTATAAAGTGTTTTGAAATTTGAATGTCCTTTACCTTTCCATCAACAACCTATCTGGTACATTATCTTCCGCTTTCTTTAATATGACTTCCATTACGGAATTTTCAATAACAGAAAACTCACTTCAAGGGACCATTCCATACCACATAGGAGACAGTGAGACACCATGCCAAATTTGGAAGGATTCTTTTTTTAGTGGTAACAAATTTCACGCGACTGTCCCTATTTTATTTCCTAATGCCTCTAAGCTTTCAATTCTTGAGTTATCAAGTAACTATTTTGTAGGAAAAGTTCCAGGTAATATTAGTAAGTTAAAAGATCTTCGGGCTTTGAACCTTAAGTTCAATCTTCTAGGTAGCAATGATCCCCTCAATGACTTGACTTTTTTACCTCTTTGTCAAATTGTAGTAATTTAAATGTATTTTCCATGGCTAGCAATAGGTTTGAAGGTAAATTGTAAAACACCCTTGCTAACCTCTCATTCAAACTCCATCTTTTATATTTAGGAAAGAATACGTTGTTTGGAACAATACCTATAGGAATAAAAATCTAGCTAGCCCCAATGTTTATATTTAAATAAATATTTGAAAGTATATCAATGCAAAATTATATAGGAGAAGTTTATACATGGGTAATTGAATGTCGAATTTTTTTATTTAAAAATCTAACTCAAAGTATATGAATCCAAGATAATATAGAAAATTCATTATAATTATTACTAAAATAAATGTTTGCAACCTTGTAAAATCGATAGTCTAAATATTTGGTCCAAAAATGATAGTCTAAATAAATACTACTTTTAATTTGAATTTTTCTAAGTGTTCTTAATTATCTTTTGAGTAACATTGTCATTGTCTTCATCTTTATTATTTGTTCTCTTCCTTTTTGCGTTATTTGATATTCGGTTATTGTTGGTAGCATAGATGACAACGTCATGCAATGAGATTATGATATATATAGGAGCTATAGACTTTAATTTCCTTTAGATGTTCTGCTTGGGGTTCATTTGGTTCAACCATTATTGTTGAGTGAGTTATTGTGGATAAAGAAATCCCTAGTTTAAGAAAAAAGATTAAATAAATTAATAAAATTTTGAAATTTTAAAATATTATGTATTCCAAAGATATTAAAAGGTAGTTTCGCGCTTCAATTTGCTGGGTAATGGGTTATTTGAGTACTTTCATTGTCAACAAATACCCCAAGTAGTTAATATGATTGGTTTCAAACTATTCTTTTTTATTTTTTTCATTGTATTAAAGAAATATATATGTATCATTCTTTGGTGTAACTACTAATTTATTTAATTCAATAAGAGTAAAATAGAGTAATTCCGCTTCAATTGTTGGGTTATTTGAGTTCTCTCTTTGTCAACCAATCCCCAAGTAGTTAATATAATTAGCTTCAAATTATTTTAAATTTTTTTTTTCATAGTATTAATAAAATACTTGGTAAATAAATATATAACATTATTTTGTACTATAACTTTGATATTTAATACAAGATATTGTAAAAATAAGATAATGGACAATGTAATGAATATCAATTGATAAATTTGAATGTAAAGAATCTTTGCATGAGAGAAAATAAAGACAATATAACTAATGAAATTATTTCTCTTATTTAATTTAATTTTTTGATAATGAATAATTTTTTCAAATAAAGGTAAGACACATAATTCTAAATTAAAGAAATACATATGTATTATTTTTTGTCGTAGCTACTGATTTATTTAATTTAACAAGAGTAAAATAGAGTGAGAAACTTAATTATGTCAAATTTGATTGAGATGATGTTCGAACCTAAGACCTTTTCTTATAGAAATTAATGGGTAAGTTAAAAGTTAACGGAATATTAATGGAGAAGAGAATATTTAACGGAAAACTTAACGGATAATCATAAAAGTAAGGTTAAATTAGATAATCTCTATTAATAATATTAGTCTGAAATATCTTAACCATCTATTTGATTAAATAATTTATCTGAACCATCCATTTGATTAAATAATTTGACCGCCATTTTTTCTACCCATTTTAGGCCTAACTCTCTTTGGCTCTTATTAGTATATATATATATATATATATATATATATATATATATATATATATATATATATTTCGACCCATTTTAGGCCTAACTCTATTTGGCTCTTATTAGTATAGTAGATATAACTTATTGACGTACCGCCCTACACTTTATAAGGTTATACATTATTTATATTATATCTAAATTTAATTTTGAAATCTTAACTGATTTTTAGATTTTGGGTAAACTCAATTAATTATTGACGTGCATATTTTTAGTTATATTCTAACATAAGTTTGGTTCATAGATTAAATTTCACATTTTTTTCACTTACAAATTTTGCATATAAGTATTATACTTGAAAGTAAAATTATTTATATGTTTCATTAAGACGAACAAATCTAAAAATATTTTAAATATTAGGTAAAAATAATTATTCATATTATCTAAACTAAAATTCTAAATTTACAACGTTATAGTCTAAAAAAATATAACTTCCTAAATTTTACAAAATGAGTGTTAGTAAATATATTTTATAAACAAAAAAATATATAGAATAAAAAAACAAAGAATGAAGTTTTTTTTTTGAAAAAAAAAAAAAAAAGAAAGAATTTTAAAAACAAGAAAATAGAAAACATAGAATATTCTCCATTTTTTGTTTGTTGTTTTACACATGTACAGTTACTACAATACTCACATTATCATCTCTTTTTCTTTTTCTTTTTCTTTTTCAATTTTCTATTATATTTCTTAAGCAAAATGAAGAATTTTTCTATTGGACCAAGTTGTGAGATCTTTGGGGCGAGTGATTTCGCCTTTTGTGAACAAGAACGATGAAGAATTAAAGAATTTTTTCATTTAATGCGTAATTGAACATAACATAATGCTTTTGAACTTTCTCCCCCACCGGGTCCATGGCATAGCTGTTGGCAAATTATGCTGTCGACCCAGGTCTACCTTGCAAGGTGGACCTGGGTCCAAAACTACGTCGTTTTTTTCTTTCTTTTTTTTTTTTTTTAGTAAACATATTGCTGAATATAGAGTTGTCCAAAAATGTGTGAATGTAGAAGTTTCAAAGTGTGAATATAGAGTATAGGAATCGTGAATGTACATTTATGATTGATTGAATGTAGAGTTGTCCAGAAATGTGTGAATGTGGAGGTTTCAAATTGTGAATATAGAGTATAGAAATCGTGAATGTAGAGTTATGCATGTGTGAATCTGTAATAGAGTTAAGAAGTTCTAACAACTTGTAGCCCTGTAATGTGTGAATGTGAAGTTATCAAGTTGTGAATATAGAGTATAAGACCTGTGAATATAGAGTTTTGAATGTGTGAATGCATAACAGTGGTAATATAGTTACTAAACATATAATCTTGTAATGTGTGAATGTGGAGTTTACAAAGTGTGAATGTAGAGTATAGTGTATGTGAATGTAGATCCAGGTCCACCTTGCAAGGTGGACCTGGGTCCACGGCATAACAATTGCGCCCAAACTGCCCAACGCACATTGAATATATATACTAACCTAATACTAAATTACCATTTACTAATACACTATCTTTACTGCATAGTATACTGCTTCACTGCTAAATTTCGTACACATCGAATATATATCCTAACCTAATACTAAATTACTATTTACTAATAGACTATCTTTACTTCTTAGTATACTGCTTCACTGCTTCTTTTTTTTGAAGAAATCTTACTGCTTACTACTAGGGACTTAAATAGTTAATTAGTGTAGTAGATTGCTTCTTGTTTCCCCTGAATGTGATTATAATTGTGTGATTTGTATCAAATTAATATAGTGCATTGATACCCAGTTAGTGTTAAAATTTTAAAGTTTAGACTAATATTTCTAAGAAATTACAGTAATTAAGCTTGGTTAAAAATAACCGACCGAAACCGACCGAAATAATCGAAAAAAATTTATCCTTCGTATAACCGACCGATTCTCACCCCTAGAAAGAGGTATTGAAACAAGAATGCTTTGAATTGATTTGACAATTGAAACTTTAGTAAACAACCTATTTATACTAAAGCTAAGGATAACCTCTCAAAAATAGACCCAAATGGTGAAAATAATCCTTGCCATCAGTTTTCCCTGTTGACCGACGAAATCCTCTCCAAGCACGGTCGAAATCTGCGCTGCCATTTTTGACAAAGCATTTTGCCGCTGCTTCTTCGCTCTTTGTAAGTACATAGCTGCGCAAGAACAGAACTAATCCAAACATTTGAATTTCCCTTTTCTTTTGTTTTGTTCATTTAGTAATTAGGTTATTATATATTTTGGGTTGTTTTATAAAACAAATAAAGAATGGGCCATAATGTTGTGGACTCAAATTAATACTTAAATAATAACAAAGAATTGGGCTAAAAACTTGTTGGCTCAAACTTAAAATTATTAACTAAATAAAATATTATTTAACTTATTGATTACTAAACTCTAAAAATTAATAATTATTATACAATAATAAATAATTAATGTAAAAATATTATAAAGATGCACATAAAATAAAAGTATAAAATATGTCTATCAAATTCCCCCACACTAAAACGTTTGCTTGTCCCCAAGCAAAAATTATTATTTGCTAAAATAAAATTAAATTTTCAAAACTCATAACACATCATGAACAATAATATGAAGCACCCTGCAATTAATAAGTTAGCACCACTGTTCAATAATGAAGAGAACTAAATAAGTAAGCCCTCACAGGAATATCACTCATAATGCTCAAGTGTTGGATGGGTATAAATTAATTCCACTTAAGTTCATTCATATAAAATTGCTCTACCATAGGCTTGCATATTTTCTCAATCACCACTACAAGAGCCATGCATGACACAAATCATAAGGACTTTTCATAGCTTGTAATGGGGTTAGGGCTAAGGTAGGGAAAATTTAGGAAAGTAGCTCAAAAAGCTTTCAAACTAGAGGAGCAAATAAATACAAATAATACAACGCACTCAATTTCCGTTCAAAAACGCTCTCTTATTTACACTTCAACACTACTATCATTCTCAACAACAAATAATTCTTCCTCCAATATCACAAAAACTTCCCATACTTCATTTATTCAAAAGTAACTTCAAACTCAAAACTAACTGATGATTCTTTCTCATTTTCCCATAAACTTTCAGCAACATTTTTTTCATTTCAAACATATATTCCTCATTTTTTTCATTTATTTTTCAATCCTTCATACTTTTTTTTTTGAAATCATGAATTGCCTTCACTTTCTTTGTTTTTAAAAGGCCAAAAACAAATTGCCAATAAACGAAGAGACAACCCACCTCACTCTCAATCTTATTAACAAAAACAAGTGATCTCCCCCACACTTATTCTTCACAAACCACGTAGATTACATAAGGAATTTAAAATTTGTTCCACTAGTTATTCAGCTGGGTCTAGGCATTAATTTATGGTATAAAAGCCTTGTAATGTGGTTCAAATAAAGAAAAGAAAAGGTCAAAAAGCTCAAAGTGGGTTAACAAAGGAAAATAAATCATAGGGCAAATCGGTTATTTCGCTAGTGAGGCTCAAAATCAAATAATGGCCTTAATCACACTTGAATCATGCATGGTCAAATTAGCTTTAACAGATTATCAAGGCAAGTTCTAGCGAAACAAAATTATGGAAGAAATCATACAATAGAAAGAAAATAAGACCGAAGTGTCAGTCAATGGCTCAAAGTCTCACAGGTTTATTGCTTACTTAATCTAGCCACTACATATCAAACAAGAGATGCTAACAAACTAATCACAACTTGCCAAACTATCTATTCAATCATATTATGAATTTCAAGAAAGGAAAATATAATATTTTTTTTTCAAAAAAATAACAATAATAATAATACTTGTTTTGCAGAAAATAGTAGTAAAATATTTTTGAATTTTTTTTTTTTACAAATATATCTAAATTCCCTCCCCCATACTTATTATCAACATTGTCCCCAATGTTGAATAAAATGCATAGAAAAAATAGGAAATTAAATAAGAGTAGTGAATAAAAGAAAAAGAATGGAACAAACTCCCCTTGGGTTGCCTCCCAAGCAGCGCCTTCGTTTATCGTCGTTGGCTCGAGTTATTACTTTAACAATTCTTTAAATTTCCATCGTCTTTTTGAGTACCTTTGACGATTATGATTATTCAAAGAAATAGTACCTTCCTGCAAATTAGTACTCAAAAATGATTTATTACTTTTTTCATCTTTATTCTTATTAGATGCAATTTCATCGAATTTAATAACCTTCAAAGAATCAACAAAAATTGCAAAATTATCATCACTAGGAGATTTTATGGTATCATAAATATTAAAATTCACAAGTCTACCATTAGACTCCATAGTAAGCATACCACTATGAATATCAATTTTAGTTTTTGCAGTTTTTAAGAATGGTCTTCCTAACAAAATATGAGAAATTTTATTATTATTTTCCATATCAAGCACATAAAAATCAACTGGAAAAACCAAATTATTAACTTCAACAAGCAAATTCTCAATCACACCCTTAGGATATGTAGTGGATCCATCAGATAATTGAATTACTACACTGGTTTTCTTCAGGGGTCCAAGATTTAAAGAAGTATAAACAGAATATGGCATGACATTGATAGAAGCTCCTAAATCTAGCATGGCTTTTTCAAATTTCACACCACTTATCATGCATGGAATAGTAAACATACCTGGATCTTTGCACTTTTCAGGAAGCTTATTTTGACTAGCCACAAAGACATTCTCTTGCACTTTCACCTCCTCAACTTTTTCTTTATTTTGTTTCTTTTTCATAGTGCATAACTCTTTTAGAAACTTTGCATAGCGAGGTACTTTTTTAATAGAATCTAACAATGGATTATTACCCTCACATTCACGAAATGTCTCATATAAATCATTATTTGACGTTGTTTTCTTTGTTTCTAAAAGAGCTTGAGGAAATGGGGGTACTAGTTTGTAATCAGAAAAAGAGGAAAACATACCTTGAGACTTCTCGTTATTTTTGGCAATGTCCCCCACACTTGTTTCATTGTCCGAATCAACATTCCTTTCCAGCGACATACCTCTCACACTAATTGCACTTACATTCTCTTTAGGATTAACAACCGTTTGAGATGGTAAGTTTCTAGAGCTTTGTGCCTCCAACCTGTTGACTACAGTTGCCAATTGACCCACCTGTCTTTCCAAGTTCTGAATACTAGCCCTCGTTTCTTGAATACTTGACCTTGCCTCTTGTTGGAATTGTTGTGTTTCTTGTTGGAACTGTAAAGTGTTAGTAGCAAGAGACTTAACAATATCTTCAAGATTCATACCTGATTTAGAGCTTTGGGTCGGTTGTTGTCTTGGAGGAAATGGTGGTCTATACTGCTGAAAATTAGAACGGTTCTGAACAACCTGGTTCCCTTGTGAGTTTCAATAACTAAGGTTTGGGTGATCCCTCCAACCAGGATTATATGTATTAGAAAATGGATCATACTTACCTTGAGGTTGTCCAAGAAAACCTCCAGCCATGTTGACATGTTCAATAGGTTCTTCTTGAAGAGTTGGGCAAGCATCAGTTTGGTGCCCAACTACCGAGCAAATTCCACAAGCCTTCACAGTTTGCATATTTCCTACAGCTAATTGACGAACAAGAGTAGTTAAACCAGCCACTTGTTGTTCAAGATTGGAAATACTTACCTCATTCACTTGCTTGGATGGTTGGACAAGTCTATTGCCAAACTGTTGAGAATTTGCTGCCATGTTTGCAATTAGATTCTTTGCAGCATCCGGTGTCTTATCAACTAAAGCACCTCCACTTGCAGCATCAATCATGCTTCTATCAGTTGGAAAGAGTCCTTCATAAAAGTACTGAATGAGTAATTGCTCACTAATCTGATGATGAGGGCAACTTGCACACAGCTTCTTGAAACGCTCCCAATATTCATACAATGACTCTCCATTGTGTTGCCTTATACCACAGATTTCCTTTCTGATGTTGGCTGCCCTTGAAGCTAGGGGTGTGCAAAACCCGCCCAGTCCGAAAAACCCGCCCGACCCGAACCAACTTTTGCTCTCCGGGGTGGATATCCGAATCCGACGGTGGAAACCGATCCTCTATATGGCCATATACGGTTCTGATATATTCGGGTAGGGTTTGGGAATTGGTCACCCGACCCGCCCGAATATCCGAAATTATATATATAATATATATGTATATACATAATACGGCGTCGTGTGTGTTATGTATATATATTTCCATTTCGTTTAGGGTTAGCCATTTGCGCAGCCACTCCCGTTCATCCTCCTCACTCCTCTGATTCTCTGATTTCTCTCCCATTCGCAACTCTCATACGTAGCCTAGGGTTTTCCATTTCTCTGCTCTGATTCTCTGATTTCTCTCACGTTCTCCATAGTCCATTACTCCATAGTCCATTCTCCACTTCTCCTTCTCCATTTCTCTCCAGTCTACAACTCTGTAGGGTTACTCTCTACTTCTGTGGTAGGCCTTGTAACCTTGATTCTCGAAGGCGAGTAGGTGACTCCTTTCGATTTTCGACATCATCTCAGACTCAGAGGCTCTCAGTAACTCTTTGTCTCTCTGAATCTACTCACCTCTATTAGACGCCGGTACTGGACGGTGGTGTCGTGGTGGAAGCCTCAAACCAGCCAAGCCTTGGTCGTTGACTCGGTGGTGCTGTGGTGGTCCGGTGGAAGCCATTAGCCATCTGTTTTGGCTTTGAAGTTTGAATTGCTTGAAGACCTAGTTCTCCGGGAAAATATTGGAGAAGACAAGTAAATCAAAAACCTTTTTTAATGCTATTCAATATTAGTGTATTCAGTATTTGTGTTGTATTGTGTGATACTGTGATTCTGTGATTCTGTGAATCCCTAATTTGTAAATGAGTGGTGAGTCACAGACTCACTAAGCCCTAATTTGTTAGGGCTTACCATATATATGATGAATTTTAACAAATCCTGATATATGGTTTCAAGTTTATGGTAATGGACCCTTAAATTCGTACATAATGTAATTAATTTGGTGGAAGCATGGAAGCTTACTGTGTAATTGTGTATTTACTATGTAATATATGATTGTATCATACTATCATTTGTATGATCCCTAATTTGTGGGCAATTTCTTGTATACGAATATATGATGATGAAAATTTGATTATTGATTATTGTATGGTGGAAGCATAAGCTATTAAGCTTTATGGTGTAATATATCTTTTAAATCTATGAATGTATGATTGTATGAGCCCCCTAATTTGTGGGCAATTCCATATATATGATGATGAAAATCTGAGTATGGATATAAAGGTGGAAGCACAAGCTATTAAGTTGCATGTTTGTGTGACTGTGTCTACTTTAAATGTATAATTGCTTTATGGCTTTAGAGTTTAGTCCTTTAGTTGGACAGTTTGTTTACTGATGCCCATCTTTTTAGATGGAAAGCATCAGTGCATCTGGACACCCTCCCACCTCAACTGAGGAGGAACATGGAGTAGATGGTGGAGGTACTGAGAGAAATCCTCAGCAGCCTTTGCCTACTCCTACTGATGTTCCTACAAAGAAGAGGAAAGAGGTGGAGTCTAGATCCAAAGTTTGGGATCATTTTGAAAAGATCCTTGATTCTAAAGGGAAATTAATGCAGGGGAAGTGCCTGTACTGTGCAAAACTTTTTGCATGTGAGACTAAAAAGCATGGCACTTCCTCCTTGAGAAACCATATGTTGGGCTGCCTAAAGAATCCCCATTCTAAGGATACAAGGCAGTCCCTGCTCACTTTCAATGCTGTTTCTATCTCTGGAACAGAATGTTCTGAGGGGGTTTTGGGGACTTGGGTTTTCAACCAAGAGGCTATTAGGAGAGCATTGTGTGAGATGATCATTGTAGATGAGCTTCCCTTTAGGATTGTTGAGGGAAATGGGTTTAGGAAATTCATCTTAGTTGCTTGTCCTAGGTTTCAAATCCCTTGAGAGCTGTCTTCTTGAGTGGGGGATTAAAAATGTCTTCACTGTTACTGTTGATAATGCCTCTTCAAATGACACAACACTAGGTTTTTTCAAAAGAAAGTTGTTGTCTTGGGGTAGTTCTTCTGTTAGGGTTCAGTATATGCACATGAGGTGTATAACCCATGTTCTGAATTTAGTGGTGCAGGATGGGTTGAGATTTGCAGATCCTTTTGTTAAGAAAGTTAGGGATGCAGTTAGATGGGTAAGGAATTCACCTGCAAGACTCAAGAAATTTAGAGATCTTGCAGATCTTATTGGGGTGGAAGCCAAATCTGCATTGCGGCTTGATGTTCTTACAAGATGGAACAGCACATACATCATGCTGAACACTGACATTCAATACCAGAAGGTTTTTGAGGCTTATGATGATTGTGATTCCTCATTGTCTGCTGACTAAGTTGATTCTGTTCCTACTTTTCTGGATTGGCTTTCTGTTAAAAGCATAGTCCTCCTTTTGAAAGGATTTTATGAGATGACTGTGAGAATATCTGGTTCTCTTTATGTCACTTCAAATACATTCTTTTCTGAAATTTCTGATTTGGGATGCATGCTGGCTGATATGGTTGGATCTGATACAGGCTGTGAAAAGGTAAACTGATTTGAATGCCAATATTTTTTCTAAGATTTATCATTTATGTGTGAATGATTGAACTTGTTTCTGATTTCATTCTATGTTTTTCTGTTCTTTCATGCTATTTTGTTTAGGCAATGGGGTCCCAAATGAAACAAAAGCTAGTTTGAAAAATATTGGGGAGATCCAGAAAAAATGAACTTCTTGATATTTTATGCCAATATTTTGGACCCTAGGGATAAGATTGAGTACATGCCTCACCAATTTGCCCAGTTATATGGTGAAGAAAAAGGGAAAGAATGTTTTGCAAAGGTTCAACAGGGAATGGTTGAGTTGTTTAATGACTATACAGCCACCTATAGTGCCCCTTCTGTGCAGTCTGCATCCTCTACTGTGCAATCTGAATCTGTTCATGTCCCTTCTCAAAGTACAGTTGGAAAACCTCAGTCTAGACTGAAAAGCCAACTGAAAAAACAAAGAATGGAGATTGGTGGAAGCAGTAAGCAGACTGAACTGCAAATTTATTTGAGTGAAAATTTAGTGGAAGATGAAGAAAACATAGAATTTGATCTGCTGAGGTGGTGGAAGCTTAACTGTGAGAGGTTTCCTATTCTCTCAAAAATGGCAAGGGATGTGCTAGCTGTTCCCATATCCACAGTTGCCTCAGAGAGTGCATTCAGTACTAGTGGTAGGGTATTAGATCCCTTTAGGAGTTCCTTAACTCCTAAAATTGTGGAAGCCCTAGTCTGTGCACAGGATTGGTTGAGGGCACCAAATCACCCAATCTCTGTTGAGGAAAACTTGGATGAGGTTGAAAGATTAGAGAAAGGTACAATTCTTAACTTTCTAATTTTCTATGCCTTTTATTTGTATATGTTTGTTATTTGTTAATGATTTTATGTATCTTTTTGTGTAGAATTGTCTGCAGCTGGTTCTTCCCTCAGTTCTGTTGGAACACTGCCCACTATTGCTGTAATACATTTATATAATTTATCATTACTTTATTTTGATTGATAATGCTGTAATACATGTTGATTGTTGAGTGTTGAGGGCTTTGAGACAATCTAAGTGTTATAGTGCTACTGCTAAGTGGCTTGGTAACATTTTTGTAAATGTTGCTGCCCTTAGGCAGTTAAGCACTTGCCACTTAGGTAACTGGTAAGCACACCCCTAATTCTGGCAATGGAATTCTGGTATATCACTCTCCTATTCTCCTTTCATATTGAGTTATTATGGCTATGATGATGCTTCCACCTTGTCTGAATCAAAAGGACTTTGGGTTTGGTATGTTGCTCTGAGTTTTATTCCAAAACTCATGTAGCAATTTGCCCCCAACTCTACATTGATATGAAAAAAAGCAATTTGAGCCTGCCTTTAATTACTTAGCACTTAGCATAATTGTAATTCCTAGCTTATTTCTTTTATTTAAGTATTTAACTTTTGTTTGTCTTTAAGCTAATGATTTAAATATGAGCAGGAAGAGGATGAGTGTTGAATGAATTATATATGAATGTTGATTGATTGCTGAAATGCTGAGTACTGAGTAGCTGATTGTTGAGTGCTGATTGCTGAAAGCCAGAAATTAGAAATCCTCATTTTGATTTGTTGCTGTTAAGTGTCAACTGGTTTTAGTATTTTGTAAATTGTAACTGTTATTTTGGATTTTGGAGTTAGGCAGTTATACTATCCACTTGACAGTTGACACTTTGATTAGTTATTTAGTTTGGTACTTTGGTATTTTGGACTTTCTGGACTTCTAGTTTCAACTTTGGACTTTGAATTTGGACTTTTAATATTTTGCTATTTGAAGCTTTGTAATTGTAAGTTTGTTATTTATAGTTTGTTAAGTATAACTTAGCTAAATTGTTTATAGTTTATTAATTTCCCGAACCCGAACAATAACCGAAATCCGATTTAAACCGACCGACATCCGAATATGCAAAATCCGAATAGATATCTAATAAAAATACACGAATTGGATTTAGCTAGTGCTACCCGAACCCCGAACGGATGGGCCATCCGTAGGCCCGATCCGCCCGAACCCGCCCGATGCACTCCCCTACTTGAAGCTGGGAAATATTTTTCAAGGAACACCGTCTTCAAGTCATTCCATGTGGTGATGCTCCCGGAAGGTTGATAGTATAGCCAATCCTTTGCTGAATCTTTCAAAGAAAAAGGAAATGCTCTCAACTTGATTTGTTCATCAGTAACCCCCGTGGGTTTCATACTTGAACATACCACATGGAATTCCTTTAAGTGTTTATGAGGATCTTCACCTGCAAGTCCATGAAAAGAAGGCAAAAGATGAATTAATCCAGATTATAATTCAAATTGTACATTAGCATCTAAAGCAGGAAACGTAATGCATAAAGGTTGTTGATCTAAATTTGGAGCTCCAAGCTCTTTAAAGTCCGATTTTGAGCCATGAATTTTTCTTCTAAATCAGAATGGGAGGAAGATGGGCAATCAGTAGCAAGAGCACTAAATTTTAATTTTCTCTGAGCTTGTTTTCTTAAGTTGCGAAGAGTTCTTTCTATTTCTGGATCGTATGGCAATATTTCTCGATTAACAGATCGAGTTATAGGCATAAAACATGAAAGATACTGCAACACTTAGGCAAAGTAATGAAGGCTCATAAATTTATTATTATTATTTTTTGACAAATGAGGAAGAAGAATAAATAAATAAACAAATGAACAAATAAATAAACTAGAAAAGCTCCCCGGCAACGGCGCCAAAATTTGGCGAGCTGTCGTAGGCTCCCAAATTAGAACCTAAAACACGTAGTAGTGAGACTAAGGGTCGATCCCACGAGAAGTAACTAGTTTAATGCATGAGTTCAAATTAAAGAGGGGGTTTGGTGTGAAATTAACGTTCAAAATAAATAATTAAATAATTAAATAAATAAGAATAGAAAAGATGATAATCAAGCCAAAGTTTACTAACGAAATCAAATGAATTTTCAACACTTGGTCTAAGAAAATATTCACCACCGGGTCTTAATTACTGTTCATCGACTACAAGACAAATTCATTTGCATTTGAGCATTCATTGTGGAATTCATTCCTGTTTTTCCTTAGTCATAGGTAATCAAACACAAACGGTATTAACTACCCCTAACTATCAAATAACACAAGACAAGCACTTATATTTAACTTGACAGCATCATTAAAACTAGAAAAACCAACGAAACTAAACAACATAAACACAAGCGGTTATGTTTAATTTAGATTAATACTCTTCCTATGATAAAATTAACACTAAGCCGTGATAAAATTAATCATAGTTGCTACTTAGAAAAGAAAATCAATTATAAGAATCACTTTCTAATCTAGCTATGAATTGAATCAAATAATTAACTACCAGGCCTCTTAGTCATTAAATGAAACAACCAATTAAGAAAATAATACAGAAGAATATTAAATACTCATTGCAGATAAATTAAAACAGAATTTTGTCTCTCAGTATAGAGAACCGGGGTTCACATAATCTTGACCAAGTTTAAGAATTAGCCTCGCAGGGCCATGAACCAGAAAACTTAACAGGAAAAGAAAAAAAATTGTGAACTGTAGAAAAATATAAAATAAAGTAGATAGTCTGATCCCCTCAATTACAGAAAATCACTACTATTTATACACCCCTAATCCCAACAAAAACTCTTAAATTGAGGAAAAAAATTAATTTGAAAATTAATATGAACCTCTCAAAAATAGGCCCAAATGGTGAAAATAATCATTGCCATCAGTTTTCCCTGTTGACCGACGAAATCCTCTCCAAGCACGGTTGAAATCTGCGCTGCCATTTCTACAAAGCATTTTGCCGCTGCTTCTTCGCTCTTCGTACGTACATAGCTGCGCAAGAACAGAACTAATCCAAACATTTGAATTTCCCTTTTCTTTTGTTTTGTTCATTTAGTAATTAGGTTATTATATATTTTGGGTTGTTTTATAAAACAAATAAAGAATGGGCCATAATGTTTTGGACTCAAATTAATACTTAAATCATAACAAAGAATTGGGCTAAAAACTTGTTGGGCTCAAACTTAAAATTATTAACTAAATAAAATATTATTTAACTAATTGATTACTAAACTCTAAAAATTAATAATTATTATACAATAATAAATAATTAATGCAAAAATATTATAAAGATGCACATAAAATAAAAGTATAAAGTATGTCTATTAGGATGCTAAGGGAGTTTTGATTGCAAAGGTAAATATGTCCCAAAATCGACTATTTCTCTTTGAAAATCAATCATGCACTTCTTGTTTGCTTTAATTCTGAAATTTGTGATGATAATTTGTTATGGCATATGCGATTTGGACATTTCCTTGGATTAAACTATCTAGCAAAAAAAAGAGCTTGTTTATGATTTACCTGTTATAAATGTCCTTGATCGTATTTGTGAGATTTGTTTGATTGGAAACAAGCATAGAGATCCCTTCCCCGTGGGAGGAGAGCTGCAAAACAGTTGGAGATTATTCACTCAGACCTGTGTTCGTTGGAGGTTCCCTCACATGGAGGTTGTAAGTACTTTGTTACTTTCATTGATGATTTCAGTATGAAAACATGTGTTTATTTTCTGAAGCAAAAGTCTGATGCATGTGATGTTTTCAAACAATTTAAGACTTTTGTTGAAAAGCAGAGTAGTTATGACATTAAAATCTTGAGAACTGATAGAGGTGCAAAACATATTGCTTGTGATGATTTTCAGAATGAGAAGGGTATTCAGCACCAGATGATAGCTGGATACACTCCACCACAAAACGGAGTGGCTGGGAGGAAGAATAGATCTATCATGGATATGGTGAGGTGCATGCTGAAATCTAAAAATCTACCTAATTATAAGCCTTTTTAGGCAGAAGCTATTGCTTGTGTTGTCTATGTATTGAACAGGTGTCCAACTAAAAGTCTTCGTGATAAGACACCTAAGGAAGCTTGGAGTGGGAGAAAACTCTCTATAAGAAATCTCAAGGTTTTTGGATGTTTGGCATATGCACATGTGCCAGATCAATTGAGAAAGAAGTTGGATGATAAAGGTGTGAAGTGTATATTCATTGGTTATAGTGACGCTTCAAAGGCTTATAAACTATACAATCCTGAAACTAAAAAGGTTGTTATAAGTCATGATGTCACTTTTGATGAATATAGTGCATGGGATTGGTGAGCTAAAGTTGAAAGGTCAGTTGTTGTTCCTGTTGTTGTTGAAAATATTGTTGATGAGCAACCAATTCTAGATAATGTCCATTCTCCTTCACAACCAGGGTCGTCTGTTCGACGATCTCAGCGCGAGCGCCAATTACCAGCTCGCTTGCAGGATTATGTTGTGGGTCATGATAATGACCTGTCTGATGAAGAGATTGTTCAATTTGCTCTTTTTGTAGATTGTGACCCTCTATCCTTTGAGGAGGCTGCTACAGAAACTCATTGGCTTAAGGCGATGGATGAGGATACATGCCATTGAAAAGAATGGTACCTGGGAGTTAACATAATTACCTCTTGGAAAGAAGCCAATTGGAGTAAAGTGGGTCTACAGAACCAAATACAAGTCCGGAGAAATTGACTGTTTTAAAGCACGGTTGGTAACAAAGGGCTACAATCAAAAAACCAGGTATTGATTATTTTGAGGTTTTTGCTCCAATAAGTAGACTTGATACAATTCGTATGGCTATTTCTCTTATTGCTCAAAATGATTGGAAATTGCATCAAATGGATGTCAAGTCTTCTTTTTTGAATGGTTTTCTTGAAGAAGAAATATATGTTGAGCAACCTGCAGGATTTGTGAAGAAAGGGGAAGAAAATTAAGTGTACAGGTTGAGAAAAGCTTTATATGGGTTAAAGCAGGCGCCTAGGGCATGGTTTGTTGAAAAAATATGATTATGGTGTTGTTATAATCTGTCTGTATGTTGATGATTTGGTTTTTACTGCAAATAACTTGAAGTTAATCTCAGAATTCAGGGAGGCACTCATTAAGAGATTTGAAATGACTGATATGGGCCTTATGTGTTACTTTCTTGGCCTTGAGGTTGTTCAGATGGCTGGTGGAATCTTTATTTCACAAAAGAAGTATGCAGCTGATATCTTGAAAAAGTTCAAAATGGAAAACTCCAAACCATTTCAACTCCAGTAGCTGAAAAGTTAAAGGTGTCCAAAGATGTGTCTGGTAAGAATGTGAATGTTACAGCCTATAAAAGCTTAATTGGGAGTTTGAGGTATCTGGTGGCAACAAGGCCGCATATTTCTTTTGGAGTTGGAATACTTAGCAGATTCATGGATGAACCAAAAGAATCACATTGGGCTGCAGCGAAGCGAATTCTGAGATATGTCAAAGGTACGAGTAATGATGAAATTTTTTACTCTACTAATGAAACTGTGGAACTTGTTGGGTATACAGACAGTGATTGGGCTGGAGATGTTGAGACTAGAAAAGACACATAAGGATATGCCTTCTATCTTGGTTCAGCCATATTTTCTTGGTCTTCAAAGAAGCAGCAGATTGTAGCACTTTCAACCGCAGAAGCAGAATATATTGCAGCAGCAAATTGTGCTACACAGGCAATTTGGCTGAGAAGAATTTTGGAATTTTTACAACACAAGCAGGAAACACCTACAACTATTTTCTGTGACAAGAAGTCTGCCATTTCGTTGTCCAGCCAAGAATCCTGTCTTTCATAGTCGCAGTAAACATATTGATGTCAAGTATCACAAAATCAGAGAGTTGGTTGCTGAAAAACAAATCAACATTGAGTACTGTTCAAGTGAATGTCAAGTTGCAGATAATTTTACGAAGCCGTTGAAGATGGAGACATTTCTCAAATTGAAGAAGGATATTGGGATGACCAATATATCCAACTTGGTTTAAAGGACGCAATGTTATAATAATAATAACATTATTATTATTATAATGTTAAACCAAGATTAATGAAAATAGGCCATAATACATTGTACGTGGGAAGTGGGCAAGTGGCAGCATGGGAAGTGGCAACATGGGTGTATGGGTTAGTGGTTACCTTTACTTTAGCTTTGTTATTTATCTTTAGCTTTAGTATAAATAGGATGTTTACTAATGTTTCAATTGTCAAATCAATTCAAAGCATTCTTTTTCCAATACCACTTTCTCTCAATTCTATATATACGTTTATACGGAGTATATATTTATATATATTATAGATATATTATATTTAATATATCTTTTATTTATATATATTTATATATATTATAGATATATTATATTTAATATATCTTACAAAAGTTAATAAAAAAATACTAATATATCTTTATTAGTTTTTTTTTAAGGGTCCATCTTTATTTACTGTTATTATGTTGGAAGAAATTTTATTGTTAAATCATAAAATATAATAAAATTTCAAACTCAATTTATTATACTGTGGTGCATAGATTGATTAACGAAAGAAAAACCATATGGATAGTGGTTGGGCCATAATGGGGACAGTTGTCAATAATGTATATATATTAATTATACCAAAATTTAAGCAAAAGTTAATTTGGATTAGATAGTAAGACTATTATTTACTTATAATAATATGAAATGGTTCGTTGTTTGAATCCTACAGGACTTAATTTTGTTTTCAAAATTTTTAAAACCAATGGTGAGAATTTTAATTGGATTAAAGCCAATAGTGAGAATTTTAATTGAATTTTTTAAGGTAACATTGTTGCTTCTTTTTTTTTTTTCTTTTTTCTTTTTAATATTAATAGCGAGATTGATGAGTGAAATTTTGTTTTTGGTATTTTTTAAATATTAATAGTGTGTGAATTCTAATTAGATTTTTTATTTGTAACATTGTGACTTCTTTTTTTTTTTTTTTTTAATATTAATAGTGAGATGAATTATTTATAATGTATTTTCTATTCAAACTATTATATCAAAATAATTATGTTTTATGTTTTGTTTTAAATATTGTATTTTGATTTTTCATCACTAAATCAACAATATTTATGACTGGGTATATAAGTTTTTCAATTTTTTTTTTCAAAATATCTCGTTAATTATAATCTTTCGCCCATACGGGAGAAGATTTATGGATCTGTCTTGTATATGGATCTGTGATGGAGTATGGACCGGGAAGCGTATAGTATTCAATTATTATACCATGGACTATAGTTCACCTTACATTTTGAACCCTTATATGCATGCAGTTAACATGTACACTACTAAAAAGAAAACATGTACACTACTACAAAAATAACATATTACGTCGGTTATTGAAAAACAAACGTTATATGCTCATTTATTTTTTATTTTTAAAAAAAAAATTATACATATGATGTCGGTTCCTGTCGGAAAATAACGTTATATTAAAAAAATTAGCATTTAATGTCGGTTTCGCTTGGAAGCGGCGTTAAATCTTCATTAGTTTTTAAAAATAAAAATTAAATAAACATATATGGTCGGTTCCTCCCGGAAGGAACCAACGTTAAATGTCATTAGTTTTAAAAATAAAAAGAAAAATAGATGGTTGCTTAACAAAAAATAATTTTAAAAAAAAAAAAGAAGAAAAGAAACATAACATTTAATGTCGGTTCCTCTAGGATTCGACATTAAATGTCATTAGTTTTAAAAAATATCGATGGTTGCTTAACAAAAAAAAAAAAAAAAAAAAAAAAAAAAAAAAGGAAGAAGAAGAAGAAGAAGAAGAAGAAGAAACATAACATTTAAGGTCAATTCCTCTAGAAACTGATGTTAAATGTCATTAGTTAAAAAAAAAAAATCGACGATTGCTTAACAAAAAAAGAAACATAACATTTAACGTTGGTTCCTCTAGAAATCGACGTTAAATATCATTAGTTTAAAAAAATAAATGAATAGCATATAACGTCGATTATTTCAATTAAAAAAAATTGAAGATACGGCGTAGGTTAATAACCGACATTGTATCCTAGGTCTCCATATTTTTAGATCTAGATCTGTCCATTTCTCTTCATCTTCTTCTTCATCTTCTTTTCTTCTCATCCTCACCGCCACGATTTGCCCATTTTTCTTCATCTTCTTTTTCTTCTTCATCTTCATCATCATCATCTTCTTCTTCTTCTCACCATCACAGTCCGACACTCCACCATCGCCGCCCTCTTGTTCTTCACCTCCTTACCACCATCGTAGCCATCCACCACGGTCACCACTCACCACCGCCACCACCACCATAGTCCATAGCTATCAACCACGGTTTTCATCTCCTCCTTATTAGTTTTTTAATTTTGTTTGAAGTATTATTTTAATTTTTGAATTTTTTTAATTTAAGAATAATAATTTTAATTTATTTCAAATTTTTAAAAAATATTTTTTTGAATTGTTATAAATATTTTAAAATGATTTCGAATTATTTGTTTATAATAGGTGGTAATTTTTGTGAAATTATTGAGTATTAGAAATTATTGTGTATTAGAATTATTTGTAATTTTTGTATTGTGCCTTTTTTGTGAAATTATTGATAATTTTTATATTTTAATTTTTTAATTTTAAAAATAGAAATGACGACGTTGTTTCTTTTTGTTTTTTTTTTTTAAAAGAAATAACGTTGGTTTAAAAAAAAAAAAAAAAAAAAAAAAAAAAAAACCTTGTCTCTCTATTTTTTTTTTATACAAAAGATACGATGTTGGTTTAAAAAATCGACGTTGCATCATTTATTTAAAACGTCGTGAATAGCTACGTCACCAAATAACCGACGTTGTATGTAAAAAAAAAAAACGACGTTAAAAATATTTTCTGTAGTAGTGGTACCTTCAGTTAATAAGTTATTATATGCTTACTACATTTAATATATTATGTATATGCAATTAGCATATCATCAATGTCAATTATTAAACCATGGAACATGATCCAAAATGACATTCAAATAATATACATGCATTGGCCTTGTTTGGCAAATAGTGGTTGGTGGCTAGCAAATAGCGGATTGTGTTAGCAGGTTTGACTAACGGATTATGTTAGCGGTTTACAAAAAAAATATTTGGTAAAATTAGCTGTTTAGATTAACGGTTAACATGTAAAATAACCTAAAGGGAGAGGTGAAGAATGGAGCCTCCTTTAGCTCCATTGGTCGGTGCAAATTTTGGGGATGGAAGACAGTCAGAAATTAGGCAAAAATCTATGAGATTTATAGCATCGACGATTAACAAACTCTTCTTTTTTTTTTTTCTTAATATGATTTTTCTTTTGTTTAGATATTGCAAATCTTTGTTTGGGATAATGATTTTGCCCTTAAATAAAAAATCCGGCAACATTTCGCCTTCAATTTGTCCAGAAGGACCAAAATTGATAAAAAATAACAAAGGCACCAAAATTGAAAAAAATTTAAAATTGTGCACCAAAATTGATAAAACTCAAAAGTCGAGCGACCAAAAGTGATATTAATTCATATTGCATATAATATTTTAATACTTTTCTTTAAAATTATTGCACATTATATAAATTTCATAATATATGTAATTGATAAGTATATGTTACAATCTATTTGGCATGAGCGAACTATACTACTAGGTACCAATAATAAGATCGTTTGTACATCTTTCAAAAGTTTACATATCTAACAACATAATCTATAAACATAATAAATGTGAAGAAAGGTTATACCCCTCATTTATATCCGTTTTTTCCGTTAAGTTTTTTTTTGTACATTATGCTATAAAAGTTGTACTACATAATATTTTGGACAAATATACCCCTACCGTTATAACTTCCGTTATCTTTTCCACTATTGTTACTATGCACATGCATCCACCATATATTTTCTTATCTTCTTCAATAATAATAATAATCTATACACATTAAATATTAGAGTTATATGTTAGTTATTTTTTAAAATATAAATATCCAATTTATAAAAATACTTTACATTATTATTATTATTATTAAATTTAAATAAATTTAAAATTTTAACACAAAATACTAATATTGACACCTATATTTTGCGCATCGCGCATAAGAAAAACTAGAATCATATATGTAAGTTAATACCAAATAATTAGTACAATAAAATCGTGTAGACATATCTTCAAAAAAAAAAAAAAATCGTGTAGACATCTTTTGAAGCTATGGATATATAAATTGAATACCAAACCATTAATAAATGAGTCAAGATGGCCGAGTTGGTCTAAGGCGCCAGTTTCAGGTACTGGTCCGAAAGGGCATGGGTTCGAATCCCATTCTTGACAATGTTTTAAAAAACTACCGGTGTGGAATGCTTACACACGCAAGTACAATCAAAATTCAAAATTGGCTTAAATAGTGTATAATTCAAATAATTATTCTGAACCTCCTTCATCACTTATGTAATAAAAATATAACTGGTGAATCCATTTTATATTAAAAATAAATCGTTCATTTACAAGCATTCAAAAAAATTACTAAAAAAATCGTTCATTTACAATTTCATTCCCACCTAGCTAATTACGAATGCAACAAAATTCCTTTCATTCATTTACAGGGCGTTAGGTTGGAGGAAATTACAATTTCATTCCCACCTAATTACGAATGCAACAAAATTCCTTTCGTTCATTTACAGGGCGTTAGGTTAGAGGGAATTACAATTTCATTCCCACCTAATTACGAATCTTACAATTTCATTCACACCTAATTACGAATGCAACAAAATTCATTTGTTTGGTTAGAGGGAATTGCAATTCTCTCATTTTCATGGAATTAGAATCCCATGCCACCCCCCCCCCCCAGGATTTTAATTCAATGAATTTTAGAAAGAGAAAAAAAATTACCCCTCTATTTTTTTAACCTAAAATTGATACATGACATTCCCTTCTAAATTATAGCGTGTATTATTCTTCGACTTTCCTTTTAATTTAAATCTTTATATGCAACAACTATTCAAAATTTGCATTGTTTATATGCAACACAATTTGTGAATGAATTTGTCAATTATAAATAATAATAATAATAATAATAATAACAACAACAACAACAACAATGGACATTTTGGACATTATACTACTTATTCCGTCTCAATTTCCATGTATACCAAACATTATAATTGAAATTTCAGTAATTTTATTTCCAAACTAAACACTGAAATTTAAACTCCACTTTATTCCTGCATTATTTCTTCCCATGAAATTGTAATTTTTTTCCCACCTAATTCATTTCCTCTGACCAAACACACCCCGTTAAAGCACTAAATTTTACCGTCTCTAATCACAATAATGTCCATAAGAACGTGATATCCTAGACTGACAAGAAGAAAATAAAATTCCTTGAATAGATGCCATGTCAAGCTTCTATTTCAACTTCCCACAATCTTAAAAATAAATAAGTATTTTTATAATACAAAATTATTAAAAAAAATTAATCATTTTCATTCATACGTTCAAGATAAAAATTTTACGAGTTAATGTCAGTCGATGCCCTCCAAATATAATGACATCACCACGTTTAGTCTTAACCTTTCAAGTTAACTACTTGTGGTCCTTCAAATTTAATACATTAAACACCATGATCTTTCTATCAATTTTAGTTGTTTAGGCTATATATAAATTAGGGACAAAGTCATCCTTTTTGTCTTTCAGCCTTAAAAGGACTAAATGTGGGGAGTGCCATTATCCTCGAAGAACCCCAATTGACATTAACTCTTTTTTTTTTTATAAATTGGTATATAGTTAAGTTACATGCATGCTACAACTACCGTAATTTGACAACAAAGATATAGTAATGGTAATGGTAATAATAATAGTAATAGTAACAACAACAATAACAACAACAATAATAAAAATAACAACAACAATAATAATAATAATAATAATACCAGAAAATGCATGGAATTTTAGGCTAATGACTCTACATACTCAATGTGGCCGGATTTCAGGGTATGTCTAAAGTTTTTGTTAGTTGGATAACACCTATACTGTATAAGATAATAGGTCTAATAAATGCTTTACAACATCATCCTTACTCAGGAAATGGTCTATGGCATGAGTAATAAGAAATTAAAGGGATTAATTGCTCAATTGTCATGAAGTTGGATTTGCACAAAGCATACGATAGCTTACACTGAGATTTCATTGAGTGGATGCTAGGTGATTTTGGTTTCTATGATAACTTGTTAATTTTATTATGATTTCCATCTCTTATTATGGTTCAATTTCAAATATTTGGGATGGTGAGAAGTTAGCCCCATTCTATGCTAAACGTGGGTTAAGGTAAGGGGATTTTATAACCCCTTATCTGATCTCTTTATTCTAGTTATGGAGAAACTTTTGTAGAATGTTCAAGAGGAAATCAGCAACGGCGTGTGGAAGCCTATAAGTGTGTATTTAATGCAAAAACATAATATATTCTACTTATATAATTAATCCAATTCCATATTACTATTTAGACAACTTCTCCTTAGTTTATTTTAACTACTTAGGTAGTATATAAAACAATGATGATAGTTTCTGATGTAGTATATATGGGCGGTACTAACTATGAGATAAGATGCTAGGTTGCTTTTAGATATGACCCTTTTACCAAGTCTGTTTGTTGGTTTAAGTTATGGAGCTCGGAATACGTGACAGTAAGACAGAGGTTCCTGAGAGTATACTTTGCATGTAAGAATAGCCAATCTTGCATCTCTCAACAATAAATGTGGTATTTATAGGGAAGGAGAGGGAGCAAATTCTGGTCGTGCGGCACGTAGGGAACGTGGAATCCATTCACAGGCTCAGGCCGAGGCCCATGAGAGAGCTTGACCACGTGCCGTAATACTCCTATGGGTATTACCTCCTGCTATTGGAATTAAGTCGGTAGGTCTGTCCTGGCCTGCTTGGATTGGGACACGATGATTACAAAAGCATCTACATATGTTGCCCTCTAAAGGTGCTCGACAGTTGTGATGGTCGGGGGAACTATCCCGCTAGGTCAGAAGAGGTCGATCTGTCGGGGAATAATCCCCATCAAGTAGGCAAGTAGCTGTTGGGAATTGGGTGTAGAAAATGTCGTAGAGTATACTACGTTTGCTGTAGGCTGGCTTTGAAAGAGACTAGAAAGGAAATATTGTGACGTGTACGAAACACTGCCTTAAAAGTGATTTGCCGGAAACCGGTCACTTTCGACTGGCTAACACAGGACTGCTACGAAATAATTCTCAATTATTTCGTACTCAATGCACTCAGACCCAGAGAGAAATGAGAGTGAAGAGGAGAAGAGAAAAATGAATTGGGATGATGTGAATGCTCTGGGAAGGCAGGTATTTATAACTTCTGAAATAACTGCCTTCCCAATTCTAGCCACAAGTTGGAGCAAAAATAGTGGAGGTGGATTTATTGTAGGCCACAAAATTAAGAACTTTGGATTTATTGTAGGCCACAAAATAAGAACTTAATTAGGACTCCACAAATACTCCACAAATAATTACTTGGTTGAGAAAAACTTTCAATAATTAATCTGATTGAATGGAGATCCAACAATCCCCCACACATTCAAGCAGGAATAGAATTGAAATCATGTCTGAGCAAAGCGTGAGAGCTGATTTTAGCGTCAGTGATTAAACTTGAACTGACACGTAGTGACTTGAGTAACTTACCCCTCATGAGTGAATTGAATCTTGAACTCATTGAGAAGTATTTGTTTTGAACTCAGGTGCACACACCAGCCTTTGTTGTTTTGTGTTAGAGATCACTATGACCCTCGATTATCTCCTTTTAGGAGATATCTCATGTTTAGTTTCTTCGGGTCTGTAAGGCATATCATAACTGCGTTTGACCACCACTGTGGTATTCATCATGAATTTCTTACCTCACAGACCTCAAGCCCCATCTCCTTTGATGTTTCAAGGATGACCTTTCTATTTAGTCCTTTTGTGAGAGGATCCGCAATGTTCCTCTCGGACTTCACATATTGTAACGTGATTACCCCATTCGTAATCAATTGATGTACAGACTCATGTCTGACTCTTATGTGTCTTCTCTTTCCATTATAGACACTATTCTCAGCCACACATATGGCAGTTTGTGAATCACAGTGTATAGGCATGGACGGTGTATTACACCCCCACAATGGCACGTCTGCCATTAAACTTCTTAGCCACTCGGCTTCCTGCCCAGCTAGATCAAGAGCTATAAACTCAGCCTCCATAGTTGATCTGGCTATACACGATTGTTTAGTAGATTTCCATGATATTGCTGCTCCGCCCATGGTAAACACATACCCACTGGTAGAGCTGACATCTGAACTGTCATTTACCCAGTTAGCATCGCAATATCCTTCTAGTATTCCAGGAAAACCAGTGTAGTGAAGTCCCCAGTCAATTGTACCTCTTAGATAGCGTAGCACTCGTCTTAGTGCATGCCAGTGTACTCTGCTAGGATTGTGGGTATAGCGACTGAGTCTATTCACTGCAAGAGCAATATCTGGTCTGGTATAGTTCATCAAGAACATCAAGCTACCAATTATTTTCGCATATTCTTCTTGAGACACTCCTGCCTCAGTATTCTTTGACATTTTTACACTAGAATCGAATGGGGTTTGAGCTGGAGTCACTTCAAAACTATTAAATTTCTTTAGCAGTTTCTCTGTGTAGTGACTCTGAGTCAGCTTGTAGTCGTGATCTCCTTTTATAACTTTAACCCCGAGAATCACATTGGCTTCCCCCTGTCCTTCATGTCAAACTTGTTGCATAGAGATTTTTTAGTTTCTTCAATTGCATTGAGATTAGAACAAAAGATAAGCATGTCATCTACATAGATGCATATGAGTTATGAGTACGATGCTAGACTCAATCTCCTTCGAGTACAGACAGGCATCTGACCTATTGATCGAGTAGCCTAAGTTTAACAGTGTTTTATGAAATTTTTCATACCACTGTTTCGGAGCTTGTTTAAGTCCATACAGAGATTTAATGAGTCTGCATACCTTTTTCTCTTGCCCTGGATCAATGCATCCAGGTGGTTGTTCCATGTAGATTTCTTCTTCTAGATCACCATTTAGGAAAGCTGGTTTCACGTCCATTTGATGGACTATCCACTTGTGAGATGAGGCTATTTTGGTCACCGGTGAATATGTACAGAAGTAGTCTTCACCGAACTTCTGCTTGTAGCCCTTTGCCACTAGCCCCCGCGGGTGGATCAACTAGCTCCCATGTGTGATTGGATTTTATAGAGTCCAATTCACTTTGTATGGCTTCTTTCCAGAAGACAGCATCAATTGAACGCATTGTCGCCTCGAATGATTTGGGTTCATCTTCTAGGATTAGCTGACATACAAACTGAACAGAAATTTCATTGATGTCATTCAAATCAGTTAAGAATGTGATGAAGTCTGACCCGAAGTTAGTTTCAGTCCTTTGCCTCTTACTTCTTCTCGGTTGTTCAGGAGTATTATCAACCTGAGAGGTAAGAGGCAATGATGGCTCACTCTGTTGAGGGTTATCGCCTGTTTGTTTTAGTGGAAAGATGTGTTCGAAGAACTCTGCTTCCCGAGTTTCGCACATGGACCTGGACTCTAGGTACATGAACCTATAGGCAGCACTGGTTTTTGCATATCCCACAAATACCGCATCTGAGGTTTTTGAACCAAGGTTGGGTCGTTTGAAGGAGGGAAGCCCTACCTTTGCTAAGCACCCCCACACTTTAAAGTATTGTAAGTTTGGGGCATATCATTTCCACATTTCATAAGGAGTTTTTTCATACCCTCTGTGAGGTACTTTATTTAGAATATGATTAGCTGTAAGTGCAGCTTCTCCCCATAGTGAAGTTGGGGCCCCTGAACTGATAAGAAGAGCGTTAATCATTTCTTTGAGAGTTCGATTTTTCCTCTCAGCTATGCCATTTTGCTGCGGGGAGTAAGGCGCAGTAATCTCATGAATAATTCCAGATTTTTCACAAAGAGATTTAAAAGACATAGATTCATATTCACCACCTCTGTCAGACCGGAGTCTTTTTATTTTCTGATTAAGCTGATTCTCTACTTCAGTTTTGAAAATCACACACTTTTGTTCTGCTTCATCCTTAGTTCTTAACAGATAGATTTTGCAAAACCGGGTAAAATCATCTATAAACGTAATATAATAACGCTTTCCGCCTCTAGTTTCAGTGTTTTTGAAATAAGCTATATCAGTATGAATTAGTTCTAGAGTACACGTAGTGTGATGTTTAGCATTGGAAAAAGGTTTTCTAGCATACTTTGCTTCTGCACATATTTCACATTGAGAAAGAGAATCACCTTGCAAATTTAACAACATATTCATGTTTTTTAACCTGGTCATGCATTTGGAATTCACATGTCCTAATCTACCATGCCACACATCAAAAGACACAGTAATATAAGCAGAAGCGCCAGAACCACTGGCAAGGTTATTCATAAATGTCTCAATGTTTTTGTTGGTAAACGGAATGAGAGGCAAGACAAACAGCCCCCCACGCAGATAACCCTTCCCCAGATACTCCCCTCTGCGAGTCATAATCATACGCTCAGACTCAAACACTAATTTGATCCCAGCCCTTACCAACAAGGGTCCTGAGACCAAATTCCTTCGCAGAGAGGGGACATACATCACATTACTCAAAAACAAATACTTTCCAGAACAAAGTTTGATCTCTACAGTACCTGCACCTCTTACTTCAGACATACTGTCATTCCCCATGAACACTTGCTCTCCTTGGCCTGCAGCAATTGCTTGGAAGGTCTTGAAGCACATCCTGTTTGAGCAGAAATGTCGTGAAGCTCCAGTGTCCACTATCCATTCTTCAGAGCCTTGCACAACATTTGCCTCTAGGGTCACCACCGCAACCACCACCTCAGCATCCTCTAGCAGGTTGGCTTGGTTCCTGGTGTCTTGTTGAGAGCCTTTGTCATCACTTGCTCCTTTCCGGTGGTAACATTGTGCTGCACGGTGTCCATGCTTCCCACAAACGAAGCATCCACCAGCTTTGCCTTGCTTCTAGCCTTTGTTGTTCTTGAATCGACCGTTGTTGTTGTTCACTTTGAACCCTTTCTTCCAGGGCTTGCTATGGCCACCACTTCCAGATTTTGACCTATCACCTTTCACACTAGTTTCAATCACATTAGCCTTTAAGTTTTCAGGAAAAGAAACAGACCTTTGCCTGAGGCGACAAGCCTCTTCTATGTTCAGATGATTTACCAGCTGTTCCCAGGTGTAGTCTTTGGGTTCATGTTTCATCTTATTTTGAAAGTCTACCCATGACTCAGGTAACTTTTCAATCAGTGCATAGGTCTGCAACATGGTACTTACCGGAATACCTTCTAACACTAAATCAGCAACCAGGTTCTCGTACTCATGAACCTGTTCAATGATTGGTTTCGATTCTACCATCTTGAAATTGAGCCATCGTCCAACTGCATACTTTCTACGGCCTGCATCATCTGCACCGTACTTCTTTCGCAGCAAGTCCCAGATCTCCTTTGCGGACTTGTAACCAGCATACAGTTCTAACAGAACATCAGACATGAAGTGTAGGAGAATACCTCTAACTTTCTTGTTATCTTTGTCAAGTTTTGAACGATCAGTTTGAGTTTTCTCGGGCGATGACTGTTTTGGATCAGGAGTCTTTGGATCTGGAGTAGCGTCCAGGATTGTGATCTGAGTAGACGGTTGAGCTTGATCATCAGTCTTCTACGGTGTTGTCTCGAACAAACTTTTTTCATTGATGGGCTCAACAGTGAGAACGTAGTCGAGCTCAACAGCTTCAAAGTAAATGAGCATTTTGACAGCCCACTTTCGGTAATTGAGACCATTGAGTGGCTCAATTTTCGACAGATCCGTGGTAGATTTCGTGAGGAAGGCCGAAATTTTCTAGTTCAAATCACTTTTAACTGTTGGGAATTGGGTGTATAAAATGTCGTAGAGTATACTACGTTTGCTGTAGGCTGGCTTTGAAAGAGACTAGAAAGGAAATACTGTGACGTGTACGAAACACTGCCTTAAAAGTGATTTGCCGAAAACCGGTCACTTTCTACTGGCTAACACAGGACTGCTACGAAATAATTCTCAATTATTTCATACTCAATGCACTCAGACCCAGAGAGAAATGAGAGTGAAGAGGAGAAGAGAAAAATGAATTGGGATGATTTGAATGCTCTGGGAAGGCAGGTATTTATAGCTTCTGAAATAACTGCCTTCCCAATTCCAGCCACAAGTTGGAGCAAAAATAGTGGAGGTGGATTTATTGTAGGCCACAAAATTTAGAACTTTGGATTTATTGTAGGCCACAAAAATAAGAACTTAATTAGGACTCCACAAATACTCTACAAATAATTACTTGGTTGAGAAAAGACTTTCAATAATTAATCTGATTGAATGGAGATCCAACAGTAGCCCCCTAGCCCGGGGCGTAATGAAGCTCGGGAGGAAGGATTCGGGCTATAACACGGATGAAGGATGCGATTTGGTGTGGATTAGGTGTTACGCGTGTGCACTGCTAGGGCTCAGATCACCATTCACGGGGTCTAGCAGACATGTATGTGTCCGCAATTTACTGCTTGTTCATGACTCGTGATTTTGAAATTTGAAACGTCTTTCCCTCCAACCACCCTCTATAAATAGGGCGCTCTAGGGGGTCTCATTCCACGCTTTCCCCCCTGCTAAATCGAGATCGAAGCCTCCCAAGCTGTTGTACTCAGAAAATTCTTAGCCCACCAGCTTTTCCCGAGCTAGCGCAGTTCGATCAGTAAGTACTTCACCCCAAGCTTCTCGTTTTACTATTTTAGTTTTTACATTGTGTTTATGTAGCATGCGCTCGGGTATTGTTTGTTGACTTATCATTATCTAGCTTTTTGACTACCTTCTTTTTATGTCTAGGGACTTCTGCCCAAACACGGGGGAGGATTTTTAATGGTGCAATCCTGGGAGCACTACTGCAACATTACTCACCTCCCAAACAACAACAAAGGATGGAAAGATCGGATCCTCTTGATCAAGTACGTCAGGAAGCTTCCTATCCCTTGGGAGTGGTCGTCCCGGTTTACCAAGAATGTTTTCCCAGCCAAGACCGGGCTCTCAACAATGCCGCCGCGAAGATGTCCTTGAAATTTTACGACTACTGCATATTCCGATCTTCCAAAGAGTACGAGGCAGCTCGGCTTCAAGCCTCAATGTATAGATTAAGGTGCGCCACTTTCTAGTTTAAGATGCACCAGTCTAAAACTTATGGTGCAAATGTTTAAAGGTTAAGGTGCGTAGTTTTATAGCTTAAGGTGCGTATGTTTAAAGTTTAAGGTGTTCAGTTTTATAGTTATGGAAAACATTCAGGGTTTAAGCACTACAATCTTGACAATACTAATTAGGTGGAAGAGCACTAAACCTACCAGACTAGCCAAGTGTTTGATCCTCTTAGATGTTCCTAACTAATCAGGTTGTTAAGACTAGCTGGGCCAGAAAGCTTGTCCCTAATAGATTGTTAGCTTAGCAAGAAGTTGAAGGCTGACAAACTATCTTATAAGATCACTGAGCAAACAAATTGACCTCCCTTCTTCGCCAATAGGAACACACCATGTCAACCTCACTTGTCAGATATCAGTATTCTATCAGGTTGGAGCTCAAGTATAAATAATTTAAATATACCTCATCTACCTAGACTTTGTTGGAGGAAATTGTTGCTGGTAACATCTGTAATACAAAAGAGATAAAATATAATACAGAAGAACAAGGGAACAAAACCGGATCATCTGGTATCTTCAGGCGTGCAATCACTTTCCTATAAGCTTTAAATCTCCTTAGAAAAGCAACAGGGTTCCATATTTAATCTTATGGGATACAAGAAGATAATGAAATTCTTAAGCTGCTTCAATTAAGAATTTCCTGGAGAATTGTAGGACTGTGAAATATCAAGGTTTCATGCAACTTGAAATAATGCATGAATGTTTCTCCGTCTTCATCAGATGAAACTCCTAAGATTTTATAGAGATAGAATCCAACTGTTAGGAGAAGTTATTTGGAAGTTCATAGCATTTTAAAACCAACTTCCAAAGATATACATCTGAAAATATAACTGATTTTGGGATAAGTTAGGTAATATTTCGTTCCCTATGCGTGTAATATAATCCAAAGTGATTATATCCACTCATTTAATATTCCAAATGCATGTATGTGAACATGCAATCCTAGAATATTAAAGTCACGTGCATAGCAACATACATGCTAACATGAAAAGCATTTTACGTAAAATTCAAAATGAAAGATTCAAGCTTGTACGAGAGATGAATCATTAACATGTTCGAGACATAAACCATAATTCCCTTTCGAGAGGTTTACTACTCAAAGTATGTTCATTATGCCTTTGAAAGGTAAAGTAGTAGAAGTGTACCCATGCAAAGTATATATTCATATATTAATATCTTAAGATGCAAGAGCCATGCAAACTAGATAACATATGAATATACACGTGCACTGATCCTTAGCTTCCTGGATGCAAAACACAAACCATTTCCCATGAATAAGGTTTTGCTTCACAGAGGAAATTCGCATGACTTAAGAGACGTGCCTCATACGAGAGGTAAAGCTTTACGAAGCATATGTGCGAGAGATAAAACCATCTCTCGTGTATCTCTCGTGACCTCTCGTGGACCTCTCGAGACCTCTCAAAAAAACCCAAAATCATCTCTACCAAACTCAATAATATTTACTACTCCACAACTCCAAATATTATTTGAGCTTGCATGGTAGACATCTGAATCATTAATCTCCATTACTATATAAATATCCAACAGACTTCAAGTATAAATAGACCTCATCTACCTAATTGGAAGATCATCTTCTACAACTTCATTCAATTCGTCAAATTATTCCGATCCACACTAAATTTGCCAGTTGACCTTGTACTATTTTTACAAGATTTTTGTCTCATATTCTAATATCTTATCTTATAGTATAATTCTAGATCTATATTCTAATATAATTTACTCTATCAATAGCATTTTCTTAACAATGATAAATGTATGAGTGAAAGAGGTTGAACGAGTGAAGTTATCTATACTTTTCTCCCTTTAACCCCTTCAAACGACCCTGGACTATGTTAGCAAATTAACATTAACAAGACTAACTGTACAGAGGCAACTCGGATACGCTTAACCATTAGCGCGTCATCCAAACTTTATTCAACATATAAAACCACCAAATAAATGTAATCCTATAGTTAAAATAAAATTCCTATTCATATTAATAAAAATGCAACATTAGCTTAACATTTATTAAAACCAATATAAACTAGTAACTTATAAATAAATATAATATTTATAATAAGATCAGCACTAAAACTTAATTTATTTATGCAAATCACTTACTAAAATTACAAACACACAGTGTGAATGTTCATAATTTACATACTGAATGTTCACAATTTACCTTTTAAAAATTTACAATTTATATACTACGTACACACAATGTTAACATACAAAATTTATATTCTAAAAATTTACAATTTCAATACTAAAAATACATCATTTAGAGGTTAACCTGGTCCATGATATAACAACGGTAAACATAGTAATTGGACTTTTAAAATTTGTATTGTTATTGGGTTTGAGTCCAATTACTAAAGAAGATCTAACCATTATTCTAATTAATTGGGTTTTTTAAAATGAAGCAAGAGCTAGAAGACTTGGGCAACAGTGATATTTGGACCATGACAAAAAGAACATTTTTAATATACTAAAAGTATATTATTTGTGTATTAAATAGCGTACATTATATAAAATAATATATTTTTAATACTTAAATAATGTATTTTTTAATACAATACACATTTTTAATATATTAAAAGTACATTATTCGTGTACTGAACATACATTATTTGATAGTATGAACGGCATTGAGTGCACTTGGCCCCTCTTGTTGTTGATTGAGTCAAGTGTAAAAGGTTTGATCTATGTGCTTTTGTTAAGAGTTAACTAAAATTTGATCTCGTAGTTATATGTGTAATATTATTCATTTTTACTTTTGTCTATGTGGTTCCAGTAGTTTAGGTGTTCTGAGTTCTGCACTTTTTTGTTTAGCCAAAGTTTCCACAAAGCTTAAAATGTGAACATTTCACATAGGATACTGGCACTGTTTGGTAAATAATCAGCCTATCAGCCAATTTTAGCTTATTTAACCACTATTAGTTGTTTGGTTAATAAGCTTTTTGTAACTCTAAAATACTAAAATTCAAAAGGCTACTCAAAGCAGCCTTTTCAATTAGCTTATTGAGAAAAAAAATTATACCAAACAGCCATCAGCAAATAGCCAATTTATCAAACAACTTTCTACAATCAGCCAATATTATCAACAAGTCATACCTTCTAACCCAAACAATCAATTCAATCGGCCAACAGCCATTTACCAAACAGAGCCACTATATATCTCTCTTCATTGGATCGGACTGAATGTGAATTCTATTGTATGTCTTCTCATGGAAAATGTCTCCTTTTAATCCTCATGTTGCTCCCCCTTCTAAAGTAGGCCATGTGCTGTAAATTCTCATTCTCTGTCTCTCTGTTGGATACCATGGATGAGATATTATGGTCCTGTTTGGTAAATGGCTGTTAATTGATTGGGTTGGCTGTTTGGGTTAGAAGGTATGATTTGTTAATAACATTAGCTGATTGTAGAAAGTTGTTTGATAGATGATTAGCTGTTAGCTGATAGCTGTTTGATATAATTTCTTTTCTCAAAAGGCTAATTGAAAAGGCTGCTTTGAGTAGCCTTTTGAATTTTAGCATTTTGGAGTTAAAAAACTTATTAACTAAACAACTAACAGTAGTCAAATAAGCTAAAATTAGCTGATAGGCCGATTATTTACCAAACAGGGCCTACATCTCCTGTAGAATCAATATCAGAATTTTGTGAAAATGTAGTGAATGATGCTAGCAAATGCAAATTAATCAGGATAGTGAATGTGCACGTTTCTGTTTTAGCATTTTCAGCCTTTCTTTAGGATGGTCTAAAGCTGAGTTTCATTGAACCTTGTGATTTTCATCTTCATATTCTACATTATAAAGTCTTTTTGAGATTTAGCATCGTGCAATAATTCTAACTTTGGGGCTATAATGTGTGAGTAAAACGTGAAGTTAAAACCCCTCTTTCTTGTACATTTACAATTATTTTCTAATTTGACCATTTCATCCCATGGCAATATACACCCCTAACTCTTCAAAAAAAAGTTGCATTTTAACACCTAGAGCAACAACTCTATTAAAATTTTACTTAGTACATGGATGTTTTAAAATTTTATTATATTTGTTCTTTATAACATTGTCAGTTTTGATATTTCTTCTACAAAATAGAGATTTGAAAACATTCTTCTCTAAAAATTTTATTTCCAATCGTGTCACATCGTCCCTATTTTCCCTTCATGAAATGTTAAAATCATGTTTTTGATTTTAGAGATGAAATACCGAAACTAAACAAGATTATAATTAAAGAAAAAACATTAAAAAGTACTAAAATACCATTTACTAAGTAAAATTTAATAGAGTTTAATTGTTCTGTTGTTACAAGGGTTAAAATTGTAACTTTTTTGAAGAGTTAGGTGTGTGTATATTGTAACGGTAAAAAGTTAGGGACTAAAACCGCTAGTGAAAAACAATTGCAGGACTAAAATTGCATTTAATATTTCCCTTGAATATGATTGATGAAGATTTCAATTACTTAATAATATAGTATATATATGAATATTATGTTAGAATAAAATAAAATATGATATATATATATATATATATATATATATATATATATATATATATTTTGAGTACTATTGACACTATTACAACGTAGTATCTGTTCATATATAGTTACTTTCTCAACCTACGCAAAGAGTCAACAATCATCTCCATTGATGCTCGAACCTACTCCTCCGTATGAAAATGTAAATCGGGTGCCACTACACCACAAGGTTTTTGGCTGACTAGTACTAATATACTTTCTAAAGCTTTTCTGCATTTTTAAAGATAGTTTGACAATTTCTTTGTTAGCATTTTGATATCTTTTTTGGATAATAACTTTAGACAGATTCAAACACCCACTAAAATACGAAACCGGCGCAACCTTAAAAAACAACATATTTTATCCAATTACCGAATTAACAACATTTTTTATTTTTTTTCCATTATATTAACCATCTTTGACTAGCTACCTAATACAAATTCAATGTCACCCTACACGTACTCTTTTATTTATTTATTTATTTTCCTTTGTATTATAAAAACAGTAATGCCACCTTCGCCATCATCTCCACTCCCTCTTCCCAATCATTACTGACCGTTGGATTAACATTATATTTCCACCAATGAACATCGTACCCGTCGCCGGAAAGTCTCCACGGCGCGAGCTCCAAGGCCCCCGTCCTACGCCTCTCAAAGTCCGCAAAGACTCCCATAAGATACAGAAGCCGCCGGTGGCGCCGCCGTCTCAGCAACCGCCGCCGCCGGCCCCGCCTCGCCCTCCGGTGATCATCTACACCGTCTCACCCAAGGTTATCCATGCAAACCCTAACGAGTTCATGACGTTGGTCCAGCGGCTCACCGGCCCCGACTCCACTTACGCCTCCTCTTCCACGGCCGTGCAGCCGTCGACGTTTGACGGCACCGGCGCCGTGTCTCCGGCGGCCCGGTTCGCTTCGGTAGAAAAAACCCGGTCCACGAGAAAACCGGAGTTGGGAACGGTTCAAGGGATAGAGCTAAGCTGTGACGTGGAAAGAAGCGGGGTTTTGTCACCTAATCCGGCTTCTCTTCCGGCGATACCGGCGAGTATATTCTCGTCGCCGTCGGGTCAAAACCCGCTAGGCTATTTCCCGGATTTAAGCCCGGTTTTCCATAGTAACAAAATCTACGGCTTAGAAACAAGTTTCATGTTACCTAGTCCTTCAGCAACTTTCATTTCTCCAAGAATTATTTCTCCAGGTACACCTTCTCTAGACCTTTTCAACAATCTCTTTGACCTTTAATTTAACAACATAGCAATAATGGTGAGGATAATGGATGAAGAAGAAGAAGAAGATCGAAGAGTGTTCAAAGGGAATTTCAGGGATTCAATTCTTTGTTCTTGAAGCTAAGAAGCAAAGATAATGTTAGGACAATGAAATATTTCTTTCTTTCTATGTTTTGATGTAATTTCATCCTAGATTTAGATGCCATAGTTTTTGTTTTTTGTTTTTTGACATATAATTCTTAATTGTAGTTTGCAGCATATATAACAATGCTAATTGATCTAATTTCTTCCAAGGTGGATGTTTTTCTTTTTTTCTTCTTTTCTTTTTTTTTTTTTTTTTTGAAAATTGATTATGGTGATTTTGTCAGGACCGGGTCCACTAAGTATAGGACGAGATAGAAAAATAGTAGTATTATTGCTCGGGTTGCTAGGTCCAAAATAGTATGTCCAAAGCCCATAATGGCGGTCCAAATAATAAAAGCTATAACCCAAATAATGGGCTAAGAATAATAAAGTAGGCATGGGATCAAACCTTGGTATAAGGGTTGAAGGTTATTAGGACCACAAACCACTAAACTAGTTAGGATTTAGTGAGCCAAGGGATCATTTTTAGGAGGAGGAAATTGTGCCTATTTATAGTGTAGAGACCCCTCCAGATGCTCGACAAATAATGTACGACACCAGATTGCTTTCATTCCTAGTCATACACATGTCCCCCACTACTTGGATGTCATCGATCTTCACGCGGGTAAATAGAGCATCCTACCTTCTAGTATATAGGATGTTTGATAGTTTGGTGGTTTAAAACTTGTGATGTTATTCTTGAGGTCGTGAGTTTGATAGCACATCCTTTAACATTTTGCTCCATGCTTCCCCCTTCGGGTACCCTATCCCCATCAAATTAAAATAAATATTTTTTTTTTGTTGTGACTACAATTTAATCTATTTATAATATTTGCAATAGCGATATCATCAGACCATAAGGTAAAATTAAAAAAATTGTGAAGGTAGCCTTTCAAAACTTAGATAACCTTAGAGAAAAACTCTGTTCAAAAATACATTTGTCTTTTTTAAAATTAAATAAATAATAAATAGATTTCATCAAACACATTTGTGAATTGCTTTAAATATTTTTATATAACAAATTAAATTTAATTTCACCAAACGGATTTGGTAATTTTTTAGACATTTGAATATAATAAAGACCGTAATATATATTTGGTAAAAAGTATATATAGTACTGTCAAAGTGGATTGACTTGCCCCATTAGGCCTGTTCCACTGCAGGCCTAATTTCTGGCGGGCTTTTACGAACCAACCCGTTAGGTCTGCGGGCAAGATAACTCTAACTCGCTCCACCCGGATTGACGGCCCCAGCCCCCAGCGGGTGATGTGTAGGCCATCCGCCATTCTAGTCATAAATGACCATTTATTTTTAAATGTGAGGCTGGATCAAAAGGTTAGATTCGACAATGACTACATTACCAAATTTCAGGAATACTAATTTGTTTAAGTATTTTATTAATCTCTTAGCTTCTATTTTTGTCCTGGTTGAAATCCAGAGTATAAGTGGCCGACTGCAGCAGTGAACAAATGTATTCCAGTAGACCATGATCCACACAATTATGTAAATTATGGTCTAATATGATGTCTTTTCTTTTAATTAAAAGAAACGCCTTTTGTTATTGTAAACTAATGGTGTATCATGTTATAGATATACATATTAACAAATGAATTTGAAGAATAATTAAAATAATACTTTAATGTTGCTACAATAAACCTATTGTGTATAACTGAACCTATTGTGTATAACATATTAACAAATGAATCTATAGTATAATTAAAATACTACTTTAGTGTTGCTATAATGAACCTATTTTGTATAAAATGAAATTAAATAGCAAAACTTGCTCTAGTGAACATTAATCATTTTAGTGAACACTCCGCAAATTTCACATTCAAATGAAACTGGACCTAAACCTTAATGGCCTGTTTGGTTGGATGTAGTTTGGGAGGAATTGCAATTCAATAAATTCCAAAATTACAGTGTTTGGTTGGAGGGAAATTCCCTCCAAATGATGAATTGCAATTCATGGGGTACCCCCCATGAATTGCAATTCGGTGTAGAGGAGGGGCAATTTGTTGGTGTAAAGACAATTTTGCCCCTCCGCCCATACACTTTGTCTTTTTTTTTTAAAATAAATTTGAAAGAATTATTATTATTATTATTATTATTATTATTTTGAAAGAATTATTATTATTATTATTATTATTATTTGAATTATTATTATTATTATTATTATTTGAATTAATATTATTATTATTATTACTACTACAACATCTACCACAACATAAGGGCATTTTAGTTATTTTGTCGTTTCTTACATTGCAATTCCATGTACTCCTATTTCTGCATACCAAACACTGTAATTTCAATTCGTACTTTATTCATTGAATTGCAATTCCACATAATTACAATTCTTTTCCGCCTAATTCCTTCCTCCCAACCAAACGCCCTGTAAATGCGCACACCCAAAATGAGTTTTCAAGCCGAATGAATAGTAATAAGTCTAAGTAGTCATATGTTTCTACTAATTACTACTCAAACGGGTTAATCACCCAAGTGGTAGGCTTCTTAACCGCTAACATATTGTAATTTGAGAGGTGATTAAAGACTCGAAGTTATTAGTGAAATTCCTCCAAGTGAATAGGAGAAGATTGAAGTACAAGAATTATACCATCCGAAAACCACTATTAAAATTATCCAATTACTTTACATACTTTAATCTCTTCCATTACATAGATATTTTAATTTCTTAACATCTTCAGAAATTATAAAAGTTTATACGTGTTATTGTCGATAAATCTACTTTATGCTATTACATTAACTTCGATTAAAATTTTACTTGACTACTTAATTAAAATTTTAACTTAGGTAGTAATGGCTAAAGACCTCGTGGTCAAGCGGCATAGCTGTGGCTGTGGCCCTCCCAAGTGAGAGATCATAGGTTTAATTCTCAATATTACACTGTAACAGAGTCAATAGTATTCAAAAAGAAAAAAAAAAAACTTAGATAGTAATGAGAAATTAATTAACTTATGAAGTCAATCTATCGAGTTTGTTTTATGTTTTCAATTTTTTTTTTAAATTCTAATAAGTCTAATGTTTTTAAATTTATGTTTTCAAGAAAAAAATTTAAAATTCTAATAAGCTAATGTTTTTAAATTTTAAGGGTCATATGTGTTTGCTTAACTTGTGCAGGCCTTAGTTGGGTTTCACTCGATAAATTGTGGATAATAACTTAGACACCAATATTACAGTAGTAAATTTTTTTTTTTTTTGTTTACATACGTTTCTTGATTTAATTAATCTAAGAATATCAATCAACTATTAAGTACTAATCATAATAAATTACATATATGTTAAAAACTTAAAATATAGGTGTAAATATTTTACCTGTTAAATATCTTTTGCGAAACTCAAATCTTTCACAATTTGTCCGACTATTATAAGACAAGAAAACAAACGAGAATCAAAGTCAAATAAAGTGCAGATGTTCGTTTGACTTTATGGTTCCTTAAAGGTGTTCTTCGTATCAAACGCAAGCCCAACCAAGGACGCAATACAAGTCTAAAACTGTATTAAAAATGTAATTTAATACAACTCAATATGTAAGCACTGCGTGGGCTCACGTAATAAATTCACTAAATCTAAATCTAAAATAAAAAAAAAAGTTAATTCCAGTAATGGTCCTCCGACTATTCTGATTTTCCAAAATTGATCATCATCTTTTAATTTAATTTGGACGAAAAAACACTTGACTTTCTAGTTTCTACCCATATATAACCATCAATGTTGTAAAAATCGCGCCTTGGCACTAGGCGCCCGCCGGCCGCCTAACGTATCACCATAATTAGTGGTCTAGGCTATCGACCAGTTAGGCGGCCGCCTAAGCCCGTCTAGGCCGCTTAGGCACTGACCACCTAAGCCTCCTAGGCGCCGATTACGCCTCCTAGGCACCAACTAGGTCGCCAAGTCGGTCGATTATAATTAGCTATTATTTTTTTAAATGGGTTAATTTAATTCACTCAAAACGACATCGATTTGTGAAAAATAACCCTAAATTGTTCAAACTCTAGATGTTTTTTAAGTTAATATTTAATATTTTAGTATTAACTATTAAAGTAGTAAATAGTTTATAAATATTAGTCTTAAAAAATAAAAAGTTAAAAATTTTTTTTTAAAAAGATAAAATAAAAAATTACACGTGCGCCTAGGCAATGATTGCGCTAGGTGCTTCCCGGGCGCCCGGGGCATCGATTAATCACTGCCTAGGCGCTCTAGTCACCGCCTAACCATCTTCTCAACCATGCTAACCAAACAATCAACGTTGCAACAATTCTTTTTCTTTTTTGTTTTTTTCCTTAGAGCAGTAGATATTAAGGGTGTGTTTCGTAACGCGAAAAATGATTTCAGGAAATTATTTTCTGGGCTTTTGGTGTTTGACAACTTCAGGAAAATGTGATCAACGAAAAACGATTTTCGTTGACCACGGAAATTTGGTTCATTTTCCAAAAACGGAAAATGGCTTCATGCGAGATAGGGACGACTCTCTCCAGTCCTTCGGCTCTTGTTTCCGGCCCGCCGGAAACTAGGCAGTGAAGTTTTTTTTATTTTTTTTATTTTATATACTAAATATTATTAGTTTATATATTTTTATATTTTAAATAAAATAATAAAAATATATAATTATATATTTCTACTCATTTTCAAGAAAATGAACCAAACACACAAAGACAGTTTTTCAGAATACAACCAAACATTGGAAATGCACAACAAAGATATGCATTAATGTACAAAAAATGCACCAATAGGTACGCATAAACGCACCAATGGGTGTGTGGTGCATTGGTTTTTTTTTTTTTTTTTGATAAAAGAGGAGGGAGTTATCCCAAGAAAGAGAGACAAAAGAGAGGAAAACTATCCCCTATTAAGGGGTATCCGACGCAGAGTACTTGCCCCTATTTGATCTTTGTGAAACAAGTCACGCACATCACTCGGAACCCCATCCAACTCAAAGAGACCATTCGGGCGACAAAGGGCCTTCTTAGCAAGAGCATCAGCCACTTTATTTTGCTCTCTAAAAACATGGTCAAACCGGATCTTCGCAAAGTCCTTAGCTTTCGCATGGCAACGCTGTAGAAGATTACCATAATTCCCAAGCCTTGACAAGTTATTTTGCAAATGCTCGATCAAAGTTAAAGAATCACTCTCAACAATTAGCTGACGAATCCCCTTCCTAGCGGCAAAACACAACCCCTGCAGCACCCCCCAGGCTTCTGCCTCAGCAATGGAACAGCTCCCAATTTTATAGAGAAAGCCGCCGATCCAGTGACCATAACAGTCCCTTAACACTCCGCCACAACTTGCAACAGTGGTCGCAGCGGAAAAACTACCATCGACATTGAGTTTGAAACAACCACCCGATGGCTTTTGCCAAGAGAGAAAGATGTTAGACATGTATGCCCTAGGAGCCAACATTTATTGTTTTGGGCATTAATTTCTTATTAAATAAATATAATAAATAATTTATTTATTTATTTTAGGGAAAATGGCACTTTTTCCCCCTAAGTTATGTGCATATAGCACTTTTGCCCCCTGTGTTATTAAAGTGGCATTTTTTCCCCCTGAAATATTAAATATACATTTTTACCCTTAAAATAATTATTTCATTATTTTTTTCTCCAACAAATTATTACTTATATGTATGGATGATCACGATTCGGTTCAAACCTAACCAAACACTGTAGCAATCATACCGAAATAGTATGGACGGTTCTGGTTACGATTCAGAACCGAAAAAATAAAATTAAATAATTGTTGAACTGTAAACCGGAACTGAACCACATTCATATATAGTGAAAATGATCAAACACTTATTTGATAAATCAGTACGGTTCGATTCCAATTTCGATTTTGAACCGCCAATCAAAACTTATTTATTTATTTTTATAATTTTATTTCTTATTTAAAAATAGTATAAATTTAACAATTATTTTATTATATTTTTTCGGTTCTGAATTGTAACCGTAACCATCCATACTTTTTAAGTTCAAGTGCTACGGTGTTTGATTAGGTTCGTATCGAACCGTAATCTTCCATGCATATTAGTAATATAATTGGTTGGAGAATAAAAATAAATGAAATAGTTTGTTTTAAGGGCAAAAATGTCAATTTAACATTTCAGGGGGGAAAGCTACTACTTTTAAAATAACTGAGGGGGAAAAAGTGCCACTTTAATAACTCAGGTGGAAAAAGTGCTATATGCACATAACTTAGGGGGAAAAAGTGTCATTTTCCCTTTATTTTATTAAGGCTTAGTTAATATTTGATATTATTCCATACAATCTTCTTAATTCTTCATTCTTAAGTGTTAAGAATATGAGTGACGAAGAATTAATAAATGAAGTATTGTAAAAATGTTCCTAGTTATAGGAATTCTAATTGGGCATTAGAATTCCGATAAGACTAGCACATTGTCCTTCTTATGGTGAGTCTCATGCCATTCTGTATGAGATACAGAGAGTGGACATGTGGATGATTGTTAGAAAACAAGTCATTGAACATTGACTGACTACAACGTACCGCATGGTGTTTACCTACGTGTCATCGGTATGTTGTATGTTACAAGTATGCAATAATCCTTTGACTTGAGACAACATGGTTGTCTCGTACATATAGTGGACTAGTTTTTGCCAGTATGCGTCTTTTGTTCCTTATGGGACTATAAGTGTACTTGGTGGCCTAGTTCAGTATTGTACGAAGACATGTGTGTGTTCAATAGAGGATCCACCGCCTTGAGGTAACGAGGATGTTCCAGTCTATTCAATAATCATACAACGAGAATCTCTGGCCAGAGTATAATGAAGTTGGACTTCAGGTTAAGAATATTGAATAGACATTGACCGGGTTTATAGGTTTGACCAAGTTTGACCATGACCTTTACCTGGTTCGGAACAAGTGTTGTGTGGAAGGAATGTTGCACAATATTTGTAACGGAAAGGTTCATTATAATATATTAAAATATATTCATTGTCAACTAGGTTAGTCATGACATACTGCTAGGTGTCACTCATGACTTACGAATTATTTAATAATGAGTTATTAAATAATAATCGTTGCTAGTTTGACTATGAACCTAGAAAGTCACACCTTATTGGTTCGTGGTAATGCTGAGAACTTTAAAAGAAATCGATAAAGAGTTATCGATATTGAATTAATACATTAGTAACTGATTAGTGAATTAATTCAATACTGGGTAGTGTTGGGCTTTTAAAAGGCTAGCACCTTTGGGCCCAAACCAGGCTATATATATATAAGCCTTGCCCTATTTCTTAACTAAGAGAATTGATAGAGAGATTATTCAGAAAAGAGTTTTCACGTGAAAGTCTCTGGGAGTTCTCACGTGCCTGACCGGTGGACAGACTAGAGGCCGGACGTTTGGACGGTTTGGATTCTGCCAAAGCACGCTTCAAGGGTAAACCTATCTAACTCCCTTGTTTACATAGAATCATAGAAAATGCGTTTTGATGCTTCCGCTGCGCTGTATGTTTTTCTAACAAAAGACATCCGCATGCAGGTCAGAATTCCGAACTGGAGGGGAGAGCTTAGCAAAAGCATTGACAATATCCTTCTCCTGCTGCGCAATCCAAAACAGCTTCTGACTAAGCAAAAGTGTGCGACCATTAAAGACCGCGTCATTTCGCCACCTCCACATCCACCAAAGACGAACCGCAAACCTCTGTTGTGTGTTGGTGCATTGGTGCATTTCTTTGTTGTGTGTTTCCTAATACTATTGATGCTTTAATTTTTTGCATAACTAATTGTGCGACCGCGTCGGCCACACGCTAAGACATGATCGCAATGGAACTTGGCCATATATATATATATATATATATATATATATATATATATATATATATATATATATATATATATATATATATAAAGAGAGAGAGAGGTGGGGTTCCTATAAGAACCAAGCTCCCTATGAGTCAATGAGAACCAATCTCATCCATTAAAAAAAATAAATCTATGGATGTGATTAATTTGATGAGATTAAAAACATGCATGTGCATATTAGACATTATGATATGTGCATATTAAGCATGTATTGTGTGCAACATAGGGACATGCTTAATATGCAAACATCATAATGCCTAATATGCACACGCGCGTTTTAATCACAAATAATTAATCTCATCCATAGATCTAATATATATAGGTTCCAGATCAGGTGAGGACCTATCATTAGGTGAAGGCCCTATGGACTAATCCAGATCATCCATTTGGAGTGATCTAACGGCTATGAATGCAATTGCTCAACAAAGTGGGAGGGATGCACAACAATCACACTATGAATGCAGAACAATCTGGCAACGAATGCATAACAAACTAAGAATGAATGCACAACAAATTGAGAACAAATGCACAATAAAATGAGTGCCAATGCACAACAAAATGAGCGCGAAAAAACTAAATCTATTGCATATAATTAATCACAACCATTGAATGGGGATCAAATAAGTTCACAAGGTCTTCACCTAACTATAGGTTCTCATTTGATCATTAATCTATATATATATATATATATATATATATATATATATATAATGATCATATGAGTCCACCGCTTCTCATGGACTCATATGATCATTATATGCCTTATTGCACACAGCAACGTTAACAGTTGCATGTGAAATTGTACAGTATTACACACAATAGTGTGTACCCGCTGCACGCATGGAAATACATTGTTGAACACAGAAGTGCACACAGTAGTGTACGTAGTTGCACATGGAAGTGCACACTATTGCACATGGAAGAACCACGTGCTCCTTGTAAAAAAACAAAAATCGTAGCCATTAAAAAACACAAAATCCTAGTCATCCATAAATCAAAGAACAATATAACGTATAAATCCTACATTATCCTCAAAATATATCCCTAAAATCATGCACACTATCTTAAAATAATATTGAATAAAGTTTAAATGCACACCCAAATTATCATCAAGCCACTGATTAATTAAAAAAAAAAGAAATTTAAATAGAAAACACATTAAATTCCAGCCATCAATTATTGAAAGCTCAATGGATATGTCTTCTCCACATCTACTCATGGGAAGAGGTGGACTCACTTGATCATTGGCATACACACGCACGAAACTTTTAAAAAAATGTATAAACATATATATTATTGTTGATTAGCGGTGATGGGAAGCTGACAAATTAACCATAGGAGCTTGAAGAAGGCCATGAAACATATGTATTTATATGAAGGATTTATAAGGGTACTCCTAATGAGTTAGGAATAGCTAATACCAAGGGGCTGGGGTCTTAGAAATGACTATTTCTATTGCAAAGGGAATAACTCATCCTGTTGAATTATATTCCGTGTTGTAAAAATGAAATCAAATAGCAGAATAGATCTATTTCACATAATGACATTCCATTGCTAATGTAGTCCACAAAACAAATGTTGCGTAAGATGTCATTCGAGAACCTACAAGTTGAGTCGAGATCAAGGACTCTGGACCTATTTATCCAATCAAGTCTCAACTCCCAATCGATTACAAGAAGATAATATAAGGCCCCCGGGACTTAGCTTAGAGGTTCATCAACTTGACTTGATCTCATGATTGAAGGCGGCAGTGTGGGATTTGAATCCCACTAGAAACATGAATGAGAAAGAGGCCCAAAATAATGGAAGGTGTGGATTGAATCCCTTGTGAGCGCATGAAAACTAGGGTGTGACTAGTGGGTTGATTGCCCGACTCGCGATTTATCTCTACAGTGACTCTAAGAGTGCAGGTTTGTGAGCTCAAGATTAGTCCGGTGAAATTAGCATGGGATCACCTAAGTCAGAAAAAAAAAATGATAATATACGTAGTTGTTAGCGACTTCATGACATACAATTATAACTGCTTTCTTAATCTACCTCCAAAGTACTAACAAATTACCAAATGTTATCCATGTGCAACGATTTTATTAGTTTAGTCATTATTGTTAGATCAGATTCCCTTAACTTATTTAAATACCCCTTCTCTCTATTATATGGAGATCAAATTTTCATTCCAGTAAATATATCTAACTGCTCTCGAGTTGCTTCTAGTAGTTCAAGTTGTTTAATTCATATTGTACCCCTATATTAGATTCTTCAATCGTACATTACAAAGTCTAGAGGTTTATTTTGAACCTTTCAGGTGCGTTAACACCAATAACTGTAATGTATAAAACTATAAAACATATAAAGTTAAAGGGGTGACAATCAGACTAAGAATCATATAAATTAATTAATCTATAAAACAACTACAATATATTAATTATATTTAAATGTTTAATAGTGTATCATAAAGTTAATTATTAAAGGCAAATGCTAGATGTTAGCAAGAGATAACTTAAAAGAGATGCTTTAAAAAAGATTGAAGATTAAAGTATGTTCTTAAGAAAGGTACTTACTACCTAATACACGTTTTTATGTTTAAGAAAACAATTTGGAATCTAAAGAATTGAATAATCAAAGGGAAATCGACAGTTTTAGTCCATTATTTATACTTGTATAGTAGATTCAATCCATAAACTATTATCATATATAATTTTTTTTAAATGACAATTTTTGTTAATTAATTGTTAGATATAAATAATCAAGAACTTAATGTATATAAAACAAATTAATTGTTGATTTTAGGCATAATAATCAACCGAATAGAGATTATAAAGGCTATGATACCAAAATTTTTGAAGAATTAATGTACAAAATATATACCAAGAACTTAATTATATAAAACAAATTAATTGTTGATTTTAGGCATAATAATCAACCAGACAGAGATTATAAAGGCTTTGATACCAAATGTTAGATATAAATAATCTAACTATACAGAATAGTTTATGAGAAACCTGACCTCGTAGTAGCAGAAGCGGAAGCCGTGTTGATCTCCAGCCACAGTTGATGTGATGCCTCTTGAACCTGACCTCGTAGTAGCAGAAGCGGAAGCCGTGTTGATCTCCAGCCACAGTTGATGTGATGCCTCTTGAACGGTAGACCGTTAGTCGTATTATGTGATGCCTCTTGAACGGTAGACCGTTAGTCATATTTGTCTCATACTTGACTCAGAACTCTATATGGCGTATTGGTGTCTACGGAGTAGTATGAGTACCGTGAACTGTATGTGTTATATAATTGCTTATCATGTATCCCATTAATACTGATTTATATAAGGACAGAATCTGATTGAATAACAACTACTAGTTATTTACTCTAACCAAACCACTTAATAAGTTTAGTTAACTTGAACCACTTAATTAAGGTCCTAATATATAATATATATATAATATATATATTATTAGGGAAAATCTTATATTAATTATATGTATACTGTAGACACAATCCATGACTCACACGATCATCATCAGCCACTGCGAGGTGTGTGAACGAGCAACTATATATGTCTATATGTATATATATTGTATGCATAAGTGGTACGTGGCAAGTTTACAAACCAAAAGCATATGGAAGTTGAATACAAAAGCCAAGAGCCTGGGATCAGACATGCATGCAATGTAATACGTGGCAGCAACATGGGGATTCATCTTTGGTGATTATTGAATTTGTAAATGAGTGTAGAGGGGCCACTATGTGACATTTTTTATGTATTAAAGCAGTGCGTATGTCTATGGGTTTGGAGCAAAAAGCCAAGCCAAATATATATTGCGTGGGAACATAGCAGGATAGTGATTGGGGAACGGCAGTGTAATAAAAGGTCACAAATGATGCAACTGGCTGGAAAGTGGGTATGTGAGAGAAGTGAATAGACTTTGGATGACTGTGATTACCAATACGATACATTCTTCAATTCCAGATTCAGGATAATGCTGGCTTAACTTGGGTAAATTCATTCTAGGAATGGGGTACGTACGGTGAAGAGATCATGGGAATATCTGCTAAAGATTTGCATTACATAAAAAAGAACAAAAGGACGAGAGATTTCAAGAAGTTATGCGAAATGTTCTTTTAAGAAGTATATTTTATCTCTAAAACCAAACGCCTTTGTCTGCTACTCAACTCCTGCTTCCACCGCCGGCCTCCGGCCGGAGCTCTAATGGAGCTTTGAGCCGGCAGTTTTGGTCACCTTCTATGTTTGCTCTCGCTCTTCTTCCGCCCTGACCACCGTCGTAGCTCCGTCCGCCTCCGACCACCGCCACAAATCTTCTTCTTCCGTTTTCTCTCCCTTTGAATAAAATAATAGTAGGTAGGTATTGGGGTTTGTGTTGGTAGTCTTGAACTCCCAACCCTACTTTGACTTTACCCACTTTTTATTTTCTCTATTATTGTGTTTTTCTCTCGTTAGTTTCACGCGCATTTTTACTCTCGTTACTTTCACGAGCTTTTCATTTTCATTAGCATAAATCGTTTAGTTTGGTTTCGACAAATGTTGATCTTATCCTGGGCGAGCAAAAAAGAATGATGACGAAGACCCAGATCTTTAATGAAGCTTTAAGCTTCCTGGAGGAACATAGCTTCATAGTTATGAAACAGTCTGCGATTCAAGTTTTCTATACCATAGTTAGAAAAGTTGTTTCTATGTCTGACGGTAAGGAATGGTTTACCATTTCATTGATCATTGATGTAAACGTTTTATGTTATGAATTAATGGAATAGCTACGTTTACCTTCAAAAAAGAAGAAGAGATGTTTAGTAATGAAGTGTGTGTAAAGTCTACTGCAGTAAAAGTGGAGATGGTTAATCCCAAATCAAACACTAAGGCCCTGTTTGGTAAATGGTTGTTAGCTGATTGGGTTGACTGTTTGGGCTAGAAAGTATGATTTGTTGATAACATTAGCAGATTGTAGTAAGTTATTTGAAAAATTAACTATTAGCTGATAGCTGTTTAGTATAATTTCTGTTCTCAAAAAGCTAATTGAAAAGACTGCTTGGAGTAGCCTTTTGAATTTTAGTATTTTGGAATTACAAAAAGCTTATTAACTTACAACGTAATAGTGGTCAAATAAGTCAAAATTGGCTGATAGGCTGATTATTTACCAAACAGGGCCTTTCGCTTATTTGGTAAATGGCTGCTACCTATAGCTGTTAGCTGATTGGGTTAGAAGGTATAAATAATTGATAACATTAGTTGCCAAAGACCTTGTGGTCTAGTGGCACCCAGTGTCTCGGTTTACACTCCCACATGGATGATGGGAGTGGGTGGAAGTGGGTTCGAGCCTCTATGGATAGATACTACATTGATAGTTGTTTGGTATAATTTCTTTTCTTAAAAAAGTAATTGAAAAAGTTAACAACTTTTTGAATTTTAGCATTTTGGAGTTACAAAAAGTTTGATTAACCAAAACACTTATTTTTTAACCAAGTCAAATAACTAATTGTGGTCAAATAAACCAAAATTGGCTGATAGGCTAACTATTTTATCAAACAGGGCCTAAATCCTACTTTTTCGAACATATTACCAAACAATACATATTTACATAACCACATAATCCAGATCTAAAATCTAAACATTATATAACAAAATATATAACAATTGAAAGTTCAAACATACTACTAAGTACTAATTGTGAGGTAAAGAACAATTAATATTGTAGCAAACAACAAAATTACAAAGTAAAGAACAAGCTCTAAAGAAATCGAATAAAAAATTTAAGAGAGATACCATGAGAATAAGAATTGAACGACGAAGCAAGCTTTAAGGGAACTTAGATTTACTTCTTTATTATTATTATTATTATCATTATCATTATAATTATCATTATCATTATGATTATCATTATCATTATTTTTTTTTGAATAAATCATTATCATTATTTAAACAAAACGGTATTCGGTTCGGTTCAATTTTTTACTAAACCGTTTCGTCCGGTTCAATTTTTAATCGAACCATTCGATTTACAAGAATCCCGAACTATTCGATTTTTTGATATATTACTAGTTAGGTTTGGTACGACTCGATTCAGATAAACTGAACTGAATTGTTAATCCCTAATTTCTAACATACATTCCTAAGACATATACATCGAAATATCAAGAAAGTGGGGGATTTGATGATGGAAGGTAGGAGAAATGGCATAAGATGGAAAGAGTTTGATTCTGTGTTTTGTTGCGCTAAGCTAGCGACACATATTGTTAGGGGAGGGGGGGGGGGGTTCTCTCACACACGCCGAGGAATTCTAATATCCTTCAATGTAATTTCTGTTAATAAACACTTTCTGTTAATAAACACTTTCTCAATCTACTGAGGCACAACAAGTGCAACGCCCCTACTGGGGATCGAACATTCGAACCTGTGACTTCTCACTTGGAGGGACCACAGCTATGCCACTTGACCACAAGACCTTTGGCGGTGGTAAGAATCTTTAAATCCATATGTTTTTCTCATTTGTCACATTTGGAAGCAAATATTAGAAACAATCCCTCGTTCATTTAGCGAAGTATATTGGAATCCCAAAATGTCATCAGGAGAAACTACAAGAGGAGAGAGTAGGGGATGGTAGGAGTATAAATGTTTGGATAAATCTAACAGAAGGATGTGTTATGGAAGCATTATATTCTATGTGATTTTGATGGGAACTTCATTGCAGCAATGCAAATTCCTTGTAGGGGCGTCTGCACATCATATCGGCAGTAGTGGAAATTATTAGCATGAGAGAGGCACTAACTTGGCTAAAAAAAATTAATATGGAATATGTAGAAGTTGAAACAGATGCTCTCAAAGTTCATCAAGGCCTGTTGTCTCATAATTCATCTACTATTTTTTATTTGGTTATTAATGATATTCAAGAAATAGTTGAACAGTTTTTCAATATTAGCTTTTTGTTTACTAAACAATCCGATTTGAATGTAGTAACTCATTTATAATGTTTCCCAAATATATAAAGAATAGGCGATTTGCTATATAATTAATCAAATAAAGTAGCATTAGTTCTTACTTCTTTTAGAATTTAATTTGCGTATGTAGTAGAAAACATAATAAATCATCGAGCAAAAAAAAAAAAAAAAAAAAAAAAAAAAAAANNNNAAAAAAAAAAAAAAAAAAAAAAAAAAAAAGCAAAATATATAATAAATCAATAGGGTTAATTTCATTTTTAATTCTTTGAATACTAAATTTTTTAAATGTTTGGTCATCCACTTTAAAATGACCAAATTTGATACTTAATTTCAAAAATTTACTTGTATTATAATTCTCCGATACTAAATACAGTATCATACTTCATACATGACCGGCTGACGAATACTCTAACAAAATTTTAAAATTTAGGTAAACAAAATTAGTTGATTATTATTAAATTTATTATCAAACTCAAATTAACTCTAAGAGTGCGTATATATAGAAATCAAACCAGAAAATGCCAGAAGTGGGCATTTGGTCTAGTGGTATGATTCTCGCTTAGGGTGCGAGAGGTCCCGAGTTCAATTCTCGGAATGCCCCTTTGTTTTGTGGTTTTAAGTAAGCGGTATTAGCCTTGCCCCCATGCCTAAAAGTCGATCTATTAAATTCGGACATATTGTTTTGGTTTATTGGAGAAAAAATCCAAATAATTAAACGGTATTATTTTCTTTTAATCACCCCTGATCCCATGCCTAAAAGCTTGTTAAATATGTACATATTGTATTGGTTTATTGGCCAACAAAATTCAAACATCTATACATGTGGTAATTTTATATAAACTTTTAAATTTTGTTAGTTGAATATCAAATATTTATGTTTTGTGATAATTATATCTAAACTTTTAAAGTTTGATAAATTAATACTCCTTATTAAGTATCTGAATTTTATAACGATTATAACTTTTTAGTCCAATAAAATAAAACTCAACCTAACCCAGCTTTTGTAAGATTAGACTACTCTTGAGTTCTCATAAATAACTTAAATTTGTTATATTCAATTTTAGAGTTAATATCCAAAATTATCCTCGATTATAATAGTTTTTCTCAATTTTGTGCTAAACGACTTTGGTGTCATAAAGTAGTCCCAGACTTTTGTGTTATCACTCAAAATTGTCCTCCGTTAGTTAAGCTGTCAAACGGGTGTTAAGTACAGGGGCAATATAGTCAATTCATATTTTAATCTTCTCTTCCGGTCTCTTGGTATTTCTACCATTATCATACTCTCTACCATATCTGTCATGAGGAAGAGAAAAATTATAACAAACATCAACATTTTTACAAGACTCAAGTGTTTAGAGTATACTCATTTGGAACAACTCCACAAGAGAGCATATCAAAGTACAGAAGCATCACCTGATCAACAGCCCCTGAGACGTTGAAATGAAATGAAAGATGAGGCTGTAGAAGAATGAAACGTAGAGAACATCTATTCCTTTGCGATCGGAGGTTGCGCATACGAGGATGAAGAGTAGAACCTTGCTTGTTGCAGTCCTGAGAATGAAGGAAAAATCCTTCTTTTGCTTATGAAGTGTTTGATAAAACGCCGCTGTGATATCATTATCATTCTTCGTTATTCCACAAAATATTAATTGACTATATTGTCTCTATACTTAACACCCTGACACCTTAACTAACGGAGGACAATTTTGAGCAATAACACCAAAGTCTGAGACTACTTTATGACACCAAAGTCGTTTAGGACAAAATTGAGAAAAATCACTATAGTCGAGGACAATATTGGGTATTACCTCTTCTATTTTATCACAAATTAAACCTAAAATCTGTTTAGATTTTTTTCCAAACACAATTTTTTATATATTTTTTTTATTTATATTCTATAGGGAATTTATATGGTGTTTAATTTTTTATATGATTTTTTATATCTATTAGATTATGTTTTTATATATATATATATATATATATATATATAAATGAGTTCCTGTGCGGTTGGTCTTCTCTGGTGCGGTTGCTTTAGGTGTGTGATTTTCTTTCTTAAGGTGCGCAATTTTCCTTCTTAAGGTGTGTGGTTTATGTACTTAAAGTGCGTCAATGGTGAAACTTAAGGTGACTGAACCTAAAGCTTAAAGTGCGTGGTTTTCCTTCTTAAGGTGAGTTGTTTTCCTTCTTAAGGTGCGTCATTTGTATGCTTAAGGTACGCGAGTTGTTAAAACTTAAGGTGCACCATTTTAAAACCTTAGGTGCGTGATTTATGTTCTTAAAGTGCGTGGTTTGTGTACTTAAGGTGTGTGGGCCTAAAGTTTTAGGTGCGCGTGGTTTGTGTTTATAAGTTGCTTTGTTTTTGTGCTTAAGATGCGTGCTTTGTGTACTTAAGATGCGCCATTGTAATGCTTAAGGTGCGTTACCGCACAACCGCACGGGAACCCTTCCATATATATATATATAGAATATTAATCAAATGTGGCCGTGCTCTTAGGTGTGGCCGTGCGGTCACACACCACTCAATGTTACGAAATACACCACTCAATGTTAAGAAACACACCACAATGAAAATATACAAAAACACCATCAAACACACCACACACCCAAAATAATGCACCATAACTCCCATGTCCCTAATGGTGCATTTGCTAATACTGTGTGGTGTATATTTGCATACCTAGTGGTGTGTTTTTGGGTGATGCGTCCCTAACGATGCATATTTGTGTGGTGCATTTTCTAACACTGAGTGGTGTATATCTGTATACATAGTGGTGAGGCCGCACTGTTCACACCTAAGAGCACGGCCACACTTGAACATGACCCTATATATATATATATATATATATATATATATATATATATATATATATATATATATATACATATATATATACTAGTGTTAAATCCATTTTTAGTTCTAGATTTATAGGTGATAGTCCACTTTAAGTCTTTTTTTTTTAATCAAAACATTCACTTTTGGTCTTACTAAAAATGGTCATGCCACAATAATACTATAAACAAATGAAGATGTTCTGGTAAAAAAGGACTAAAAGTGAATTGCTACATATAACTCTAGAACAAAAAATGGAATTAACTCTATATATTATTAAGAACATTTCTATTACTTATGAGTATTTTGTTGAAAAAAAATCATGTTATTCTTTTTTTTGAATATTATTAAATTTTCTTCAACAATTTTTTGTTACTTTTATATATATATATATATATATATATATATATATATATATATATATATATATATATATATATATATATATATATATATATGAATATTTTGTTTGATAACAACTTATATATCATGATTTTTTTACAATACTACAGTTGCTATCTACTACAAAAATATAATACTACGTCACCTAATATATGTAATATGTATAATGTGTTTTTGTATTTAAAAATCTTATGTAATAACAATGATCCCACCACTGGAGCTCGATCATGTGACCACCAGTTTAGAATCGTAACAGAGATGTCATCACACTACATAGTAGTTGTGGATAATATTCATTTCTCAAATTCAAATTTCACATACATTTTACGACATTAATTTATAATCAAAATATATTTTTGAATAAATAATTGCCATAAGAGTAAGATTAAAAAAACATCATTCATATTTTACTTCAAAATAATTTATAAGTGAAAATTGTTTCATATAAATTATTACTGTTGATGGTTTTTAATAGATCGGATCCACCATAAAACTGGGTTTGTTGATTTTATGACTTGGGGGGGGGGGGGGGGGCAACATAATCGATTTGGGAATAAAATATAAATAATTGAGAGAAAAATAGATCGTACATAATAATTTTTACATGGAAACCGAAAGGTGAAAGCCACATGTCTTTTTCAGCGTACCAAGTCAAAATCCACTAATTTTGTAGATAGTTTCATACATGTACAATTTGGATCTCTCCTCCTCCCCTTCGTTTTCTTGGCTATGGCCTTTTATAGTAGAAGAACTACGATACATATGGTAATGTAATCCGCTTATGGTAATCGAGTATTTATGGTAGAGCAAAATATTTTACAATGTATAGGTGATTTAGGAAAAAGAATGATATATAGGAAAAAGAGATCAGATGATTTAGGTGGTTGACTTTCCATAATTGAGCGATTGCCATTTATTTCTTTCTTCCACTCCATAGTTGATTAGTAATGTCTTGAGTCTGAGTGTCAAGTCTGAGTGTAAGGCTGACTACCATAACCCACTGTCAGACTAATTGCTTGGTTGACTACCCCTAGTCCATGATCTAGTCCCACACTTTAATTTCTTCTAACTCACCTAGCTAACGTCATAGGAAACTAAGCTCATCACTACTCTTCCCACCTAGGTCAATTAGTCTTCAACTGCCTACGTCTCTCGTCTGCCTGGCTAGACGTACCGACTGTGTACCCTTGCTTGGTATCCATCATCTAGTTCCTCACTTTCCTACAGCCCACCTCATTGACAACTCAAGAAAGTAATATCCTAAGCCTCTCTGCCACTAGCTCAATTAATCCCTTTCGACTAACTACCTTTTGAAAACCCGTTACATAAAAGATCTTCGTAACATCGCTACTGACCCCTTTTTTAGTGAGGTGTAGTAAGACTAAGCACCGATTCCTCTTCAGCGGCCGAATATATTTCTACAGTTGATTGCTCCTTTCTATGGACAACTACTGAGCACTTACCATTTTCTAAGCAGGAGACCATCAACACCTCGTTTCACACCTGCAAATAATCAAAGAAAGCTAGTAAAATCAGCCAACCACCTCATTTTGAGGGGTGACTAAATGTCGGGTCGCCTGCCTAAGCTGAGTAGCTAAGAATCTCATCTCCTTCCACAAGACAAGCGGAAGATGTAGTGAATTGAAACCCCGTGTTAGATATATTAGTTGTGTGTGTGGTTGTGACTAAGTCTCACCCTACTGTTAGCCTATTGTATAGGGGTTTACTATTCATATATTATTGTAATCTCGGGAGTGTTCATTCAATCAATAACAAACACTCATCTGGTATCAAATTACATTAGGAATTTCTCTCGCTCTCAATGGCCACCCACACTTTCAAGCACACCGTTACCACAATCACCGTTCCTCCTCCGTCCACCGCCCCAAACCCCCTCAATTCAGCCCATCATTTCGTGTCGATAAAACTAACGACACGGAATCATTTCTTTTGGCGCACGGAGATTATACCTTTCTTGCGTGGCCAAGGCCTGATCGGCTACGTGAATGGAGAGAACCCATGTCCACCGCGAGTTCTTGCTGCTACCGCCACCACCGTCGACGGCACGTCGCAGGAGGCAGCATCCGCAACCCCAAATCCAGTGCATGCAAGTTGGATCCAACAAGATCAATCCATACTCTCCCTGCTAATCTCCTCGCTGTCTAAGGAGGTTATGTACCTTGCTGTATGAATTGAAAGTTGTAGTTTATGGTGAGGTGGATGAGTGGTAAAATGAGGAAAAGTCCCCGAGTGTCGTGTTCTCAAGGATGACAAATTGGAATGGAATTATGCATTGGCATTTAGGAGGTTAAGAGATAAGAGATACAAAACTAGCTAGGAACAAGAGAATAACAAGGCATAGGTTGGAAAGGTACTTAAACATTAGTAAAACACAATTAAAACAAAGCGGATAGGATTAGGATTCGTGGAGCTTGCATTGCTTGGCTAAGGGGAGGCTTCGATTACCTATTGGTCTTACTAAAGGGACTCGGTATACAATCCTGAGTGACGTCACACTCGAGCTCCCAATCCTCATTCGGTTGGGGAATTTTATCAAACACCTTGCCTATGAATCCCCTCCGGACCTCATCCTCCCGGATAGAGAGCGGGAGATGTGTGCAATGGGCTCTCACCCATTTGTGATATCTCGCCAAATGGGTGATCCTAGACTCTCGAAGGGATCGGGGCCCTCGACCCAACAAGATCGATCACAAATATACACACAATTTCAGCAAGATAAAAGGGAAATCAAATCTCATTTGGACATTCTCATAAATGCAAAGCTCTTTCAATCCTAGCCCTACCCTAGGATCTAGCCACTCATGGGCATAACCATCATCATTTCAAATCAAATGAAAATCAAATAACAAGAGAATAAGAAATGTAAATAGATTCAAGAGAAGATTGGATTCAACAAGTGGAATTGAAAAGCAATTGCAAGAAAAGTAAAGGAAATATACCAATTTGAAGTTATGTAATTAACAATCTAACTTTGTGTCTTCTTCTAGTCTTCTTCCTCTCTCTAGTATTTCTAACCCTACTCCTAATCTAAAATTGGAAAAGTGAATAATGAGGTCTCCCTGAAAAATCCTCACTAGCTTTCTTAAATAGCCTTCCCAAAATTGCCCTTTTCAATTTTTCTTCCGCATGTCACGTCCACGTACCCATCCACGCATGGATGGTCTTGTGGATGCGTACTGGAATTCATCCACGTTGGCTCTACGCGTGGATGGTACTTCCTAGCCATCCTGGGACTTCTTTTCTGCTCTGATTGCTCGTTATGCCCGTATACCTTGCTGAGTGGCTCCCAAGACCTATAAAATGTTCTAAAACATAGAAAAGGTAGCTTTGCACGTGGTTATCTCATTAAAGTATGGTACAAAATATCATGGATTAGTCACTAAAGGATACTAAATTGCTATTAAACTACCCCGATATAGACCTATATACTTAGTCATCTTGGGAGCTTATCACTGTAGGTCGCTCCACAGCCCGGGAAGTCTAGGTTTCCATCGAGACGGCGCTTGGCTCCTCCACCCTTGCTCGATGCCTGAATCTGCTAGGTTGTTTTCAAGCTCTCCAGCAAGGGGATATGACGGTCGATGGCTGCTTCGTTGGTGGTGACAGGTACTCTAGTGTCTCTTCCGCAATTGGCTAATTATCTGTAGGCCCAAGAATTCATCTACTCCGATGATTGTCTGACGGGAGGAATGTCGATCGGATCGCCAATGGCCATGGCCGCGAATCATGGCCCCCCCTCCAATTAGTACTTTACACATTCTTGTCTAGGGTTTTGAATCAACACATTTTTGTCCACATGATGTCTTTTTTTTTTTTTTTTTTTTTTTTGAAAACACATGATGTCAAATCTACGCATTTAAAGCAATGACTCCATATTTCTATGGTCGACTAGAATTGTTCGATTAAGTCCCTCGGTCCGACAGTATTCTAATAAACTACTCAGACCTGGTTGTGTCGACATTGTAAATTTGCCCAACCATACGACTCAGCCATTGTGAGTGTACACATCATCTTTCATTAATGGGCATTTGGTCTAGTGGCATGATTCTTGCTTAGGGTGCAAGAGGTCCCGAGTTCAATTCTCGGAATGCCCCAAGTTTTTGTGTTTTTAATAAAGCTGTATTATTTACTTTTAATCACCCTTGCCCCCATGCCTAAAAGACTATTAAATTCGTACATAATTTTTGGTTTATTGGAGAAAAAATCCAAATAATTAAACGATATTACTTTCTTTTAAATTAATCACCCCTGATCCCTTGCCTAAAAGCTTGTTAAATTTGTACAGATTGTTTCGGTTTATTGCCGAAAAAAATTCAAACATCTATACCTTGTGGTAATTATATATAAACTTTTAGGGTGTGTTTGGAAAGCAGGAAAATGACTTCTGGAAAATGTTTTCTGGAAAATGAGTCATTTTCCAGAAAATAGGTTCATTTCCGGTGTTTGGATGTATTATGGAAAACTGTCTTTGTGTGTTTGGTTCATTTTCTGGAAAATGAATAGAATTATATAATTATATGTTTTTATTATTTTATTTAAAATATTAAAATATTTATAATATTATTAAAATAATATTTTAATTATAAATATTTATTATTATTATTATTAAAAAAAAAAAAAAAAAAACTAAACAAAACCCCCCCCCCCCATCGGTTTCCGGCGGAAACCAAATATGGTTTCCGCCGGAAACCATGCGGAAACCAGAGGACTGCTCTGGTTTCCCGCCGGAAACCAGAGCAGTGCTCTGGTTTCCGCAGCAGCCAGAGCAGTGCTCTGGAAACCAGAGCACTGCTCTGGCCGTTCCGCCGGACCAGAGCCATCTCTGGTTTCCGGCGGTGAACCAGAGCTGCTCTGGTTCACCGCCGGAAACCAGAGCATTAATGGTTTCCGGCGGAAACCATGGTATGGTTTCCGCCGGAAACCATGCGTAAACACAAAGGGAGGCAGGGAGCGAAGGGCGGAAAATGACTTCCGCCCAAATTGATTTCCCCCAGTCAATTGTGACCATCAATTAATAACAAGTAGAATTCAATCCCCAATTCAACATAAACCCTAGGTGAATAATTCAATCCCTTTATGCAATAATCACAAATTGAACATCAAGATTAGCAATAGATCCCTAATCTGAACCCATAAACGAACTATTCACTCATTGTTAAAGTAAACAAAACAAAGCAAGAATTAAATATTGAAATCATAGCAGCGAATCTAAGAAATAAAAGAATAAAAGGAAGAACTTTACTAACAATCTCGAAAAGTAATTCCAATCCAAACCACGATTCCAAGCTTGCAAACGAATTCAAGTTTGTAAATCTGAGTTATTCTATGCTATGAAAAACTCTCAAGGGAAGGAAAAATGTGCTAAACTAAACTAGCGCTCGGAATACCCAAAAAAACAGCAGAATGCATCATTAAATACTGGACAACAGCAGAGGTCACGGTCGCGCTCACAGCCGTGATCGTGGCCGTGAGGTGCAGTGCCCCGCTGCTGTCCGCGATGTGGCTCACAGGCGACCTCACGGCCGTGAGGTTCCCTATCCGTTTGCCTTCTGACTTCTTCTGGGCTCCGCTGCTCCTTTCCGTCGTTGGGTAGATTCCTATGCTTCCGAAACTTGTCCAAGATGTCCAAAAATCCTTTCTTTACTCCTCGTTCGTGAATAAACTAAGCTTAAGCAAATGTAACACACAAACGAGTCTCAAATTCACCAAGGTAAAGAAAATAAGCAACAAAACCAACTAAATTGTGGGGCAAATAATAGTATAAAATCAGAGGTATCAGTGATGCATCTTGCAATTGGGAAGACCACATCTAGACAAGTTTGGCTTTCCATTGAGCACAGCTTGGGCTCTTCGACTAGCTCGTGCACGGGCTCTTCAGTTTCTTGGACAACTTCAGGCATTGCGCCAGGGTGATGACTCTGTCTCGGATTACCTTGGACGTGCACAAGTATTGGTGGAGGACCTTCCGTTGGCTGCATGGGTGACCGATTTCCCTAGACGATCAAAATTTTTATGTGTTTCATAGTTTGTGACCGGAGTTTGGGCCTTTGGTCGCAAATTTTACTGTGGACCGCGGTCCACAATGGATTGTGATCCATGCATCAAAATGACGTCGTTTTGATTAACGAAAAGAAACGGCTAAAACGGTTACGTTCCGCGCGCGTTAACTCTGTGTGTACAACATATTTAGTTTCCTTTTATATACATTGTAGTTTCCTTTCAACACAACTACAGTTTCTTTTCGATATAACTACAGTTTCTTTTCGATATAACTACAGTTTCATTCTACATTATACACTCAAATATATGAAACTGTTATTCAGTTTTCTTTCAACACAATTTGATGCGAATCTGGTTGGCCGATCTTCTCTTCACACTCTAATTTACAAAGGATTTTAAAATGGTTTATTCGGTTGGGTGAGTTTGATTTAGAAGGTTTAATTTAGGTTGGGTAAAGGGTTGTTTTTGGGTTTTGATGTATAACGGTTTGCCACGTTCGGCTGTAGAACGATAAAAACCGGGTATGACGCCACAAGGATGGTAATTTCCTTGATAAGTCAGGTTTGCCACGATCCACTCATCACGGCCGAACTCATTCCGAGTTCCAGAAAACACTTAATTTTCTATCTCAAAAATTCTTTACTGTATATTCCATTTGGCCTGCAATGGCCTTAAATAGCCATTAACAAGCCGATTACAACCACATGATTGAGATAATTATTTAGAATATGATAAAATAATCCTAACAAACAAACTAAGATAAACATTAAATTTAATATAATTCTAACAAACTAATAAATCTGAAATAATTATAAAATAATCATCCTAATTAATTAATAAAACTAATTTTAAAATATTGCAACAGCCAATTATTGGTTCATGTGCCCACAACACAACTACATTTTCTTTTATAATACATTGCAGTTTCGTTTCAATACAACTACAGTATCATTTCGATATAACTACAGTTTCATTAGACAATATATACTCAAATATGTAAAACTATTATTCAGATTTATTTTATATACACTGCAGTTTCCTTTCAACACAACTACAATTTCATTTTGATATAATTACAGTTTCATTTGATAATATAAAAACAAATGTTAGACATCTTTTGAGATGACTTGTAATTTCATTTATGGAGCTCCATTAATACTTGACGACAACCGTTTCCTTACTAAATGAAACGACGGCGTTTTGAGACCATGGTCCACCGCATAATGACTGGCCTTTGGTGGCGAGGTTAACAAAGGGAGAGCCGGTCACCTCATGCCACTCTCAATCCTAAAAATCTGCCTTCTCTCTCAACATAGGGTGGTCCGGCTATCTCTGAGTGGCACCATTGCCTTTGTCATCTTTCTAATAAAGTTCTTCATTTTATTTCTCACCACAAGAAATTGTCTCACAAATCGTTGGATATATATTTGTAATCTCTAAATGTGTTTTATGTGGCATAAACAAGAGTCACAAACTGTTTTTCTTTTTAAAATTGGCAGGGCCGGTCCAAACATTTTGGAGGCCCTGGGCGAAATTTAAAAAAATGGGCCCTATATAAAAAATTAAAATTTAATAATACTAAAAAAATAATAATCTCAAATAACATGAAATACATTTATTTTCTTTAGATTGTTTCAAATTTTCATTAGATTATTCTGTTTTTTTTTTTTGAAAAATTTATTTATATCTCCTCTTTGTGATTCTATTAGCTGCTTAAAGAAAAAAAGAAAACACTGAATATTTTTTAAAAAAGTTCTCCTTTGAGGAAGCCAGCCTAAGACAAATTGTCATTTGTAGGAATCAAACCCACATTCTCCCAAAATTTCTCCTTACAAAGAAAACTAACTTACCACTTAAGCTACCCCATTGGGTTGTTTTCTAATAATATAATTATAACACTATAATATATATGTATACATATACGTATATATGAATGGGCCCCTTCTAGCATGAGGCCCTAGGCGGTCGCCCAGCCCGCCCGTGCTCAGGACCGGTCCTGAAAATTGGTCAAGTAGTTCTACACCTCTTCAGTTGTTATATAATGTGTATGGGAGCATGGAGCACTAAAGATGTCTCTATTGATGGTTATTCTTACTACATTATTTTAATTTGTTGAATTTTTTACGAAGTGCATATGGTGGTACCTTCAGAGATAGAAATCACCCTTTTAGGGAGGGCGACAACCCACAAGTAATAGGAATTGTTTGTCCAAAGAAATCACTAAAATAATATATTCAAATCTCTAGAAGACGGTCAATTGTTCGAGTCATTGCAATTATTGTGTAGATTTGACATCATTTGAACAAAAATGTGTCATTTAAAAACCCTAGACAAAAACATGTAAAGTACCAATGCCATTACCTTTTTTTCAAAACCCTATTTGAAAAGAAGGTAATTGGACTACCTTCTTTTATTTTTTTTGTTTGACCAAGAATTCCTCACAAGGAAGGTAATTGCATTGCCTTCTTTTCACTACTTTAAAAGAAGACAATACTATTGCCTTTTTTCCACTCTCAATTTTTAATAGGAAATTTTTATTACTTCAAATTTGTGTTTTAAAATTTTTATTTTATTAAATATTACTCCGTAATTAATAGCATAAAGTTTTAGGAAAAAAATAATCATATAAACAAAAATTTTAAAATTTTAAATAGTCAAATCGGTTAAAGTGGTTGTCGACTCTAACGAAATAGCCTAGAGTCCATGCGTCTAAGACGACGACAACAACAACAATAACAATAATAATGCCACAACCAAATTCAGTACAACTACTAATTATTATTATTGTTGTTATAATTATTATTAAAAAAATAAATACCAATAGTCTAACCATCCATCAGGCCTAGCATCCAAATATTCTCTTGTCAACACAGTGGCCATGTTACGGTACTGCATTTCAATAAATAAATAAATAAAATTTGTACTAATAATTATCATAATTATACCAACTTTTGTGAATAATATCTTAATAAGAATAATAATTTAATATTAATATTAATATTTAATATTCTAAAAAGTATAGAATAAACTTGTTAACACTACAATGTAATATGGTTAGTTGTATTAAAAAAACATGTTAACACTAATTATTATTTTATTAGTATTATTAATATTAATCTAAATACCAACAATAATAATAATTTCGTAATAATAATATTATTATTATTAAAAACAAACAAACAAATAAATAAAATTTGTACTAATAACTATCATAAATAAATAAATAAATAAAATGTGTACTATGCCGATAAATGAGGAGAAAGAAGAAGGTGTTGGGAATACCTTCTTCTTTCTCTCTCCTCTGGTACATGTCAGATTTTCTTTTTGATAAAAAGGTAAGTTCATTACCTTCTTCTCACAAACCCTAATGAGAAGAAGGTAATGGGAATAGTACTTTACATATTTTTGTCTACCTTTTCATTCCTACACATTTTTGTCCCATTCATGTCAAATCTACACAAAAAAGTCAACAGCCCGAGAATGTTCTTTTAGTGGATGAATGAGAAAAACTAAAACTTATGAATTTAATTTATTATGGGTGGTTACATCCCAACATCACAAACAAATTTCTGATCTAATGGAAATGAATAACCCTTTAAAACCTCATTTATATAAAATGATACAATAAGATATATGTGAAAGATATTAGTAAAGAATTAGACATAAGTTGGTCTATAATGTGAGAAACAAAGCTTTTAAATGCAATGAGGGAGCCTTTGTTTGACAAATAAATTATGTGGAATGATAACCAAATCTTCCTTTCAACAAGCCTTCATTTATTCCACACTTGGATCGAAAATCTGAAAAATTAAAGTTATTAAATAAGAGCTTCAAGTGGATGATAACAACATTAATAATATAATGTATTTCAGAATTAAATGTGATTTACCTGGTATATAGAATAAAGTCCAAGAGCAATTAAAGCTTAGTACTTGGTTGGTGGGGGTGGAGAAGCATAAATGTATGTTGATTGTGGAGGAGATGGGGATGGTGGGGGAGGTGAACGGTAATAATACGGTGGAGGGGGAGAATGAGATGGTGGAGGAGGGGAGTGATAGTAGTACGTAGGTGGAGGATCTGGTGATGGTGGTGGTGGAGACTTGTAGTAGTATGGTGGCGGGGGTGATGGTGACGGAGGAGGTGGTGATTTGTAATAATAGGGTGGAGGAGGATATAGTAATGGCGGAGGAGGAGATTTGTAATAATTGGGTGGTGATGGTGATGGTGATGGTGATGGAGGTGGTGGAGACTTGTAATAGTAAGTTGGAGGAGGAGACGGTGAGGGTGGAGGAGGAGATTTATAGTAGTAGGGTGGTGGTGGTGATGGAGATGGAGGCGGTGGAGATTTATAATAGTATGGTGGCGGGGGTGATGGTGATGGGGGAGGTGGAGACTTGTAATAGTAGGGTGGAGGAGGAGATGGTGACAGTGGAGGGGGAGATTTGTAGTAGTAGGGTGGTGGTGGTGATGGAGATGGGGGTGGTGGAGACTTATAATAGTATGGTGGTGGGGGTGATGGTGATGGTGATGGAGGAGGTGGTGACTTGTAATAGTAGGGCGGGGGTGGAGATGGTGATGGTGGAGGAGGAGATTTGTAATAATAGGGTGGTGGTGGTGGTGATTGAGATGGGGGTGGTGGAGACTTATAGTAGTATGGTTGTGGGGGTGATGGTGATGGCGGTGGAGGAGATTTGTAATAGTATGGTGGTGGTGGTGATACTGATGAAGGAGGTGGGGACTTATAGTAATATGATGGTGGAGGAGATCTGTAGTAATAAGTGGATGGTGGTGGAGGTGACTTGTAATAGTATGATGGTGTAGACAATGGTGAAGGAGGGGGCGGTGATTTGTAGTAGTAAGTTGGTGGCGGTGGAGATTTGTAATAGTATGGGAGAGGGGTAGGTTTGGGCTTCTCACATTCCCCATGAGGAGTCTTTGGGGCATAAGCAAATGATTTTGCATAGAGAACGACTTCATGATGTGTCTTTGATTTTATTCTTAGTGTAGCACCCTTAATGCCCATATGAAAGTTAGTAGGGATGTTACACTTGGAACCCTTGGGTGGTGTGTGAAGTTTTGCCTTGCAAGCCTTTCCTCCATATTTGCTATAATCAAATTCTTTAACTTCAATACTATACTTTCCATTGATCTGTGTGGTTCCATATGCCACAATTTTCTTTTCACCGGCCATACAAGTTACCTCAACTATTGCACCTATTTCAATAAATTCCAATAAAGAGTGATAAATTAATAAGCCCACAAGTATAAAGAAAATAAATACCATTCTACTATATAAGTTTTGTTTTGTATTGCAAATTAAATGAGAACTCGTCAATAAAAACTAAAAAGAAATATAATTAGAAAAAACAATCCTACAATTGTTGTGAAAATATATGGTTGAAAGGAAAGACATACCTTTGAGATGTTTCTTGTTATGGGATTTCTCAGGATATGCCCCATCGTAACAGTTGAAGCAGTACACTTTTCCAACAACTTTAACCACTAAATGATCATAATGTGGAGGATAATGATGAGTTGGTGGTGGTGGTGAGGTGTAATAGTATGGAGATGGAGGGGACTTTTTGGGTGGTGGTGGTGGGGAAGTGTAATAGTATGATGGAGTAGGAGACTTTTTAGGTGGTGGTGGAGAAGAGTAGTAGTATGGAGGAGGTGGTGATTTAATTGGTGGAGGGGGAGATACATAGTAGTAAGTAGGGGGTGGTGATTTCTTGGGTGGTGGTGGAGAAGTGTAGTGGTATGGAGGAGGGAGTGATTTCATTGGTGGCGGTGGAGATGAGTAGTAGTATGGTGGTGGGGGAGACTTTACAGGTGGTGGTGGTGACGAGTAATGGTATGGAGGGGGTGGTGATTTAACCCGTGGTGGGGTGAAGTGTAGTAATAGGGGGGTGGAGGTGAAAGTGAGGGTGGAGGAGGAGATTTATAGTAATAAGCTGGAGGAGGTGACGGTGAAGGTGGCGGAGGAGATTTGTAGTAATAAGGCGGAGGAGGAGATGGTGAAGGTGGCGGAGGAGATTTATAGTAATAAGGTGGAGGAGGTGATGGTGAAGGTGGCGGAGGTGATTTGTAGTAGTATGGTGGAGGAGGAGGGGATGGTGACGGTGGAGGGGGAGATTTATAGTAATAAGGTGGAGGGGGTGATGATGAAGGCGGAGGTGGAGATTTGTAATAGTATGGAGGTGGAGGAGAAGGTGAAGGCGGAGGTGGAGACTTATAGTAGTAAGATGGTGGCGGGGAAAGAGAAGGTGGCGGGGGAGACTTGTAAGCATATGAGGGTGGAGGTGACGCTGAAGGCGGTGGAGGAGACTTGTATACATATAGTCGGGGAGGTGATAGCACAGGTGGCGGTGGAGACTTATACTCATAGGGAGGTGGTGGAGACAGAGAAGGTGGCTGAGGAGATTTGTATTGATACACATACAGGAGGAGGCGGTGGTGAAGAATACAAATAACTAGTATCTCCAGAAACTACATTATTGATAGCCAACAAGACTAACCCCACCAAGATGTGTGGCAACAAACCGCGAATCCTCATGTCTTGCCTAAAAAACTCTACCAATATAAAGCTTTGTTATTCAGCTGTGAGCTGATGACCAGAGAGGATCAAATGGTAAAGCTATTTATAGCAGACTGCATGAACTGGGAAATAGTCACTGCATGAAATCGTCAACTGACAACGTGGGGAACAACTAAAATATAATGATCATTATATTGCATGAAATTGTCAATAGGGAAACAACTCAAATAGTGGTGCAATATAATATTACCAAAAGGAAAAAAGAAACTCAATTATCAAATCCCTACACATGCAGCTGTATTGCCTTGATCATACTTCTTTAATGCCATACTCTAATCACTTTTGCAATTCTTAATTTTGATTATTTCTGTATATGAACATGGCAACTCTTCCCCCTTTACCAAAATAAAAATAGCAACTAGAAGACGGCAGAGGCTATTTGTACTGCCTCTTATAAACTTTGATGTAACATTTAATAATTATAATATTCATATATTTACATGGCACGTAATACTTCATTAATTTTTTTAACTTATGGTAAAATTGACCAATTCGCAAACATCTTAATATAAATAGTTTTACTGCCATGTTGCTGAGTTTTGAAATTTGGATCTAATAACGTATTCTAAATTCAAAGACAATTGTACAACGTAACACTCCAACCCCACACAATCTAAATCTTTTAAATAAATAAATAAATAAATATATATATATATATATATATATATATATATATATATATATATATAATAGCAGAAGATATGATTAGCATCTATCTAAGAAAATAACGTGCGGTGCAGCTGTATGAAAGAAGTGATGACTAAAACATGGTTTGACAATTGTTATACTGCAAACAATATATAGCATCTGCCTCAATATAAAAAATTAAGAAAATGAAATTCAAGAAAAATGTCTAAAAAAAAATTATCAGCACTTCATTCGGTTATGTTTTGTAAACATTAATAATAAGGCAAAAACTTGCCTCAGACTTCTCACACATCATGGTTTAATTTGTAAGACCGATTATCTAGGTCAAGATAAAAATGTAATACTTTTATATTTTGATTTAAAAGTATTATTAATTACATTTTTTTATAAATATTACATTTTCTCTTATAAATAACAAATACTGGCCAATATTACTTATAAGGAAAACTGTAATACTTTTGATGAAAAATGTAATATTCTTACATTTTTTTCTTTATAAGTATTCTATTTTCTCTTGTAATAACAAACACTTTATTCATGATTAGTATTATATTTTTCAGTATAAGTAATACATTTTCATATCGACTCAATTAACCTGACCCGACTCGTCTCATGGATAAGGATCCGTGAAACGTCTCACAGAAGTGTGACCCTACTACTACTACTACTAATAATAATAATAATAATAATAATAATAATAATAATAAATCATTTATTATTCATCCTTCTATTCAATATATACGTCTTGAGTTTCAGAATAACTATAAGTGTATAAAGGATGAAGAGATATAATCATAATATAAGAGTTAATTACCAATTTGGTCCCTCGACTATGAGGATTTCACCACTTTGGTCCTTGACTTTTAAAATTGTCCAATTGCATCCTCAACTATGCAAATGCTAACCAAAATGATCCTCGGTCTAAACATCCGTTTATTTGACGTTAAAATTAAGGATAGAAATGTAATTTCATTGGCTGTGCCTTCTCAGGTGTTCCTTTTCATCTCAAATTTTGGCTTCGTTTACAGAACAAAGAAAGAGAATCCCTAAATCTTAAAATATCAATTCTCAACGATAAACACAGAAATGACGGGGAAAGCACTTCACCTCAATCAATTCTGGAATCTGAAGGGAGCCAACAACAAAAGGCAAAAGCAATCGTCGGTCCCCGAATAGAGAGCACTATGGTGGGACCCAACGGCGGCGACACAAGCATTGGGTGCGGCGTCGGATTGAGACAGGTCGGAGGTGTGGGTCTCGGAGGCTCGTCGTGGAATCACCTCCGAGTGGCGTTTGGTGTGGGAATGGGGTGTGGTGTCGGAGTCGAATTCGGGTTTGGGCAGGGTTTGGGCATGGGTATTACATTGGAGTCTATGAGGTCTCGTTTGTTTCCTCCAAAAAAGAAATCAAGAATTGGAGCACTAGGGTGAGCACTAAATCACCATTCCAATTGGCTCATCCATCTCACCGCCGTGCACATCGCAAAGCAAGGGTTCGCCATCGACCACCAGGGCCACGGCTACACCGACGGGGGGCTGAAGGCTCACATACCGAACATCAACCCTGTCGTCGATGACTGCGTAGCGTTCTTCGACTCGTTCCATGACCGGCATGTGCCGTTAGAGCTGCCTTCGTTCCTCTACGCCAAGTCCCTCGGCGTCGCGATTGCTCTGCTCATAACCCTCCGCCGTGGCGGTTCCACCCCGAAACAACTCTTCAACGTCGTCGTTTTGAACGGGGTCATGTGCGGCATCAGCGATCAGTTCAAGCCGTCGTGGCCGCTGGATTTCACAATCAGCGATCAGTTCAAATGTATTATTAGGGAAGAAGATGAGTGTTGATTGTATTTTCCTATTTTACCCTTGAAAGTAGACAGAAAAACAAACTGAGGACCATTTTGGTTAACGTTTGCATAGTTGAGGATGCAATTGGACAATTTTAAAAGTCAAGGACCAAAGTGGTGAAATCCTCATAGTCGAGGGACTAAATCGGTAATTAACTCCATAATATAATTTCTTAGTAATATTGTAGCATTTGTCCACAAAAGGCAAAATTCTCACTCAGAGTAGTGTCTTATTAGTCCCGGCCCAACATGATAGCGGAAGGATATATCCCATGACTCACTGTCGTCTCATTAAGTGGGAGAACTAGTGCCAGCCTGATGCCTGTAGGAATCTAATTCTCGAAAATATCAATAAGGAATCATAATATATTCATTTATGAAATAAATCCAATTAAAGCATCTAATTTTTTTTAAAGCAAGGTTAATCTAAATCTAAAACAATTAGCTAAGCACGAAGTTAAATTATTAGAAACACAAATTGAATGAAGAACAATAATCTATAAATCAAGAATAGAAAGATATATATGTGTGTGAGAGAGAGAGAAAGAGAAACAATTCTTGAATTGCAATGTTGACATCCTTCAGATGAAGATTAAAAGTCTTAGGGTGTTTGGTAAATGGACGTTAGCTTATTGAGTTAGTGAGTTTAATTAGTTGATAACATTTGTTGATTGTAGAAAAGTGTTTGATAGATTAGTTGTTAGGTGATTACATACAAAATAACTTTTTTGAAAGACTAGTCGAAAAAACTACTTTGAATAACTTTTTGATGGTCAAATAAGCCAAAATTGGTTGATAGGCTAACTATTTTACCAAACATGGCCTTAATCTAATATAATCTTGCCTACAAAAGGCAAAATTTTCTTGTCCTCAGAGCCCCTACACTTCGGCTCAACAAGATAGTGGAGAAGTAAATAATCACAGTGACTCATGAGCTCATTAGGTGAGAGACCAGTGTCTATTGCCCATAAGGAGCCTATCACATTAGGTGTAACTCTCACACTACAGTTGTCAGAGCTCGGTCATGTGTCTTTGTCCACAATTTACCACCTAGGAACCAACTAAGTTATCAGTGTGAGCTAATTTATATGGAGAGAAGTATAAAGGATGAAAGAGTTCTAAAATAATATGTTAAAAGATATGATAAAAATTGCTAAAACTCACTTTTTAGCCTCTAAAAGGGTTGTGCCAGGGCCTTGGTCATTGATACAGTCCATCCTAGATCCTTTACGAGTTTCTATTTGGCCAATTACAATGTCTAAGTCTAGACTCTTAATGCAATCTTTTATTGAATTTGTACAGCTTTGGTGGAATGACCATGGAAACCCATCAAAGAGCCCACAACAAGATGAAGTCCACTTGAAGATATTCATATGTTTAGAGGTTGCTTTGGAGTCCACTTAGACAATCCCAAAACAACCATCACAAGTCCTAAATAGATTAGAAATTTTTTTCCTAGTTTGAGTCATTAGATTTTCTGCACTCTAGATTAGATTCTTCATCAAATTTGTAATAGGATTTTAGTCCTTATCTCCCTTTGTTAGTTTTTAACATTATGATTCACGCCACCTTCACCTTACCTTGTTATATATTCCCGCATTTTCTACAATTAAAATACCCATTTATTTTTTAACACCTGTGTTAAAAATTCCCTGTTAATTGTGAACTCAATTAACAACTGATTTCTTGGACTTGTTATTATCAGTACAGTTTCCTTTCTTCACCTTAGATTTAGGATTCGTGGAATTGATCCATAAATCGAAAAAAAAAAAAATTAGATTTGACTCTAAAAATTGCATATTCAGAAGACTTAAAACCATCCTTGAAGAACACACTTGGCAACCAAAGCCACGTGGTTGACATAGGAGGTGACCAAGACAATGGTATCCAAACTCCACTTGTCTCCAAATTTTTTTAAACCCTCAATTTATTGAAAGCAAACATGAAATGCAAGAGAGGGACAATGACCAGATCCTCTACCAAAACAACATGAACACGTACAAAACCAAACAAAGAAAATGAACATTAGGATTGATAGCATCCTCGGACAGAGGAGACCAACAATGCTCGCATCGCAATCCTTGCTAAAAGGATCCTCAAAGTCCCACTCAACATCTGAACGAACTCTGGGCCGGGACTAAGGAGACCATATTAAAAAATTGAAAATCTCTTAGGTAGGTGTTTTGCAAAGGCAAGCTTGACCGGATTTCTTCCAATTTAATTTTTTGCTTCCATAGGCCTCAACATGACTCCCGAGCTCATCGATGTATCAAGATGACTTCAAAATACATCTAATAAACAAAGCACCAAGACACACAATTACTAACCAAATAAGCACGTACTCAAATTGACTACAAATATATAAGCTACAAGCAAATTAGCAAGAAATGCACGTTAAATTAAGGGTGTGTTTGGTAATCCAGAATTTTCCGGGTTTTGGATGTTTGACCAGCTCCGAAAAATGTGGTCAATAGAAAATAAATTTCCTTGACTACGGAAAAACTAATTTTCTGGAAGATGACTTCCGGACAAAAATTCAGGAAGTCATTCGCCGAAAACGGAAAATGGCTTCGTGCCAGAGAGGTCGTCCCTCTCCAGTCCAGCAGACTGGTTTTCACCGGAAACCAGAGCAGCTACAGTTTTCTTGTTTTTTATTTTATTTTATTTATAATAAATGTTATTAGTTTATATATTTTTTATATTTTAAATAAAATTATAAAAATATATAAGTATACATTTCTAATTGTTAAGTTTTTGTAAGAATGACAAGGAAAAATAAAATGGGAGGGAGGAAAAAAAAATCTAAAGCTGCTTTTCACAGGCAGTGCGTGCACCATGCTAGGCGCGGCACAGTGCCTTTCACACGCATTTTGCACGTTTCTTTCTCAAATTCTCCCAACCAGGGGAGTCCATAAAAAACATAAATTTGCAGTAAAAAACCAAACGAACCCCCAAAAAAAACTCATCTTCCCATTTCTTCAAAAACTACTCCACAATTTTTTCTCCCAAAAAAAAAACTCCTTCAAAATGCATAAATGGAGTTAGTTTCCCTAAGGCTTTTTGTCTTGTACATTCATTTCTTTCGTTTATTTTAACCAAAAGAATGTTAAAAATTAAAAAAAAAAAAAAAAAAGCCTTTAAAATAGCGAAGTTGACAAATGGAACATTGAAGAGATCGCAACATTATCTGCAAAACAAAACATAGTATATGAAAGTGACGGCTGGTTTAGTTATATGGATAAAACACACATCAGGAAACCGTCGGCACATAAGTTTTGACGCAATCTGAAAACATCAAGAAGGAGAAGATGCTAATTTCTTAGAAATGGAATATTAATAACCAAGAGGCCAAAAACCTTCCATGTCCAACTTTATTTTTAAATTCATAGGATGATAATAACAACAATACTTTAATTTTAGAGTGTTTTTTGGTTCATTGATTTACACACTAGAAATGATAATCAAAATTATAGTTCGTGTTTGGTCGACAACTCTTTAAAAAACAACAATGAGATTTGATTACCCATTCAATTAAAAGCATCATATCAACCAAGCACCTTGTGCTCAAATGGCAGAGTAGTGGCTCTCTCATATAGGAGGTTATGAGTTCGAGCCTCAGTGGAGGTGATTTTGACTCTTATTCTTTCAAAATAGGTTGAGAAAGTAGTTGTATTCAAAAAAAAAAAAAACATTATATCATCATCCCCTAAGTAAAAACGTCATCTTATTGGTAATATGACTCTTATTCTTTCATGTCATCTTATTGGTAATATGATTTCTAAGTTTGGATAAGTGCTTTTTGATTTTTTTGTTCATTTTGGTGCTTTAGATATCATTATATATTAGGGTCAATTGTACGTCTTAATTTTTTATTTTTATATTTTTAAAATTTTTATTCTCACTATAGGGTCATACAAAATCAAACATCAATATTGGAAATCATTCCAATTCCACCTGCTACCAAACATGCAAAATACTTTCACCAAACCCGATTAACATTACAAGTGTTTAATTCTCATTCCGATTCTAGTTGATTTTCTTGTGCAAACCAAACACACCCTTATTTTTACTTCTTTTTTTATAAAACCAGACATATCTTTAATATAAATTCTTGAATCTAATTTTTGTTTATGGAGAAATTAATTTAGTGACATTGAGTCAAATTAATTGACAGCCCAAAAAAATTGTAATTCTAGTTCTAAAATTGTGCAGCGCACAACAATTTTGTAAGTAATTATCAATAGTGTCACAACGTTACACTTTTTTTTATGATACATCTTTAGTCTTTTGCTTCTACATCCATCAATTTTTCTCTAGCATCTCACTCTTGCCTATAAGGTTAACATTTATAAAAGTATATATACGCAACTTAAACAAGTTTAGGGAATAATAGTTGGCGGGACAAGGATAGCAAACATTATTTTACAACAAAAAGAAAAATTAAGAATATATTTACAGAAGTGAACAACTAACCATCAAAATATTAGGCTTGTAGAATTGAACTTTTAGAAATATATCATAAAATACAAATGCAACTTCTAATACTAAAGGGCTTTTGGTAGTGAGGAAAATTCAAACTTTCATGGAAATATAAAATGTAAGAAAATTATTTTCACATTTGGCATAATTTTCGACTTACTAAATTTCAGGTCAATGAAAATCTAATTTCATGAAGGAAAATAAATTTCACCTACAAATTTTTTTCCCGAGTGACTAAGAATCTACCAAATTTATTTAATTACGTATTATTTATTTTTGGTGTTATGTTAATTTTTTAAATTAATTTAATTCTTATGTTTCTTTTTTTTTGGTAAATTTACAGGGTCTTTCTCTCCGTCCGTTTAACGGTTCGGGGTCCACCCATGTTCGCTCCGGGAGGCACGGGAGCTGGCCCAGGGGGAATCGTCACTTGTGGGAATTGGACCCGGGTTCTCCCGAAATTCCTCCCCACAAAGAGAGCTCACTTGCCACTTGAGCTACCCCATTGGGTTAATTAATTCTTATGTTTCTAAACTCACACCAAACATGTTAATTAATTTTTTCCAACAAAATTATTCTCATTAAATACATTCTTTTAAAATATTTTTGTCAAAATTTAATTAATAGGAAAGTACTAAAAGCCATCTAAAAGTAAAAAAAACAATAAATGAGATTATAACAAGGCATAAGTTTTATCGTAGGGGGTAATAAGAAACGCCAATAGAAGCTTTGTAAGAGGGTTCACAAGACAAAATTGATAACTAGATAGAAGCCTTGTAAAAAGGTTGTCACGATAAAATATGCAAAAATTATTGAAAGAAGATTTTCTACATTTATAAATACCTTTATGAGAAATAATGTTTTGCAGATAGAAGGAATAATGGAGCTAATCATGTTAGTTGTGATGATAATAGTGGCAGTGGTTTTAGTGCTCTCAGCTATCGTGTTTCTACAGTCATGGCTTTCCCCGGAGGCAATGGATGGCCTTCCGGGCACCGTGGGCTGGCCAGTCGTGGGAGAAAGCTTCTCCTTCATATCAGCGTTTTCAAGTCCGGCCGGCGTATATAGCTTCATCAAACGAAGACAGAAACTGTGAGTAATTCTAGCTTAGCTTAGCAAGTAACATTATTTTTAGGATCATACACTTACCACTACACTAACAGCCCGTTTGGTTCACGGAATGAATTTGGAGGGAATAGGAATACTATTTCAGAGGGAATGGAATAGGTAAGGAATAGTTGGTTCGTTGAAGGAATAGACTTTAGGAATTGTATTCCGATATTTGGTTGATTAAAGTAATAGAAATAAAATAGGTTTTAAAGACATAAATACCCTTATACAAAATAATAATAATAATAATAATAATAATAATAATTATTATTATTATTATTATTATTATTATTTTGAATAATAATCATTATTATTATTATTATTATTATTATTATTATTATTATTATTATTTTTATTATATTAAAGAATTATTAATTATAGGCAACTTAGATATAAACAAACTAACATACATGTGTGTCCTGCATAATAATAATAATAATAATAATAATAATATATTTGTTAGAGAGATACATGGATGTTGAGAGATTCACTCCTGGCCTAAGATTTTTGAGTTTGAATATGTGGTTAACATCCTTCATTTTTCGATATAAATACCTTAAGTTTTTCTATATTCATTTTTCTATACAATTATATATTTTCACTACAGTTCTCCCTGGTTAACACACACAAATATATATATATATATATATATGTTGAGAAATTATTATTATTATTGTTAAAATTATAATATAATATAAAAGGGCATTCTTGGTATTATAGTATAAAAGCTATTCCCAAATACTTGGGAATAGCTAATACTATGGGGACCCCTAGGAATGGCTATTCCCCTTACAAAGGGAATAGCTCATTCTCGGGAATATTATTCCTAGGAATAGAATGACGAACCAAACAGTGGAATAGGTCTATTCCCGGGAATGGTATTCCATTCCCGACCTATTCCACGAACCAAACACGCTGTAAAAGGTATAGGCCCGGTTTGGTAAATAATCAGTCTATCAGCCAATTTTGACTTATTTGACCACTATTAGTTGTTTGGTTAATAAGCTTTTTGTAACTCCAAAATGCTAAAATTCAAAAGGTTACTCAAAGCAGCCTTTTAAATTAGCTTTTTGAGAAAAGAAATTATACCAAACAACTATCAGCTAACAGCTAATTTATCAAACAATTTTCTACAATCAGCTAATATTATCAACAAATCATACCTTCTAACCTAAACAGCCAACCCAATCAGCCAACAGCCATTTACCAAACAGGGCCTATAGTGCAATTCTTCAGCTACTATTAGACTTGACTTTTACGGATTTCTACCTAACAATTTCTCCTTCTAACATGAACCAGCCTTAAATGTTAATATTATGGCTGGGACTCGAACCTGCTCTATTACTACAACTCGTAATTAAGGCGCAACTTTATTTTTTTATACTGTCGCACATTTTTTAGATGTTGGGTGTTGGACTTGGCCTTTACCGGCTTCGGCCCAACAATCCCTAGCTACTGGGTGCTAGCTAGACTTAGCTTTTATTGTCTTCCGCTCAACAATTATATTACTACTTGTTAGCCAATGACCTTGTAGTCAAGTGGCTCTTACAAATAGGAAGTCATGAGATCGAGCCTCTGAAACTGTATTTACTCGTGTTTCAAAAGGTTGAGAAAATATACGCTATAACTAATAGCGAATGTGTAACTTTATTTCATCTACATTTTGCAAGGCAAGATGTTGGACTTGACCCTTCACTGACTTCTGCCAACAATCTACTCTTAACCACTCATTGTTAGATTTGACACTTCACCGACCTCCGTTGAATAATCCTTAGGCGTGAAATGAATATTTGTTTTCAGGTATGGGAAGGTGTTCAAGAGTTATGTTCTGGGGAGATTCACAGTGTTCATGACTGGGAGAGAAGCAGGGAAGATTCTTCTAACAGGGAAAGATGGGATAGTGAGTCTGAACCTTTTCTACACAGGGCAGCAAGTTCTTGGACCAACAAGCCTTCTCCAACAGACTGGCGAAGCGCATAAGCGGCTGCGAAGGCTCATTGCTGACCCACTCTCAGTTGATGGCTTAAAGAAGTACTTTCAGTTCATCAATGGCTTGGCCATTCACACTCTGGATAACTGGGCTGCTGGAAGAGAAGTCCTTGTTCTTGAAGAGGCTTCCACAGTTGAGTTTCCTTTAATTTATAATATAGGCCTAATCATTATATGTGGGGCTAAGGTCAGTAAAGGCCAAATCTAGCACTCGGTGGTTGATTGCGGGATTGTTGGGCGGAGGCTGGTGAAGGGTTTAAAGAGACAAGTCCAACACCCAATGTCTCAAAAATGTGTGACTGAATTGCGCCTTCCTTACTAGCTATAACTTTTGGTGTAGTAGTAAATTAAGCGAGATTCTAACTAGTAGTATGAGAGCCAGGTCACGAGTTGGTAAGACTGGTTGGTGCTAGGAGGGAGGGATTGTTGGGCAGAAGCCGGTAAAGGCCGAATCTAGAACCCGGTGATGGTCTATAAGGAAATAAAGTTGTGTTTTAGCACCCCGGTCTATATGAAAATAAAGTTGTACTCTTTGCTACTAGTTATAACTTTTTAGTGTAATAGTAATCCCTTGATCATAACATTATATAAAACGTAACCTGTGTGTGACATAATGTTTGCAGTTCACACTCAAAGTTATAGGCAACATGATAATGAGCTTGGAGCCAAGTGGGCAGGAGCAAGAGAAGTTCAGGGCAAACTTCAAGCTAATATCATCCTCATTTGCATCCTTGCCATTTAAACTCCCTGGAACTGCCTTTTATCGCGGCATTAAGGTTAAGATCCAACAAACCTTGAAGCTAATATACACAAATTGAAACATGACTAATAAGATGCCTGGTTTTTGTCGGGGGAGGCCGATAAAGGTCAAGTCCAGCACTCAGCATCTCAAAAATGCGGAACAGTATCAGAAAATAAAGTTGTACATTCACTACTAGCTATTAGTGATAAGCGTTTGATCCTAACAGATTTAATGACACGTACAGGCACGCGATAGGATGTATGCAATGTTGGATTCAGTAATAGCGGAGCGAAGGAGCGGGGAGAGCATCCACCAAGATTTCTTGGAATCACTGATAAGGAAGAAGGGGAAAGAATGCTCAGAAGATAAACTGAGTGATGCACAGTTGAAAGATAACATACTAACGCTTCTAGTTGCAGGGCATGATACTACAACTGCTGGCCTCACATGGCTCATCAAGTTCCTGGGAGAGAACCCTGCAGTATTGGAATGCCTAAGGGTACTTTTTTTTTTTTTTTTGGTAATTAACCCATGCTTAAAAGCTACTAGAAGCATAAATTTGGTCTCCTTGTTGGATTTCAGAAAGAACATTTGGATATCATAGCTAGCAGAGATGGCACATCAACTTTAACCTGGGCTGAAGTTAACAACATGCCATATACCCTTAAGGTAGTGTTTGGGAACTACATTATTATTTTTTTTGTCAGGAGGTGTCCTCAGCAGGCCCTAACTGTAGGAGTGTCCTCAGACTAATCCCTTTTCACACCGGGGGCCGGCCTAATTAAGGGGCAATGCAAGAGAGGGTTCGAACTCTCGACCTCTCTTAAGAGAGAAGAGTGCATGGCCACGCCAACCAAACTGGTTAAAAACATAAGATTATTGGTCATGTTTTGTTGTTCCAATTATCATTGTTACTTTCGTATACTAGTATATCAGAAACTTCTTATTCTGTATTGATTTTCAGGTTATCAGTGAAACTCTTAGAATGGCCACAATACTACCCTGGTTTTCAAGAAAAGCAGCACAAGATTTCGAGATCGATGGTACAGATGAGATGGCTAGCAGAGATGCCCATTTATTATGTTGTACCTTATTGGTAGCAAAAAGTCTCAAAATTACATCTCATCTCTATACATATATGTAGGGTGCAAAATCAAGAAAGGGTGGTCTATAAACTTGGATGTAGTGTCAATCCATCACGACCCGGAGATATTTCCTGAACCTGAAAAGTTCAATCCATCTAGATTTGATGTAAGATTAATATGCAGCTCATATATTTCATTCATTCAAGCTAAGTTTTGTATCTAATCATGGTTGAAAAAATCGCTAAGCGTTCCTCAGTTACTCAGGTAGCGCCTAGCGTCTAAAACGTTTAGGCTGGGATTAATCGGGGCCTAGGCGCCAGTGTATTTTTTTTATTTTTTAAAAATTTGTTTAAGTATTTTGTTTTGAGTGAAATAATCCATTAAAAAAAATAAGAATAATAGTTAATTGGTCGACTAGGCGGCCTAGGAGGTCTAGTTGGCGCCTAGAAGGCTTAGGTCGCCTAGCCGGCCAGCGCCTAGACCAACATTTAAGGTCATAGGCTAGGCGGTCTACCGGGGCCTAGCGCCTAGGCCGGATTAATCGGTACCTAGGTGGGATTTTTGCAACACTTTCCGAATGCTCTAGCTTGTGGTTTTAAAACGTACAGGAGAATCTGAAGCCATTCAGCTTCCTTGGATTCGGGAGTGGACCGCGGATGTGCCCTGGAATCAACCTGGCTAAGCTGGAAATCTGTGTCTTCATTCATCATCTTGTTTGCAGATACAGGTATGTACCAGTGAAATGAAATGAAAGATAAAGAAACAGCAATAAAAAATGATGTTTTTTGTTGCCTTATCTTGCAGATGGAGGCCCTTGGAGAGGGATGATTCTGTGCAGCCAACACTAGTGAGAATGCCCAAGAACAAGTACCCTGTCATGGTTGAGTCATTATAAGTTAAACAAATTCTGCATACAAATCACAAGGCACTGTTAGTTGGATCATAGAATGGCCAATAAGAAGGAAGAGAGAGATAGATACAATGCAAAATAAATATGGGAAGAATGAGTTAAAACTTTACATAATTAGCTTCTCTTTTCTTTTTCATTACACACATACATAAATACATACAGGGCCCCAAAATTTTGGGGGTCCCTAGTCAAGCCATGACCCAATAGTTAGTATATATATTTGTGATTATATTGGTGTTCAAAATAATAATAATAATAATAATAATAATAATAATAATAATAATAATATAAAATATAGCATGGCATCTCAATCAGTGCAAACCTGTTGTTAACCTGCTAAAAATGCTAATTGCTCTTTTTTTTGGGTTGATGGATAAATTTGGAGCTTATTCGAGTTCGGTGGCTTAATTGTTATACTTCAAATAGTTCAATGGTCTATTTGTACATTTTCTCTATTTATATGTCTGTGTGATATGATGGGAATTTTAATGTATTATTTTAAACCCAAAAAAAAAGTTTAAAAAAAAAAAAGTCGACTTTATAGAGCCTAAGGCCATTTTCAATTGTATAAATTTTGGTGTGGGTTTTGAGAAGTTTTTGTAAGTGTGATTAGGAAAGAGAAAGTGGGATGGAGAAAAAAAATAAAACGAAATACAAAACTAAAAAGGAAAAGAAAAAAAAAAAGTATTGGCATTTACGCGCCCTTTGGGTGCGCAACACGCGCAAGGTCATCTTGATTAAATAAAAATGGGCCCCACAACTCTGATAAAATCTCATGTCTTGCAAGAGGTGCCAACACCTTCTCTCTCCTCCTTATTACTCTTCCACCTCATCACCTTTTTCTTAAAATTTGTGTAAAACCCCCTTATTGGGGAAGGCCTAAGAATACCTACATCCAAGATTGCAAAAAAAAAAATATCTTGAAAATTGTAAGAAGATATGGGTGCAAGGTGGAAGGAGAGGAAGAATGAGTCACGAGGATATGATTTCACAGAGAAATGGAAAGAAGAGGGAGGCAATGCAAAATAAAAATGGGGAAATCGCACTTTTGGTCCCCCAATTAGTACCACTTCTGCAATGTTGTCCTTATCTTCCAATTTGAACACTTTTGATCCCTCAGTTATTGACCCGTTAGTCAATTTAGTCCTTCTGTCAGTTAACAACCATGATCTCCGTTTAGACCATGGGTAAATTTGGAATTTCACATGGGAATACACTTTTGGTCACTCTTCGAACTTCAAGTTAAAAAGTGCCGTCAAAATATCAAGTTTCTCTCTCCGAAAATCTGAGCTTCTTCCTCAACCACCAGAAGCCGAACTTGGAGCTTCTCTTTCTTTTCTCTCTCTAGGACCCCATAGGTAGTAGAAGACAGCTTGGCTGAAAGGGCGGGCGCTAACGTGCACCGGAGGTCTCTTTGTTTTGTTTAGTTGTTTTTTTTTTTTTTGACTAATTTCACAATCTAACCCGTTGACGTTAGATGGCCGAACTTCGTCATGTTTTTTAGCAGCTCAGATGGTTATTATAGATAAGTTGCGCCTCTGGTGTGCATCGTAATTATTAGAAAATTATAGATTTTTTTGTTTTTTAATTTTGGATATTTGATTGGAATTAGTGTGTGATCTGTAAATGGGGTTTTCGAAATTAGACGCTTTAGTTTTAGTAATAAATAGAAAAATTTTCTATATAGAGGTTTTTTAATACTTAGATTTTTAGGGGTTTGAGCTAAACCCTAACCCTTTTTTTTTCGTATATTTTCTAAGAACGTATATGTATATTGCTTAATTGTTCTTTGAAAAGCGATCGATGATGGAGAAGAATGAGGTTGTGAAGACTGGGGATGGTTTCATAGATAGAAGTAAAGTTAGGATTTTGCTGTGCGATAATGATTCCAAGAGAGCTCTGAGGAGGTTTTCATGCTATTGTGCAAATGTTCCTATCAAGGTTATTAAATCTTCTTTGCTATTCAGTTTCAAGATAACTTTGCTACTATGATTGTTGTTGTTATTGCTATTTTTTTTTTTTTTTGCCTAAAATTTGTATGTTGCTGCAACATGTTCTGCATATTCTGAGTTGGATTGAATTGAATTTTTCTGGTTCAGAGTATATTTTATGGAGAATGTAACATTTCCAATGCTTCAAGTGGTGCAAGTAATGGCATTCAATAGCCATTATGTGGTGCCATGTAACGGAAACCCACTGCTCAGGTTACAGACTACATACATACACCATCTATTTTGAACCTGAGAATAAGTGGGAGACACTCTGCAGAAATACACAGACAATCAAAGGGATTTACAAGGCAATCTAAAGGACACTATGGCTGGAGGTTAGTGCAGTTATGTGTATTAGTCTAACATTTGTTATCATGAGCTATGTTATCTCTGCCTAGTTGCATATATTGCATGATATATATTTTCCTGAATATAATGTGCAATATATTTTTCTTGAACATCTATTATGCCTATTTGAATGCATATAAATGTGTATTTTTGGAGATGTATGAATTGAATATCTGATGTACACTACTGATAATTTGTACACTGCAATAGTTTTG
>CP025648.1:13715331-13779517 GCA_003576665.1 Ipomoea trifida
AAAAAAAAAAAAAAAAATCTGTCCTCCTTTCTCAAATCATGAACAAGTAATATACTTCAACTCTAGTACACCTAGTGACTCAATATCCTTCACTGGGTATAGCCAGGGACACTACCATCTTACGATTAACCAATAAAATGAAGCCACATCCAACAAGCATGTTAAGTTCAATATATAGTTCCCCTCTTGCAGTCTAGCCCAAATTAGAAAACTAGGCAGCACTGCTAACCTACAAAAGAAATGAAAGCCAAGCAAGGCCAACACAACTGAAAGAATTATGTTGTAGCATTTCGCAGCAACTAACTTTAGCCTTTAATCCAACGAGTTACAAACTAAGCAAACTATACAAGTCTGTCCCGCTAAAAAGCCTTTGAAATTCAACCAAACATCCTAAACATGAGGTCATTATTATTCATCTTAACTATAAGTTGAATTGTATACTATGACTAGTGGAGATAACTAAGGAAATAACAAATATAAATTGCCTCAAATCCAGAAATACATATTTAAAGAGCTTCTAAAGTATTGCCTTTAAAATAAGACAACAGGTACAAGTTCAGTTGCATATATAATTCAAAGGGATATAGAACAAGAGGGCTCACCAACAGGGCATACTGCATTGGAACTACGATTTAAATTCACAAACTTGGATTGGCTGGTGCAGTGGGAGCAAGAGCCTCAGTTTGAAGTTCCTTTTGCTTCAGATACTGCTCCAAAATTGTAAGTCTAGCCGTCTCAAATGCAAAGTATCCTAAAGCCGAAAAGCAAGAACTATGAAGTACTCGAGGCCCCATTCCTCGCGTAAATCCCACCCATCCTTCTTCCCTCAAAATCTGCCTCACAGTAGCAGAGACACCACTAACCATTGCAGCAGCAACCTTATTTACGGCTTCCCCGTGAACTTGGGTCATCAACCTAGTCTTCACCACATCCAAGGGGGTTGTCAATGAAGCCGATATCGCCCCAGCCAACGCCCCGCAACAAACGCTCTGATACGGCTCCAATTTCGCCTGCTTACTCTCCTTTATCACTGCAGCCTTCAAGTACTCGAAGGACGAATAACTAAGCACACCAGCAGGCAAATTCCTCAACAATGTAGCACTATATCCAGCATATAACCCTAACACACCATCTTTCTCCAAAATCCTGAGTAAAACCTCCCAAGACCTCCCCTTAGCCCCGGCCTGCATTCTCTGTGTGATTAATTCTTTGGGCACCATTATAGCAGAAGAGACTATATTCCCCATTGCGCCCGCGGTTGGAGGGATGAGGAGAGGAGGGTACTGAGGTAATTTGGCCAAAACCGATTTCCCAAACTCACAAGTCCCAAAGTAGACGGCAGAAGAAAAGGTAGACCCGACAATCACAGCTGAAACCCCACTGTAAAACCCAAGAATCCCCTTGCTCTGGAAGGTTTTCACAACGGCATCCATAGTGCCACTATAAATTTCCGAAGCCCCTTTGGTTTGGAGCTTGGTTTTGATAGTATCGAGAGGGTGAAGACACACATAGGTGAAGGCACCTGCAATGCCGCCGGCCCCGGCACCAATGAGAGCCCTTTCGAGAACAGAGAGGTTCTTGAAGAGAGCCTGGACTGTCGGGGAGGCTCTGGAGGCTGGTTTCACCCAATTTTGAGGAGGGGGTTTGGGGATTTCAGGGTTCTTGATTTCGGTTTGAAGAGAAACGGAGGTTGAGGAGAACCTAAGATGGGCATTTGTGCGGCGGCGGCGGCGGTTGGGGGTGGGAAGGAGAAGAGTGTTGAGATTTGTGAAGAGGGAATTGAAATCGGACTGAAAGTGGGGAAGAAGGAGGCTGAGGGAGTGAGAGTGGCCGCTTCGAGCCTCCATTGCAAAAGCTTCAATGAGCTTTTGGGTGAACAGTGAACTCCACACGAATATACATTTGGTTGTTGGAGGGGTAAAAATGTAAAATCGCACTTTTGTCCCTTCATTATTCCCATTTTTTTTATTCAATTTATCAATTTAATCCTAATAGAGTAATAGAGTCAGTCCAAAAAAATTAGGCTGTATTTAATATTCAATCTAGATTTTTATACATTGTGTAAACTTGTTTAGTTAGAGAAAATTAGGATTTCACTTTCTCTTTTTTTTTTTTTTAGTGCTATTGACTATGTTACAATATAATATATGTCCATAACTACTTTCTCAACCTACTAAAGCACAAAAAGACAGCAGCGCCTCCACTGAGGTTCGAACCCACCCACTTCCATATTTAATTCTAAGTAAATTCATTGAGCAAATACCAATTTTAGTCCCACGAGTATTAGCAAAATGACAATTTGGTCCACATGTTTAATACCTACCAAAACTCATCCCACAACTATTATTTTACTACCAAATTTAATCACTCCGGTCACCGGAGATGTTAGGACACACCGGATTCTTTAAAAAATAAGGGTATTATTGTCTTTTTATTATTATGATCAAAGTATTTACTAAATTGCCATTAAACTTAAGAGCCTGCCAATGCATTTGTACCCTAATCCTTAATCCTTCTTCCCTCCCTAATCAACCAACGAAACATTCTGACTCCCTAATCAACCAACGAACAAAGTCTGTTAAACTTTACAGTTAGAAATTCTTCGGGAACTACAATTGGAACAAGGACGAGGATCGGAATTGGGTTTTGAAGTCAACTATGGATTTTTCGAGAGAAGAAAGTGAGCAATCGACAAAAGAGTATGGTTAGTACAGTCTCCTTCGCATTGAGTGTTTTTCTTTCGCATTGAGTGTTTCAAGTTTGGTCTTTCAAGTAGAACAAATTGGGTTTTGAGTTTGGTTTTGTGAGTAGAATAGATTGGATTTCGAGTTGGTTATGGTTAATGTATTGGACATGGTGTTCTGTTGTATTGTGTAAAGTATTATATTCATAATATGTTTTGTTTGTATTGTGCTTTCATATGCAAGTATTTAACATTCTATAAAGTAATGAGTTTAATGTGCTTTATTGTTTATGTTAAAGTATTCACATTGTGGGGACCAATATGTTGGAAATACTGTTGTGTATATTATTTTTATTGAATGTAGTCAATTTATGCTTAATTGTACAGGTGAGGATATTGAGAAAAATGACAGTGAAATTGACAGTGAATATGTGGGGGATGAGTATGCCGATGTTATTGATGACTTTGAATTTGATACTCATGTGGATCCAAATGTTGAATATGTGGGGGTTGGTGATGAAAAAAACGAAGCAATTATAGAAGCAGAAGCAGTAGGAAAAGGTGGTTTTAGTGTGCATAATCTTAATGATTGTCCAAACTTGTCTGATGATGCGTCAATAAATGAGTATGATAGTGATGGTTCAGTCTCTAAGTGGAGTAACTTTAGGGCAAACACAGACATGAAAAATCATAAATTTACTCTAGGCCTGACTTTTGGTAGTAAAAAAGAATTCAAAGAAGCAGTGTTAAACTATGCTTTTAAAAATGGAACAGAGTTGAAGTTTCTAAGGAATGACAAAATTAGGTACATTGTAGAGTGCAAACACAATGCGTGTCCATGGAGAATCAACCTTAGAAAAGATCCTAAGTGTGAATCATGGAGAATATTAGGCATGAGAGATATACATGATGGATGTTCATGGGTTTATAAGAACAAGATGGTCAAATCAAGCATTGTTGCAAGGAGATGGACCAAGGAAGTTCAAGATCATTTGGATTGGAAAATGCTGAATTTCAAGGACAAAGTTTGTACAGCTGAAAGGTTTGATATGAGTGATAGGCAAGCTTGGAGAGCTATGGCACAAGCAAAGAAAAATATCCAAGGTGATGAAGAAGAAAATTTCAAGAAGCTATGGGGTTATGAGGCAGAAATCAATAGAACAAATTCCATGTCTACTTGTCGTGTTAAATTGAGTGATCTAACAGATTTGAGTGGACATAGTAGGTTTATGAGGTTATATATGTGTTGGGAAGCTTGTAAAAAAGGTTTCAAATTCTGTAGGCCAATAATAGGTGTTGATGGTTGTCACCTTAAGTCAGCCACAAGAGGCCAAATGCTTATTGCAATTGGAATAGATGCCAATGATAGTATTTTCCCATTGGCATATGCAATAGTGGAGGGTGAAACTAAACAATCTTGGTGTTGGTTTTTAGAATTGTTAAAGAGAGATTTATTAATTGGAGAACACAATGAAGAAGAGTTCACTTTCATATCTGACAAACAGAAAGGTCTATTGCAAGCTTTTGAAGATACACTGCCTAGATCTGAACACAGATTTTGTGTACGACATCTACATGGGAATATGAAACTTGCTGGGTTTCAAGGTAAGGCAGTTAAAGATGCTTTATGGAAATGTGCTAGGTCATGTACTGTATCTACATTCACAGCATCTATGAAAAGGTCTACTGATGAGATAACCAATGATGGAGAGCATGTGGCTAGAACTTGGATAAAATTGCATTGTAGCAAGTGTAGACAATCCGGGCACAACTCAAGAAGATGTCCTCTAAACACACAGAACAAGGGAAAACAGGTTTGATACTTCTTTTTTTTTTTTTTGGTTAATTATCAAAATTTCCCTCATTCACATGTTTTTGTTTCACTTTGTGTTAGATGAAGCCAAGACAAAAAAGTTAGGGATCCAGTGCATGTGAAGGTGGAATTGCCACCAACTCAAGATAGAGTCCATCCTACTACTTCACAAGAGGATAACAACTTACTTATTGAAGCAGGATATGATCCAGCGACTGTATTTTCCTTGGAAGATCTAGAGTGGAGTCAAAATAATTATTGAAGCAAGATATGATCAAGCTACCTGCTGTGAATTTGGATGTCTACTGTGTTTGTTGTGAATTTTAATGTCTACTGTGTTTGCTGTCAATTATGTTGTGAATTCTGGAGTGAATTTTGATGTGAATTCTGCTATGAATTATTGGTTAGAATTGGCTCTAGTGGATTTTGTTAGAATCTGCTTCCTGGTGGCATATCTGTGTATTTTCTTGTAAGCAAAAGTCTATACCAATTGCTCAAACAACACAAAGAGACCATTACATTTTCTATATACCATTTGCATAGAGTTTGGTCATGATTTTCAAGATCATCTAAGTCACCCAGCTTAGGAATGGTATCACAAACACATACCATTACTGAAGCAATAAAAACAGTTCAACCACAATAACAGCTCAACCACAATCAATTGCTCAAACCACTGCCATTTTATATAACTTCATAACTGATCTAAATACATGTTTACTTTACAAAGATAATAGGAACAAGTTGCCTCATAATCATTACAAAATTTTGTAAAAAAAAAAAAAAAAGAGTAAGAAATTATACAAAAAAAAAAAAAAACAATTTTGGAATTCAGCCTAAAGATTTCAGCAGTGGCAACACTTCTTCTAGTAGATTTTAGTTGGTCCTGACACTCTTCCAGGAGGCTCTCCCACCACCACTCTTGCCTCTCTTCCATTTCTGTTCACCATGTCTTCTCAAAGCAGAAAAGCTAACCTGATAATCAAGATTGCCTAACAGTTTAACAAGTGATGAACTCTATACATTCAGTTGAAGTTTAAAGAATGAAATACACTATTTGCAATTAACAGGACAATATAATGTCCCAGTTTAAAAACATTAAGCTCACAAAAACACTTCAGTAAGAGATATTCAATAATCATGAGTGAATAGCAATAAACAACACTTCAATCATCCTTTGAACTATACACATCAAATTAACTTCTCTAATTCAAAGTATACAGAGATGCAGACAAATGCAAATACTATGGGATGACAATGCCATTTTGTGTGAATTACAAAATTGAAAACACTTTAATTTCATCCATTACTTGACATATCGAAAGCATTTGTATTTCGTAACATTGAGTGGTGTGTGACCGCACGGCCGCACGGGAGAGCACGGCCGCATTTGAACCAAAATCTATATATATATATGCAAAAGGACTTGAATATGTGACTTTTTTGAAATGGTGACCATGATGCCATTAGACCACAAAATACCTAACAATATTTTAATTATTAAATAAATTTTTTTTTGAATGCTACTAACTCCTACTGAAGCACAAAGAGACAACAACGCCTCCACTAAGGCTCGAACCCACCACCTCCCGTATAAAGGAAAGGGTTTGATGCCACTGGACCACAAGGCCCTTGGCATGGTAATAATAACATTAATGACACATAACTTTATGCTAACATGGTAGTAATGATATTAAAAGTTATGGTTCAATATAAACTAGTATTTACACCACTGCGATGCACGGAATTTTTTTGTTATAATATATTAAGAATATTTGAATGGATATACAATTATTTAAATTATAACATCAAATATTATATAATGCAAGTGAAGATATGAGTTGGGTCATTTATGTTTGTTGATGTTACCATTACTTGAATTCGAGTAAAAAATTGCTCAAATTAATAGGTAATGTGTAGATGTAGGCATACGGTGTTGTAACTTTAGAGATTTTATATTGAGTTTATTACCGAAATGGCCCCTCGACTATTGCAAAATTACCAATTTGGTCCTCGATAATTTTTCGTGCCCAATTAAGTCCCTCAACTTTGAAATTTTTAACCAATTTGGTCCTCCGTTTATTTTACCGTTAAAATCAGGACTAAATTGGTAATTTCGCTAACAGAGAATCTCTGCTCCCTCATCACGATTCTGAGCCCCTTTTCAAGCTCATCGATCATATCATAATAAAATGGTGAAAAACAGCTAGGAGGTGGCTATGTCAACTTTGCACAGGCGCTGCACGGGTGTCGCACGAGTGCTGCACGGGAAAAATTACCTATTTCAGTGTAAAATTAACTACCAATTTGGTCCCTTGACTATAGAAAAATTACCAATTTGGTCCCTTGACTATAGCAAAATTACCAATTTGGTCCCAATTTTAACAACAAAATAAACGGAGGACCAAATTGGTTAAAATTTTCAAAGTCGAGAGACTTAATTGGGTACGAAAAATTTTTGAGGACCAAATTGGTAATTTCGCAATAGTCGAAAGACCATTTTGGTAATAAACTCTTTTATATATCATTGTTAGGAATTTTTAGAAATTGGCCCAATGTGCTCGTTCTCTGGCAACTTAGTTATAGTAATGAATTGCTATCCTAATTCATTTGTATAGATGATATATTTTTTGTCTAGATATATAGCAACTTTATCATATATGTTGAAAAAAAAACATAATATCATTGACAGACAAAAATATATAGTTCTTTGACATACAAAAATATATAGTTCTTTGACGGACAAAAATATATAGTTCTTTGACAGACTTGCTTCTAGTCTTTTCCACTAACACAGCCTAAATTTGCGAGCAATGGCAGATGTTTGCCGGATTATGTGTGTTTTATTAGCCAGTTTGTGTAATCTTCGAGTGAGCAGCTATATTCTTAGAGCGGGCGAACCGGCGGTGACTCCAAACCGGACCTTATTCTCCGCAGGCGGGGAATTCGAGTTAGGATTCTTCGGCCCCGGGAACTCCTCTTCTTCTTCTTCCTTTCTCGGGATATGGTACACCCCCCTCAACAACATTGTGATTTGGGTCGCTAACAGAGAATCTCCGCTCCCTCATCACGATTCTGAGCCCCTTTTCAAGCTCATCGATCATATCATAATAAAACGGTGAAAAACAGCTAGGAGGTGGCTATGTCAACTTTGCACGGGCGCTGCACGGGTGTCGCACGAGTGCTGCACGGGTGTCGCACGGGTGCTGCACAGGTATGCGTTGCCCGTGCGAAAAAAAAATGTCCAAGAATTAGGAGACATTTTTTACATTTTAAAATATTTATATTTTTTCAAAATTTTTATTTAAATTCATAACAACATAATTTGTTCGTGCATCGCACGGGTAAAACACTAGTGTACCAAATAAGAACTTGTCTAGACTTCTCTTGGGCAAGTACTCATAGATCAATATAATGAGCTGAATAGTTTTGTGTCAAATCAACCAAGTCGCCAAACCAGTTTATATATACTGGGGATATATTATAACAATGTACTAATCCTAATGTATAACAATGTTTTGATGTTATATGATTTCGTGTTTTAATATTATTTTATTGTTTTAATTGTTTTAATGTACAATATTTTGGGCGGAAAATAGGATTTCGTTTTGGAGAATTTTGTTTATATATATATATATATATATATATATATATATATATATATATTATTATTATTATCATCATAATTTATTCCTTAATTTTAGGAAACATATGTTATTATTCTGTTGTTATTATTATTATTATTATTATTATTATTATTATTATTATTATTATTATTATTATTATTATTATTATTATTATTATTATTGTTGTTGTTGTTCAATAAACACATACCATAATTTTAGGTTTCAAAGGAAGGTGTAATTAATTTTAATTCTAAATAAATTTTTTGTCAAAATGATTAAGATTACAGAAATGCCCCTGACTTTGGGCGGGAAAAGGTTTCAGGCACTTTTATTATTATTTTTTTTTTTGAAAACCAAACAAGAGCATTACATTACTCATCAAAGAACTCCGAGATACAACCAGGCAGGATGATATCCCAAACCCCAAGGACAGATGGAGAACCAATCGCCCGTGCTAACACGTGAGCTACATGATTCACTGACCTTCTGACATGGCGAACAACAATGTTCCCAATGTCACTAGCAATATACCGACATTGCGTAATAATTAAGCCAACATATGATAAGTCCTGACTAACAGAATTAAAATTTAAACTGAAATTTAAACAATCGGTTTCAACAATAATATTAGTCATCTGACGCCCTTTAATAGATGACGTTAATGATTTCCTTAAATATACATAAATTTAGAGAACATTAACTAAATTGATCAAAATCATATAGCCTTGTCCAGATAAATTTGGTCCAAGTAATTGGGTTTTTGCCTTGCACCTTGGTAAAGAATTGAATACTCCGTAGTCTTTCGAGAGCTGGCAATGATGTCAGTGGATAAAACAGGTCCCTACAACTGAGTAAAATTTTCTAAAATCCTACTTCAAAGTTGAAGCCATAACAAATACTTAACTATTGACGATTTATATATACGCTGGACTAGTATAGAGCAAAAACCCAAAAACGGTTTGAAAGAAAATTACAACATATTATATATATGGAACAGAGGGGGTGATGTGGGGGACTACTTGGAATAAATCTTTATTGCTTGTAGCTAAAGGTGAGGGGTGGAAGAGGGAAGAAGCCATACTGATCATCGAGTAGCTTGGCTAGTAACTGATGATTTTTCTGATTCCCGAGCATTATATCTCTCATAAACCTTTCGATGGTTATTTGACCACCAAATCTCTGCTTGTTGCTCTCCAAATCTTCTTCGGCTGCAGATGCCATTGCAATATTATATCGTAATCAAATAATAGGGCTTTCATAATACATGTTTCATGAATCACGACAAGGGTGGGTAGTAAAATGCAAATTATACCATGGACCAAGGTCTACCTTACATTGTGGACCCTAATCCAAAAATAACCTATAGATTATATACTTGCAGTTAACCGTTTCTATATCTATAAACAAATTGAAGGCACATCACATGGTAAACTGACACATAACATTATAACTACAAACACATAAACTGTTAACTGCAAGTACAGAATATATTAACTACAGACACAATATGTTAAGCAACATCTTGTGTTTGCAATTAACATATTCTGTACTTGCAATTAACAATTTATATGGCTGTGGTTATCATGTATTACCATATGATGTGCCTTCAATTTATTTACAGGTACAGAAATTATAAACTGCAGGTACAAAATGTGTAAACTGAAACACAATTTTAGGACTAGGGTTCACAATGCAATATAAACCACGGTCCATGGTATAACAATTGTTAGTTTGCAAAAATCTACTAGGAGATGGCTATATTAGTAAATTTGTCCAACTAAGTGAATACCTGAAGCGCACACGTTTGAGTTCTCTAGTTCCATCTCTGAGTGCTACCAGTGTTATATAAACACCAGGCTCGTATTGTTCAATCCACTCTGCCACAATTTGGCTAGAATCGGTAGAAGCAATAGAATGTTGAGATTCTAATCCACTTCTGTTGTTTTGTGAAGAGCCATATTCTCTGTTGGAAACAGCTTCAGAGGTACCATTACTGAAGGGTTGCATTGCACTACCATTATTTGATCTAACATCAGACAAGTTATCCCTCCCGTTGGAAGTCATAACACCGTGAACTTGACTGCATGAAATGCTTCCATTGTTTTGAGAAGGATCAGATTCTCTACTGGTAATATTTTCAGAAGCACCGTTGCTGAAGGATTGCATTGCACTGCCACTATGCAATCTAACATCTGATTGGTCATCTTTCCCACGGGGAGTTGCAGCTCGTACATCATTGAATGGAATAGTTTCATTGATTCCAGAATCAATATCCAAATCACTACTACTACGCATTCCATTGAAACTAGTATCTAAACTTGTTCGTGAGGCAAAGGTGGAACTGGTGACTGAATCAGATCTTGAATGGCGTTCTGTGGTGGGATAGGGAACACCATTTGGCTCCAAGCCATTTGATAGATAAGCTAATTTTATACTCTCAGCATCATAAGTCCCAGGAGGCAATTTCTCAGCCATTTCTCTGACCTGGCAAAATAATGAAGTTAAGATTAATGTAGGTGTCTTGTATGGCAGGCAGACTGCAAAACAAACTCACAATGATAATCCAGATCAGTCATCAAAAAGCCAAAATCAAGCAGAGCAAAGATGCTGAAAACCCAAACGGCCATTAAATGCACATTTGGTCAACCATGTAATACATATATATAAAAGAGGAATCTATATGAGAAAGTGCTAAACCTGTGCTGTAAGTGATTTTATTACTTCTTTTGCAGCTTTACATTTAGCAGATTCCTCTGCAGCCAAAACCGTTGCTTCCTGTGCTTTTCTAGTTGATTTCTGGAGCTCCAATTCTTGGAGTTCACACCGGCATGTGAGGTTCTCAACCTGAACATCATGAAATGAGGAATTGAGAGCATTAGAAAGATAAATAATTAGAATTTAATCCGAAATTACGATAAAAGAAAGCTGCTCCACTTACCTGAGCTCGTAATTTGAGAACTTCTTGGCTAAGAAGTTCATTAGTTTTCTTCAGACTGTCTACAATGCTTTTGGAGAATGATTGTCCTGCTCTAGCAGGTGTTGGTGTCACTGAACGAGGAGGACTAGGTTTCCTTGAGAAAGGTGACACAGATCTTGAACTAACAGCAGATGATGTTAAAACCGGTTTTGGAAGTGCGCGGCGCGGATCAGATGCAGTAGAAAAAGCATCATCTTTTAGCTGTAATGAATAAAGTGCTTGTGAGGAGCGACCCAATGACGTATCAGCTTTCTTTACTTGTTTGGCTGCTTTGTTATCTAATTGTTTAATCAAATCAAGATTTGAAGGCATTCCAGACTTGGCCAAGTGTAATTCAGCCTTATCCAACCTGTCCTTGTTCTCACCAGAGAGGCGTGGTCCAGCATTTTTCCTGTTACTGACTCCAGCCTCCAATACCTTAATCAGTTTGGTAAAACAGGAATCACATACACGATATGGTTTGTTTGGATTAGGTGCCAAAGCAGCCCTAATAACTTTTCTTGAAGTACATGAATGGCAATGCACAAGCCCACAATTGTAGCAATTATGTCTCTTCCTTGTGAAGCCAAATGTCTGTCTACAGGCTGAGCACTGAGACTGCTCAGCACTAGAGACCCACTTGTGAGTACAAATGGCTGCAGTGTAATGTGAGCCACAAGCAATATATTTCACATTTCGATCCTTTAAAGCTTCAACTAAAGTTGGTGATTTGCGGTCTTCTATGTCTCCATGGCCCAACCTTCCGTTAGCTCCCTTACCCCATGTATAAACCTCATTCTTGGATGTCAAAACAGCAATATGATATGCGCCACAAGAGATTTCTTCAACACATTCCCCTAAAAGTTTATCCTCTACTAAGCACGGTAGCTTTCCATCAGAATAAGGATTTCCAAGTTGACCATACACAGCACTTCCCATTGTGAAAACATACCCAGAAGTGGTTAAACCAACGGTTAAACTATGCCCACAAGCAATTTTATGGAAGTCGTACTCAATTAGCGTTGACACACACATAGGTTGTAGTTGAGGCTCTTTGTCACCATGTCCAAGGCGATATTTATCTCCATCTCCCCAAGTAAACAATTTTCCAGATGAAACACTAGCACTAGACTGTGACACAATGACCTCCACAACAGCAGCAGTGTGCCACACACCACATGCAACAGCAATTGTCCTCAATCCTGATAGAGATGCAACCTCTCTTGGAAACAACACATTTTCCCTATCTCCATGGCCCAACACACCAAAAGTTCCATCACCAAATGTAAAGAGCTGTCCAGTTGATGTGATCAAGGCTGTATGCCATGGACCACAAGTTACTGTTTCAACTTGAAGTCCCTCCAGAGGACCTGATATTCTCTTAGGTATCCAGTGACTGACATCAGAGCCATGACCTAGAATTCCAGCATTATGTGTGCCATCTCCCCATGTATAAAGCTCACCAGCCATGGTAACTGCACAAGTATGGAACTCACCACAGGCAACAAAATCAATGCTGCAAAAGGATAAGGATTCCAATAGGCGAGGATGAGTAACATCTTTCCCAACACCATGGCCAAGACGTCCACCAGATTCTTCACCCCATGTAAAAACTTCTCCTTGCCTAGTGACAAGGGCAGCATGCTTGACCCCACAAGCAATTTGGCACACATCCAGAAAGACATCAGATTCTAAAGGTCTTGGAAGAAGCACATCAGCTCTAGCACTCCAAGTACTAACATTTTTTTCAGGTCCAACCTTAACAATGCTATCACAAATTACCTCGCCCCATATATATACATCACCAAGAGCATCATAATCATCTGTTGCAGAGCCATGACTAGAAGTGCTGGGGGCACTAGAAACACTAATCCTTAAAACATCTGAATTAGTAGCTTTTACTTGCAAGTTTTGCATAGTTGTACCCAAAGCTACATGTGAACTTCTAGAATCAGGTTGAAAGCGATTGGGAGAAACATTCAGGTTTGGACCAATCGAAGCCTCCAGAGAGTTAATTTCCTTTGTAGCACTAATTGAGCTTGAGCTAGGACTATCTTCTGTCAAATCCTGATTATCCTACAACCATTTGATCCAGGACATTCAGTCATACTTGAGAAAAAATGATCCAAAAATATGAATGTCATTAAGTGAAATCTTTACACATAAGGTTTTTGCAATAGAGATGTATTACTTTTACCTATAATTCAAGTAGCATATTGTAGCATGGTTGTTATACATAAGCATATTGAGCTTCCACATTTCCAAGTTGGGGAATTGAAAATTAAATGAGAAACCATATGATAGCTTAAGTGGACACGAGTTCATAATAGCCACTTTATGATAAAGAGTAATAAAACCATTTTAATATTATAGGCATTGTGGATTAGAAGTTAAAACTTTAACCAAGCCATAGAAAAAGGAGCATGGGATGAGAGGGGACCGTTAAACAAAAATTTTACATGGTTTCCTAAAGGTATAGTACTTTATAAAGGACAAGGATAGCAATATTACCATGTTGCAGCAAAAATTATAAAGTTAATCTAATATTTTAGTTTCTTAATCAATCAATCAACAATAGTGAAGTGTGATTGAATTTTTCTCTTGGTTATAAGTAATGAACAACTTAAATGTGCTCAGAGCTTTGATAATTAACAAAAGAAGGGTAAGTTGAGTTACATCAAAGTAGAGGCCTCCATCACTCCATCCATCAATTTTTGAACGCCCACCTAGCCCTGAAGATATCAATGCTCTCAGGCCAGTTATCCAGGCCTCAGCCTCAACTTTGTCCTTGCAAATCTGATATTGCATGATACATGTACACCAAATAAAAGTCACATGAAACTTGGATAGCCACAAAGCATAGGACAACTGAGAATTCATTACTTACCAGATCAAGGGACCTTTTTCCGTTGTTGTATATGAGGGAGAAAGATAGGTAGTCCTTTTCAGGGCACAGATACCTCTGGAAAACAGACTGGAAGCAGAAATAAGTGGGTAAGTTAAAGTGTGAGTATATAAAATAAGTGGGTAGAAATTCATTGGTAATGGTAAGTGAAAGTGTGACTGCATAAACATGCCGGGCATGGGCCTATCCCAGACCTAGGTTAGCACGGACTGGGACTGGCCCTGAATTACCTGGGCTGGTCTCGTGCCGGGCCGGTCCCATGCCTGGGCTCAAGCCTTTCATAGTCTGGTCTAGGGCTAGCCCCGTGATTTTTATTATTTATTTCTTTTTTATATAAAATAATTATAATTTTTTATTTGAAATAATATTTGATACAATAATGCTAATTAATATTTTTATTTAAAATAATATTTGATCCATTCATTTGAAAATTAAAACTTAACAATATTTTCTACCAACTTAAAATGCCTTAAAAGAAACTAAAATGTCTTTTTTTTTTTAAATCATGTAATTTCATGATTGTGCACACAATATTTTAAAGTCAATTTCTTTTGTTTGTTTTTGTTTCTATTGTATCTAAGACTCTAAGTCATTTAGCACATTTTCAAATTGGTTTAACAAAATCAGTCAAACTTCGAATTCCTTCTTGAACACATAAACTTAGAACATGGGTACAATATATAATATGCAATAATTGATAATTAACAAGTAAATGTAAGGTTTCAAGTAAAAATCTATAGATCTAGTATTCGAAGAAGCATTATCTAAAGAAATTGAAAACACTTTATTTTTTAATTCAAACTCATACGGGCCTAGGTCCGAGCCTAGGCCATGCCTTGGTTGGTTAGGGGCTTGGGCCGGGCCTGAACCCAATCCTGGGCCAGTTTCGAGCTAGGCCCCAGGTTTTTTTAATAAGACCTGGACCGGCCCTGTAAAAGCCAGTCCCGATTCAGGCTAGGCCTGACCTAGGCTCGGTGAAGCCCAGGCCCGGTTTTTCCCGGGTCTATTCATGGCTGGTTCGGACTTGAACCGGCCCATGGCCACCTCTAGTATAAAGGTAATGATGATCATAATTGATAATTGAAGTTATGCATCAATTTGTAATTGGAAGATTTGAAAAACACTAAAAATGTGATTTCAAGGTTCCTTTTTAAGTTGGAAAATAGTGTTTTCTATTTTATGCTTTGTAAATTAGAAAGTAGTTGATTTTGAATAGAGGACTCTGTTTTCAATTTTTCGATTTCTGAAAATTTTTCCAGTTAATAAGATTCCCTCTCTCTATAAAGGGGAAAAACAGAAATGATGAAGGAAAGAAACACTTTATTGCTTCAAGGCTGTTTAAGAGAGGAGGGTGAACACTGCAGAGAAACAAATACATTGAATTCCAAGGCGTAACTAGAATGATAAAAAGCAGAACAGCAACAAAGAGGATTTTGAAAATCTTACAGTTCGTTGTCCAGCAATAATTCTTGAAACGGAAGCTAATTTCAAACTTCTTTCACCACTGCTACTTATCCAAATCAAAGATGATTCATCCTACAGAATGCATATTAAGACCAAAATTAGCATACAGATATGCACAAAGAAAGTGTATCTGGAGATATTGTAAGCAAAATCATTGCTATATGCCTATATTGCATATAATGTTTGTTAAGTGTCCCAAATTGAAAATATAAAATATAAAATATAAATAAATAAATAAATAAATAAATAAAAACATTATGGGTTTATAAGGTTGGTTTGTTCCATGTGCATTATAGCCTAGTTGAGTGATCTGGCCCAATATTAGAATATTAGATTATAACATGCTATCAGAGCTTATTCGGTTCACTTTGTGTTCACCCAGTTGGGTCCCCAATCCCAAGCCTGGTTGTTAAGTGCACTTCAATAGCATCCAGAGCTTGTAATCAACCAGTTAGATTCAAAATGGCCAGATTGTCCACTTGAGGAGAGTGTTAAGAGTCTCACATTGTAAATCTAAAAGAAAACATATAGGTTTATAAGTAATAGTTATTGTGCGGACCATGGTCCACACAGCTGTGTGGACCACGGTCCAATATATATTTTTATAATTCATAATGTACATTATTCTAACACATAATGTACATTATTCTAACACATAATGTACATTATCTTACCCTAGAAGTTTCATTATTCCAACACATAATATACATTATAATGTACATTATTCTAACTCATAAAATTCACCGACATCGTTTTGGACAGTGGTCCACACAATAATTTGCCATTTATAAGATCATGGGTTATACTAGTTAATCGATTGGATTCAGTATTTTAGTGTTGTTTGACCCGTGTGCATTATAGCCCAGACTTTGGCCCAATCTTAGATTATAACAATATCTAAGCAGTTGAAACAAAATGAACAGGTAGGTACTCAACTCATAACACAAACAGAGATATAAAATAATTGTACTACAAAAGTTAATTTACCATAATTGGATGCCAAGATTACAAATTGAGAATAATGGCATAAAAAAGTGAATGAAAAGACAGGCTATATTTCAGCAATTTCCATAGGTAAAACAGAATGCATTGAGTGAACAGCATGAACAAGAGCTACAGGTTCTAAACTCATGGATAAAAATGTGGACCTAGATCGCAGATCAAGACAGAAAGTAAAGAAAGCCAATTTTATAATTTAAGAACACCACCACGTTTAGTTTATTTGAGCTAATAATTACCTCCTCATTTTGGATGATCTTTTTTTCCAGAGGCAAATTAGGACCAATCATCAGACAAGATATGCGTTATGCACTTATGCACTTATGCTAGCAAGTTTGAGAAGTGAAGCAAAATGCTCATTAAGATGGTAGCAGCTAAGATGGAAATGTAAACATATTGTTGTGGAAATAACATTGAACCATTGTACAGTTGAGAAAATTTATTAAGGCATCTATTCCACTTATTACCAAAAGAAGGTGCCTACTTCATCTAATTATAGTTGCCAACCACTCATTCAGAAATTGCAGTCAAATTAAGATGTGATTCACAAAGTTCGAAATTGCAGTCAAATTGTTGTGGCTGTGTTATGGAAACCCTGAATACATATGAGAATTGTTAAAGGAAAAGGATTATATATATATATAGGCATTTCATAACTATAGATGCAATTGTCCTCTCTCTATATATAGAGAGAGAAGTAGATGGGCTTAGCCCATCAGGCCATCACTAAGACCCTTGGGCTAGTTGATTGTTAAAGGAAAAGGATTTAATGTCCAATTCGGACATGGATTCAAAAGTCAAAATTTGATTTTTGGTCAGCGACTGCAGTTAACAGTTGAAAGGATAAGACTTATGCTTCAATTTGAAATTGAAAATTCAATTGAATTTAAATTGCTAACTGCCATTTGTTTTGCCTATAAAAGGCAGCGTATGCATGCATCGAGGACAAGGCAAAGTACGCCGTACAGCATATGAGGAAATGGTTGGTTGAAAAATATTTTCCTATTTCCTATCTATGGAAAATAGATTTTCTTATTTTCTAGTTTTTTCCAAGATTGATCTAATTGAAGTATTAGTACTTCTTTATAAAACACACTTTGACAAATATGCCCTCGTATTCACCCTTTTGATAGAATTTGTCAAGCGCCTAAATTCAATTGTTACACACTTACACCTTCATTGTATCTCAAAAGTTCTTATCTGTGATTATCTTGTTGCTTTGGTAAGGGATTGATAAGAAACTTTTAGGAAAGTGAACCTAGTCCATTTATCCGGTTTTTATTCTCTTAACCCTTGTTCATACTAGAGCAAAAATATCCAACATTTAACATCAACACTAAAATCCTACGGTTAGGGTTAAGATCAACAGAAATAAAGCCAAATTTAAAAAATAAATAAATAAAATCATAGGAAAGGGCTGGACAGCAGGGATATTTCTTGCAACATTACCAGGTCTGAACCCAGGGTATTGCATTGTACAAAAATTCTGAAGTAAAATAGTAAAGCAAACTACACTACTATAGTTTAAGCATTTAAACAAATTCATAGAAACAATTTGGCAATAGAGATCATTTTTAGAAAACACTATCCAGCCAAAACCTCCTTAACAGTAATCCTGCCATAGCTAAAAACCACAAAATTATTACAAAAAACACACTTGCCATAGCAGTGACGTTTTTTGTTCACTATTTATATATCCCTTCAAGAATCTAGACTGAATCCTTTTGCAACAATGTCAACATTTTTCAAAATCCAAACCAGCACTATATTATTTTACACAATCACAGCAGAGAAAATTATAATAAAAGATAGCTAGCTTATAGTCATAAACAAATAATACCAAAGCCAAAACTCTGATGGTTTAAGATATAGAAAACTCATAGATCATTAATAGTTAATTCTACTTCTGATCCTTCTAGTATAGTGGCGCAATTCTATACTAGCTGAAGACCTCCAATTTTGAAACCTTTACTCCACTACTTTCAGAATTATTCCAAATTCATCCCAAATGTCCATATTGCATTCACGTGTAGAAAGGTGAAATTGGTGAAATGTCATTCAAAGTGAATGCATTTAGAATATTTTGAACTGGATATGGAACAATTTTGAAAATACAAGGACTAAATGTGTTGAAATTGAAAGTTAAGACATAATTTGGAATTTTATGTATACCCAAGGAACAAAAATATGGAATTAACTCAATCACTGACCATAGACATAGCAATTACAATAGCAAAGATTGACTTGGAATTTGGAAACATTTAACTACATTACACTATACCCAATTTATGTTATAGGTCTTAAGTGAATATTATTCCTAAGCAAGCAAAACCTAGGTAGGAAAATGTGTGAATATAAATCTTAGGAGGTGTTTGGTTCAAGGAATGCCAGATTACTTTAGGAATGTCAAATTCCTGGGAATGAGCTTAATTTGTGTTTGAATAAAATTACAGGAATACAATATTATCTTGTTTGGTTGAAGATTATGTTTTATATCATAATAATCATTTTACTTTAGTGCCCTAAACTTATTTTCATGCAATGTAATGTATGTACACACAAAATACAAATGGCTACCAATACCCAACCAATATTCTAATGCACAAAAAGTTTAGGTTTATTTTACAGCAGCAATAAGCCAATAAAAATATATCCTTACATAAATAGGCTTGTTATGAAATAAAAAATTTAATAAGAAGGAAAACAAATGGAAGTAGAAAGTGAAACTTCAATTTCAGAATGGTAGGTTTGAGTTCATGTTAAGATTTCAAGACTTCAGAAAGTGTAGATTATTCCCTTAAGAGGCAATAAAAAAGTTGGTAATCTGCCTGAGTAACCTCTACGAACGTAATTTGTTATTTGTTGTAATATAAATATGAAACAACAAAGGAATTGAATATGAACCAAGGTAAAGGGAAAATAGAGGAAATATGCATTGAAATCCCAAAATACCTATGCTTTGGGAAGAAATCACATCCCCGGGAAAATGGAAAAAAATCTTATGTGCCAAGCATTTTACATTCCTTGGGAAAAACACAAAATGGGAATATAGGATTCCAATGCACAAATTCCCTTGGTAATTTCATATGACTTGAACCAAACACCCCCTTAAGGGCTCATAAAACTATATCAATAGCTATGAGTCATCAGTGTAGTTTATAAGAGGTACAACTATATGTCTATATTGTTCCCATACTTAAGGGTTATCCCTTTTAATTCAAAGCATAGCTTGCAAAACTTAAATAGATATAAGTGAATAGCACAAAAAATATACAGAAACCATGTTACAAAACTAAGGCTCAAGCAAGTAAATATCCCTTGTTTAGTTTACCTCTGAACATGATTTTAAAATAATTCAAGTATAAAATGGCAGTTTTTGTTATTAGTTCAAAACACTAATTATTTTTATTTTTGAAAACCAGTTAAACGACTATAGATCTATAGTTCATAGGGATAATTCTAGAAGACAGACACAATTAAAACAAAACAACTAACTTCCAAGAAGAAATTAATAACTATTTATCTCACTGTGCATAATTTCTGTTTTCAATTCAACAATGCAGCATATTTAAAGTGTAGTGACAAAGATAATAACTATATTTAAACTAGTACTTGAAAATGGAAATAATCATGAGATTATATTTGCATGTCCCTAATGCAAAGTGAATTGAAGGGTAGCCAACTCCAGTAATCAGCTAGACCATTTATTAGTGAACAAGCACACTATTGTAACCATAACATGCATGTTAGGTGTATTGTGTATAACAAGTTCCATTCAACTTACATGTGAAAGTCTGAATGGACAGAACTTAGGTTTTCCCTTGCGCCCATATTTCAAAAGCTGAGCGCCTTTCTTCAAAGCAACAAATGCCTGTACACAGTAAGATAATGAGATGAAGCAAATGTAGGATACGATTGTGAGAAGCACACTGCATAAAGAACACTTGAACCCAGAAAAGTTATAGGCATAAGAATACAGAGCACAGCTTTAGGAGTTTGACTAATAGCATATAGAATAAACTATTAACATCAGCAATTCTATTCTAGGAGTATCCCTTCCATTCCAGATAAAGAGAATAGGTGAGTACAAAAAAAGCATTCCCTCTAAAGCATAAAATCTGGACTTTGCTATTGGGCAGATCACAAGTAATTGTAGCCTACCTGACGTGTTCCAGGAACACTGAACAATAAACACCATACTTATTAGAATAGTGGCAATAACCGTTTTGATAATTCAGTGGATAATTAAATTCAGTTGGAGATAAACAGCACATTAGCAGAAAAGTGGCCATTTGAATATGAAACATATTCAAAAAAAATGGTGTAAATAACATTTACACTATTTCCTTTCACTAATTTTGGGCAACACTTCTTGACTACTAAAGGTTTGTTATGCAAGCAATAACCATTATACATATCACAACTATGGTTATTAGCCATTCTTAAGATTCAGTGCATGGATATTGCCAGCTGGAGAATATGCAGCATATTAACAAAAAAGTGGCATTCCCAGATGGAACATATTCAATAAGTGCACATAAAGAGTAGCCATTTACAAGTTCTCTTGCCTTTACATCTCAGAATCTTACTAACTTGGGACAAGTCTACAAAAGGTTTGTTCTATAACATGGATGAGTCTAGTATTGTAACACCATCTCATACACTCAGCACATGCATACGCTCCTCTATCAAAATATTTGTCATTTTCACTACAAAAACTATAGTTGTTCTCAGAAAGTAAATGTAAATTGGAAGCGGGTCTCCAGTGGTTGAAAGCACAGCAATGGAACCTATAAAAATTTCCTTGCCCTGTCCACAGCATAATTAAAAAAAAAAATCATTTAATGATGTGCTTAGAAATAGTTGGACAGCACATTTTAGTAGCATCAAACACTAGTCTATTTCATATAAAACAAGCAGAGTGAAATTCACTTCACAAGTTTATAAAATTATCCTGAAAGGTACTGTACAGAATCTCACATAATGACCATTTTATTTCATTTCATTTCAAAAGTTTTATCTGAAATCCCAAATTAAATAGGATAAAGTTGTTCAAATTCCCAATTACATCACCATACACTTGATGACAATTCAAAACAAACAAACCAAAAAATTTGACATGACGGCATCTTCACATTGAAGATTATACTCGCCTGCTCGATGTCACGGTTGCCATTACTGTAGCTAACAAGATCTGCCATTCCATGTGAAAGCACAAGCCGCTCCGCACCACTGCCTCCGACACCTTCCCCTCCCAAAACCTCCGGTCATCATCAACTCCTCCACCGGCGGCGACAACGAGCACGGCACCGTCCAGCCCGCACACTACCATCCAAACGAAAAAAAAATAAATAAATAAAACCAAGCCCTCACCTATCTCCTAATCAAATTAACAAAACTAACCTCCAAATTCCAACTCCAAATAAACCCTAGAAATCCTCCGGATCTAGAGAACTCCAACGGACACCTCTACCAGCTTGTACCCTAGCGCCTCCGTTCAAGGCTCGAAGTCAAAGCGCAGTCCATCATTGACTCCCTTCCGTTTGAATAAATTACGGCGGCTCGGACCGAAAACCGAGCCTTTACCAGCTCCACGGAGGTAGTATCGGCAGCTTCCTCTCGGAAAATTGAAATATCCAGCAACGGAAATGTGCATATATAGAGAGAGAAAGAGAGAGAAGAAGAAAAGTGAGTTCTAGAGAGAGAATAGTTTCCGGCGAACAGTATTTAATTCAAACATTGAGTCAAAGATTAGGAAAAAAGAACGGGGAAATCGTCAGAGGAAAGGAAAGAAAGCACTGTTACTATGTATTTTTCCAATGCATTCCTTTTGCAGTTCTCGCTTTTTTATCCTTTTTGTTTTCACGAAAAGAAGGAAACTTGACGGGACATTTGTGACTTTTTACTTCTTTTTTTTTTTGTTTTTTATTTTGAACACTTTTTTTTTTTGTTAAGAGGTGTTTGGAAAAAAAAAATGATTTCTGAAAATATTTTTTAAAAAATAATTTTTTTTTAAGAGTTAATTCTATTTTTTGTCCTAGATTTATTAGTGGCATTCTACTTTTAGTAATTTTTTTTAAAAACATCCACTTTTGGTCCTAGTATTATTGTGGCATGATCATTTTTTGTCCTTCGTCAAGAAAATCATCGAAATGCTGTTAAATACAATGACATTTTGATCCTTTTTATTCAAAGTAGGTTGACCCGCTATATTTTTTATGTTTATTTTTTGAAACAAAATCAAAATTGAAGACTGAAATGCTCTTGTATTAGACGAAATTTAAATTGTTTTGTTGATAGAGGACCAAAAATGGTCATGCAACAATAATACTATGATTAAAAGTGGATGTTTTGAAAAAAATGACTAAAAGTGGAATGGCATATATAAATCTAGGACCAAAAATGAAATTAACTCTTTTTAAAACATCTTCATTTTCTGTGTCTGATTGCACTAGATATTGACTCGTGCGATACACGAACTAATCTATATCTATACTTATTAATAAAAATAAAATCTTTCATTCTAACTTCTCGCCCAAAACACTCTTATGCTATTAAGGTTTGTAATATTGTAAAATATGATAATACAATTCATATCCGTACTACAATTGTACATTAAAATATGGCAATACAATTTCTAGTACAGTATATTATTTTCTACTTTTCTATTTGTAATACAGTTTTCAATTAAAATTACTAACCGTAATAATATAGTACATATACTTTCCTGTAACATAATTGTTATTGAGTCTACAAAATCATACAAAGGTACGTAAATGTACAAAAAAAATACTATTGTTCAACTTGGTCCTCTATCTCTATACAAATCTGGATAGTCTAGTGTAAACTTCATCCTCTCATCTTGAATCTAACGAAGCATTTTTTTTTCACTGGGTTTTCTAACGAGGCATGAGTATATGATTAAATAATTGCCAAGGGTGAGTGTTATAAATATATTACTAATGACCATTATTTTGAGACTTTTCATTTTCCCCCTCTCCAAAACCCCCATTATGTTGAGAAATGAAGAGTTGTATTGTTGTATATATATACATGTTGATGGATTAGTAAAATGGGGCTTTAGGCAAGATGAAAAGACTTTGAAGTTTTTCTAGGGTTCCTTGTTTCCTCTCCAGGTTTTCTGCTTGCGCCGCTCTCATCCATAAGGCCGCCACCTCCGCTTGCTTCGCGAAGGCTGCGACTGATTCTTCAATCCTCCTCCTCCCATTCGCCGCCAGTAACTCCCTCCGCAACCATCTCCATCGCAGACGGTCCGCCTCCACCGCGTGGTCTCTCGGTTTTCACCCTGCCCATCGGTTGCTCATCCATCTCCATCACCACCGGTCACTTCCCCCTACTTCCATCCACCTCATTTTCACATTGCTAATACTATACATAATTATGTACATTATTGAATTTCGAGTATCATACCTCATGAAATAGTAATGCTAATAATTAGGTTACTGATCGTGTGCATTCTATTGAATGATATGTGTATTCTTTTATATACTTCTGTATATTAATGACCTAATTTTTTATACTTAATATTATTGTGGTATTGGAAACTAATAATGCACAGAATTATATACTAGAATACACATCAACACTCAATATAATACATAGAATCACTACCCTAAGTATTAGCATTCATGTTTCATGAGATATGGTATTGAAATTACGAATGTACAATGTTGGTTTTATCTCCCACGAAAGGGTCAAACAGTAGACCAACACTACCGAAAAATCGACTAACACAATTGGAAAACTATAGTGACTTCTCAGCCTCTTTGTATTATAAATCGCCTTTGAGTACAATGAATTGCTTATGTCTCTCTCGAGACTTAGAACCCCTATTTATACAAGCTAGGAATTATATACTAGAATACACATAATCAATACCCTAAGTATTAGCATTCTTATTTCATGAGATATGGTATTGAATTACTAATGTAAAAATAGAGCTGTCGAAACGGGCCGGCTCGCCAAAGCCCGCCATATGGCGGGGGGGGCTAAAAAGCCCGCCAAAATACGGGCCTATAGGAGGTTGGCCCGCCTCGATCCGCCTTAAGCCCACGGGCCACCAAATTTTAAAAATTTTAAATTTAAATAAAAATTAATATAAAAAAAAAGTAATAAGGATATACTAACCTAATTTGGATAGCTTAAACATATATTAATGTGTTTGTAATTTTTAAACACAATAATAACAAATAAATAATCAAATAGGAGTACATAATGTATTAATCCATAAGAGTCTGGATTAATAATTCCTCATTCTAAACTTGTGGTGGCGGTGATGCTATGGTTGTGTTGTGATGGAGTTGTGGTAATAATTATAATTCGAAAACTAACTTAAAAAAGAAGAGAGGGAAGGGATATGAAAAATAAAGGATTTAAAATATGTTTTCCACTTTAAAAATTATGAAGACATTTTTCACCAAATTAAAATTTTTTCCGTTGAAGATTAACCAAAATAAATAGTTTTTTTTTTAGAATAAAGGATTAATTCATTAAATCACGTAGAAGAATGTCTACAAGAAAAGAAGGATGAATGTCAAACCATTCCCTACAACCTGACTCAGAAAAGGCTTCCCGTGCAACAGAATGAGCGGTACAATTCGCAGATCGCTTTACAAAATAGAAAACAACATCATTAATCTCGGATGCTATTTCTCTAATATCATCAATCAAATATCCGAAAGCAGAATTAAAAGAAGAAGCGTGGATAGCATGATAAACTAACTGGGAATCCATTTCCACATCCACCGCCCCCATGCCCGTGTTCTTTAGCCAGCTTAAAGCTTCCCGAAGAGTCAAAGCTTCAGCTTCTTTAACCATATAAATTCCTGGCATCCTCACATTCTTGGCTGCTAGAAAACGTCCATCATCGTCACGCAATACCTAACCAATACCCATTGCATTACTACTTTGAGAAATTGCTACGTCAGTATTAATTTTTAATCGACCACTGCTAGGCTTATTCCAGTGAACCTCACGTATGCATGGATTCACATGTTGAGCAGGAACATTAGCAATCTTCCAATTCTCTAAAAAAGATAAAGCCCTTGTAATTGTGAGGTTGAGATCAAAAGCATGTACATTCCAAACACAATCATTTATGCTATTCCACAACCCCCAACAGACCATAGCAAATTTAGATAAAGTATCACCATGCAGATTACTAACACATTCAAAAAACCATTCACTCACATTATCAATACTATGGGATGTCGGCACTCCCAACACTTGCCACACTCGAACTACATGACGACAACGAGCAAACAGATGCAACGCAGATTCATCCACCTCCCTGCACATGTGACAAGATAGTGAGCATACAACATGTTTGGAATTCAAAGCATCTCTAGTTGGAAGGTATGATGATGCCAACTGCCAACATAACATCTTCACCTTGGGTGGAACATGTAAACTCCAAATTTTAAACCACTGATGACCATTAGTAGCCACCATTGTAAGATTTTTATAGCATGATTTAACAGTGTATTCTCCCTTCTGATCCCAGTACCAAGTCCAATGATCTTGCGGCTTCCGGACACTAACAGGAATATTAAGGATTAAATTAGAATCACGATCATTAAAAACATCCTTAACACAATCCACATCCCATCCCGTACCTTGTTCATTTAAAAGAGAAGAAACGGGAGCTTCATATATTGATTCATGCAAGACTAACTATACATATGGATGTTCATCCACCGGGAGCCAGGGGTCTGAGCCAATTATAGTGTCAATACCATTACCAATGTTACGCCTGCACCCTTGTTTTAAAATTGATTGGACTGCCCACATACCCCTCCAAATAAAGGAAGGGTTACTTCCCTCTTTCGCATCAAAATATGAACAAGTCGGATAATAACGTGCCTTATAAACACGTGCCACAAGAGAAGAGGGATTCGTAACAAGGCGCCAAGCCTGCTTTCCCAAAAGAGCTTTATTCATTTCATGCATACGCCTAAAACCCATACCACCGGTTATCTTTGGGTTGCAAAGCCCCTCCCATGAGTGCCAACGCAAGCCCCTACCATTTCCAACCGATCATGTCCACCAATATTGGTTCATAATTGTTTCAATCTCTCGACACAACCTCAATGGCAACAAGAAAACCATCATTGCATAGGCCGACATAGCTTGAGCCACATTCTTTAAAAGGACCTCTCTCCCTGCACGAGAGAGTAACTTTGCGTTCCAGCTACGAATTTTTGTGAGAATTCTATCCTTCAGGAACCCCAAAATTGTCGTCTTCCTCTTACCAACAAGCGATGATAGGCCAAGGTACTTTCCACTAGTTTCATCCTCGGTCACACCCAGAATAGCAGTAACATTACTACGAGCAGGCTGGGAGACATTAGCACTGAAACAAACATTGGGTTTTTCATAATTGATAAGTTGGCCAGAAGCTACCGAGTAAGTATCAAGGACATACCTCATTTCTTCACTTTCTTGGACATTTGCTCGCATAAAAAGAAAACAGTCATCTGCGAACAAAAGGTGAGAGATTGGAGGTACACCTCTCGCAACACATACACCATGCAGACTTCCCATCATCATAAGTCGTTCAAGTAATGCACTTAAACCTTCAGCCACAAAGAGGAATAAGTAAGGTGATAGTGGATCCCCTTGATGGAGTCCCCTACCTGGAATTATAGGGCCAAGATGACACTGCTCGTGGAGGACGTGATATTGAACCGAAGTAACAGTCTGAAGCATTAAAACACAAGGTCTTTGGCCCCAAAAAAGACTTTTGAACCGAAGTATGAAAAATTGAAAATACTAAAAATTAAAAAAATGATTTTTTTTTAGTACTACTGACTCTGTTACAATATAGTATTGCCTACTGAAGTACAAAAAGTCAACCGTTGCCTCCACTGAGACGGTGTAAATCAGACACTAGGTACCACTAAAACACAAGGTCTTTGGCCCAAAAAAAGACTTTTGAAAGTTATTTTAAGATTTCGTGATACTAAAATAAACCATGCTATCCCTGCCACATGGAAATATGTTAAAACCGTTTGCAATATGTCGGTATTTATTGGTCGTTCTTTCGCATCCTCACGGCGTATGATACATCTCAATGCACCGGAAACTTCCATAAAATCCATCAACCTCGCCCAAATCTCCCTGATCGATACCGCGCGTTGAGCAGAAGGGTGATCAGAGCTAGGGTTCAACGGCACACTCTGTTTCTTTCTCGGCTTCAGGTTTTCCCTCTACAGCCCCCTTCAGTGTATAATACATATATATATGATCTATGAATTGATAATTTAGTAATTGTTTGTCTATAAGGGAGATGGGGGATGCGTACTGGAATCGACAAGCGCCCATGCATCAACCAGCAGGATTGGTCAAACGGCCTCGTTCTGACTATGGTACAGTTTTAGCGCATTCAATTTTGGGGTGGGGGTTGGGGGAGGGGGGATTTTATTTTATTACCAATTTTTTCTATAAATAGAGCTTTGAATTGTTTTAAAAAAAAAAAGAGCTTTGAATTGTATAGCATATGATAGTCTGAGGAGTGAGGAAGGGGTTACTGGTAAACGGACTGCCACTAAGTATTTCTGGAATGAGTAATGGATTACTTAACTGCAATGGATTGTTGTGTAACTCTGTAAACTCTAAGTTGTTCTAGCATGAACATTTGTAATATTTAGTTAAAGCTTTAAGTACTCTGGGCTTGATTAGTTAATATTATGAAAGCCTAAATGGACTGGGATTGAGGTCATGACTCATGAATGCTTGAGAGCTTGCCAATTTTTTCAGAGACCAAGTAAAAATGTTCTAATAAATGAGCAGTAGAAAGTGTGTACATCACTTGGAACTTTATGGAACATAATTTCTTTTCTTTTTTGTTTTTTTGTTTTTTGTTTTTTGTTTTTTGTTTTTTGTTTTTGTTTTTTTTTTTGTTTTTGTTTTTGTTTTTGTTTTTTCTTTTCTTTCCATTCCTCTTATCTTATTCTATTTTGGTGTAGTGTGAAATTTACTCTTCAGCCATGATGATATCCTATTTACTCATGTGACTTTGAGTTTAGTCTAATATTTATCGTGTGGTGTTCTAAATCTATATACTATTCTTTCTCTTTAATTATATACATAATTGAGAAACTTTGCTATGAATACCCTGATAATTTTTTCAGTCTGTTAAATTGTCTGGTATACTCAGCTAGTGTTTGATGATGCAAGTTCTCTTAAAATCATAACATTAGAAATTATAAATAGGAAGATAATTGAATGATTTGGCTAGAAGTGAAGCTGCTATGAATGGGTAATAATTCAAGTTCTGTTGATGTAGTAACACTAGAAATGGAAATCTCGTACTGTGGTTAGTTGATTAGAAGTGCAGTTGCTATAAATTGGTGAATAGATTTGCTAGGTTGAGAACCCTGCTTCCATATTAGAAAAAAAGGTTTCCATTTTTGTCAGATCCAATTAGGAGACAAACCTATCACAACCACGCTGTTGCTGATTGGTTAGTGCAACAGAAGCTGCATAACAGTTCCACTTGATCCTGAAGTTGGCAGTCAAATATTTTAACATCACCTCATTTCCATATTTTTCTAACATGATAATAACATTTCATTGATAACTGGCCCTGTACTGCTTGGGGATTTATGATTTATTTTTGTCCTTTAATGTGGATTGGATACTACATAAATAGCTAGTATATGAATGCCTCAGTCTCTGTTTGTTATGTCTGCTTGTAATATGCTCTGTTTGCATATATATATAAATTGGGAAAAATGTGAATTTGTTAAGTGCTAGTGCATGCAATCCTATGTCTGCATGAAATTCTGAACTTATTCTAAGCCATTTTCTAATATGCTGTAATTTTAAATCACTTCTATCAATTCATAGATATTACGCCACCAACAATGCCTGTGGCTCCGGACATGCATAATTATTTTGCACGGGATGATGATCGTGGCATGACTAGGATAAAGGATACACAGACAATTGGATCAGCATATGATCGTTATCTTCAGAGTTCGGTAATCCCAAATACTTACTATTGCATTCCCTTTGCTCAATTGGACCTATAATTGTACTCAATATTATGATGTTGCCTTTTATAGCATGTTTCTTCTTTCTCTTCTGGAGAAACTAGTAACTATAAAGGAGTTGGAGTTGGAGCTGGAGTTGGGTTGGGAAGAGTTGGAGGAGGTGATGTGATGCCTGGCCTTGCAGCACGTGATCCTGTTGCTACGGCTCGGGCTGCTGTTGCACCAGAACTAGTAACAAATGGCAGAGGTATGGGATATGTCGGTCGTTTGCCTGTGGATGCAATTGCTAGACCTCGTGAAACATTACCTCTGCCTCCTGATGCATCAAGCACACTATATGTTGAGGGGCTTCCCCCTGACAGCACTAAAAGAGAAGTTGCACGTATCCTTTTAGATGCTAAAAGAGAAAGCAATGAATGAATACGTATTTACTTCTACAGAGTATTTGTCTTGAATGTGCTTTTCTTCCTTAACCCTACTATAGATATATTTCGCCCTTTTGTGGGCTACAAAGAAGTCAGACTTGTTAGGAAGGAGAGCAAACACGTATGTCAATCATCATTTTCTAACCCATACAGCCATCCGCCATTTTATTCCTTTGTTCTCGAGTTTAGTCTCCCAATTGTCATTACTAATAAGATTTCATTTCCAGCGTGGTGGAGATCCTCTTGTTCTTTGTTTTGTGGATTTTGTAGATGCAGCCTGTGCGGCCACTGCTTTGAGTGCTCTGCAAGGTGATCCATTTAAGTTCTAAGATTCAATTATTGTTGGTGGGCCTTTAAAATATAATTTTATGAAGATATTATTGTTATTAAGCTATTTATGGAGTGCAGTTAATGGTTAATGGTTAATGGGGAATATACAAGGCATAATGGTGAATACTAGAGCATATTTTCTTTTTCCCCCAAAAGGTTGAATCCCCAACCCCAAGGGCTCCCCATACCCGGGCCTGATAGAGTATTTGGGAGGATGTAAATTACGGTAACTTAGTGGCCCAGCAGACAGGGCCAAATGTCGGTGCGCACAAGGGATATGCCCACTTTAGGCATAATCCCCACACCCCACACTACCGCTGCCGACTTTTGAACCTTGGTCTTCTCTCCCAAATACTGCCTACTCGAGCATATTTTGTTTAAATAATCTGTAGTATGATATTTTCACTCTACTCTCATCCACGTGCATGTGAACATAGTGAGATTAAGAGGGAAAAGTAGTGCCAGGATGAATCATCAATTCCTCATCCATCTTATTTAGGTACTTAATAAGGCATGATATGAATACTATTTGTTGTGGCTGGTTTGCCAGGATATAAGATGGATGAACATGACCCCGATTCACCCTACCTGCGGCTACAATTCTCCAAGTACCCAGGCGCGAGATCAGGAGGCTCTGGAAACCGTGGCAAGCAGCGATAAAGACAGCAGACCTAACTATTTGTATTAATGCTTAACACCCCACACCACACCACACCGAATATGGGACATGCAGTCTTAGAGAGATTTTTGAACCACATTTAGCCAATTTCACACAATTCTATCCTTGTTAGGCTGTTAGATGGAATCACAGTGCTTCTTTTTCTTTCATCTCTAGCCAGCAGAGTGTATGTTGTATACTAGTTTTTTGTCAATGAGATTATTTTTGTTGGTAATTTTTTTTAAATGTAAATTTTGTTGAATCATGGTCCGACGTGAAAATAAGATTTTGTGTGCAGGGTGGAGGGGGGGGTGGGGGGATGGGAGGCTGAGTGTAATTTTTTAAGTCAACAAAAACATGTTTCCCTTTGGTCATGTTTTGTGAAGTACCACCTAACTAGACTTGGCAATTCGTGTATACAGGTTTGTTAATGGGCCAACACGATAACGACACGAACACGATAAGGCTAAACACAGACACGACATGTTAAGGTTAACATGTTCAAATTTTTAACACGGACACAAACGATTTTGTTGGTCCCGATAGGGTAGGGAAAAGTCTAGGGAGGGGGGGGGGGTGAATAGACTTTTTGACTTTTCGACTTATCTAACTTTTCAAAAATATTATAACACTTCAACAGAAAGAATCCAAGTGAATAAATTCAACTTGAATTACGCAGCGGAAATAATAATACGGTAAAGTGCTATAATCAAAGTTACGCAAAAATTGGAGAGCTTTGCAACATGCAACACGTTAGAAACGTCAGAAATAACTCAAATACTGAGTATATAAAGTTTGTATCGCATGCGGACGTGGGAACTATCAAACCCAGATTAAAAAGTATATGCAAAGAATAGTTGGGTTCGTAGCATAACAATACATAAACTTTCACAGGATGAGGTTGAGTATGCAAATATGTTTTGCATGTAAAAAGGTGATGTCACGTGAACCAATAAAGCACTTAGCAATAAATGTGACAAAATATGTAATGCATGCAATGCTCAGATGGATAATTATGCAAGCAGATATATGAGCAGATAAAGTAAATGACACAGGGATTTATAGTGGTTCGGAGGTCTCCTACTCCACTTTCTCCTCCCTCCAGGAGAGATTCCACTATCTTCAATCACCCAGATACAATAGTGGATCTGTGCTCTTCTAGCACTCCTCTACTCCGAATGCACTTTCGCTACAGCTACACTCAAACCCGAACGTCTTGCACCCAGCTACGTTCACGAGCGTCTTGCACCCAGCTACGCCCTTCAAGCAAGTGTTTTGCACTCAGCTACACTTAGTCTCCACGAGTGTTCTGCACAAAGCTACACTCCTCCGAGTAATTCGCACAAAGCAATCAACCAAGTGTTTTGCACCCCAGCTACACTTAGTTTTCCTTGAGTGTTTTGCACAAAGCTACACTCCTACAATTTCTTTTCAAGAAATAAAGTATTTCTCTCTAAGACTTGATTTCTCTCGTCTTTAGCTCACTGCTTAGCACTTTCAAATCTGATATCACTTGTAGTGTTTTCAGTGCTAATAATTTTCCTCTGTGTCGTGCTCTTTTTCACGTATCTTCTTTCTTGTCAAGTGCATATTTTCTGTATCAAGTCTTCTTGGGTTTATATAGCTAAATTAGCTATTTGCCCGTTGTAATTTTTCAGAGCATTAAATGCTTTCAAATGGTCTTCGTCAACTTTGATGGCTCTGTCAAATGAATTTGAATTTCTGCTTCTGATAATCCTCTAACGTTCTTCTGCAATCACTGATATAATTTTCCTTGTAACTTGTAGCCATCCATCCTTGACTTTGGTAGTGTGAACACTTGACTTTGTTCATAACCCATAAGTCAGGTTGCTCTAAAATATATCCGTTCGGTGACTCTTGCTTGAGCATAATTAATGCCTCTGAAAAGTATACTGACTTTTCTCATAATGATCTTCAGCTTCTTGTAGCAAGATTATTTGAATTCACCTTTTGGAGTCATCCTCATGCCATATTTAGGAAAATAATATTTTCCCTTTTTAGAAGTGTTGTTGGCAGTATTGGACTCCTTTGGAATAAATAGACCATCCTATTTTTCTCCTTGGTTATGCCATACTCAGCCTCAAAAATGATTTTTGTTCTTCCCCCTATTGATTTGGATCTCATGTAAATCATCCTTATGCATGGCATAATAGGTTGACCTTTATGTGTAGGTCATCCTCATCCTCCTTCAAGAATGCACATGGTTAGCCTCATCCTCATAATAACTTGTAGCTAAGTCATCCTCAACCTCATATTTAATTCCAAGAGGCTAATTCATCCTCATCCTCATTCTTGATTTAAATTTCGGTCAAGTCATCCTCATCTCCTTTTTGATTTCGATCAAGTCGTCCTCATCTCTATTCTTTATTTGAATTTCGGCCAAGTCAACCTCATCTCCATTCTTTATTTGAATTTTCGGCCAAGTCATCCTCATCTCCATAAATTAAAGAGGCAAGGTCATCCTCATCACCAAAGTCCTCAACAAAGGATTGATTTGTGAATTATTGAGTAAGAATTGAATAATTAAGGACTTAATTGATAAACTTGATAGTTGAGGACTAATTTGTAAATTATGACATACTCGATGGACCATTTTGGGTATTTACTCTCTCTCTCTCTCTCTCTCTCTCTCTCTCTCTATATATATATATATATATATATATATATATATATATATATATATATACACACACACACACACGGATCGGTTCAAGCGCGGTTCAAGCGCGGAAAGGCTTCTAGGTGAAAGATTGGGTGAGATCTGAGTCGTTGATCAAATCTAGATCAATAGCTCAAATCAATGAAAATTAAAAAAAAAAAATGTGTGCCTGCAAAGAAACAAAGCACCTTAACCTTAAGTATTAAAATAATAATTATTATTAATGTTATAATTATAAAAAATAATTCATAGTTAACTACAATTATTTATTAAAATTATAAATTATAAATTCATATAAAAAATTAAAAATAGAATAAATATAAGTTTTTACTCGTTACATATATACATATATGCACGCACACACACATACATACATAGCAAGAATCAATTCAGAAGTAGCGAGTTGCGATGATATTAAGAAATACGGAATATAAATTTGAATAAAAATTAAATAAATATAAACATTACAATACTCAATAACTATTATCCAAACATCTCATATTAAAAGTTGATTTCTAAAATTGCCCTTTGACTATACGAAAATTCTCAAATTAGCCATTTACTTTAAATTGTATCAATAAGTCTTTTTTTTTTTTAGTACTACTGACTCTATTACATTGTAGTATCTATTCATCTATACTTTCTCAATCTATTGTATCAATAAGTCATTTAACTATGAAAACATACATCTCTCTCAAAAAAAAAAAAACTATGAAAACATACATTGTAGTAGATACTTTCTCAATTTCTTGTACCAATAAGTCATTTGACTATGAAAACTTACATATCAGTTGGTCGGATAAATGACAAGGCAAAAAATGTAATTCAAATGTGCGTACGACCTAACGGTGAGAAGTTATATTTGTTGTTTGTTAAATGTTTTGTAGTTTGATGACAAATTTTAATAAATATTACTGTAGTATATTTAAGGTGGATCCAAATTGAATTATTAATTACAGGGTTGGTTGTTCAGGGAAACCATTAAAATTTGAGCTAAGAGTGAATGAAAGACCAACTTAATTCGCTTAATTAAATACTATATTAAATCAAGGGGAAGTGTCAAGTGGGATGAATCTGATTTCACGAATAACTGATACACTGGGGAGAAAAACACAGATATAAAAGTAAGCATCAAAAACATACCAGCTGGCTGCATCAAAAAAAGAAATTCATTTACAGTGACTGGGGGTGGGGGTGGGGTATGGAGAAACAAAAACCCTAGCATTCAATCGTGATGCTATTTACCTCTACTATACTATGATCATTTCAAAATTCTAAAACGTGTAAAAGTGGTAAATGTCAAAATTCTAAAACGTGTAAAAGTGGTAAATGTCAAAATATATGTATATGCCGCATATGGATATTAGATTGAGCGTATTCTTCTATTCAGCTTCCCTTTGCTGCTTGCTTCAGTGGCATCCTGTGATTAGGTAAGTATGGATATTAGATTGAGAGTTTACTTCAAGTTCAAAAGGGGTAGGGGTAGGGGTAGGGATAGGGATATGTAAACGTATGGACGTTTTACCTCCTCAACATTAACATCCTTTAGGAGCTCCTCAAGTTGTACTCTTAAATCAGAGAACGAAGGTCGGTCACTAGGACCTTCTTTCCAACTTCTCTGCATCAACTCAACCAGCTTTGGGTGTGAATCAGTAGGAATTTCTGGTCGAAGACCCTGCCACCACCGCCATACATTTATTTAATTATATGAATTTGGTATACATATCTTAGTCTGTAATGACATGACACAGAGAGCAAACAGCATCTAATATTTTCAGTATCCACCAAACAATATCACACATATGTATAGGGAAAACAACACTTGTGTATATATAATTCAAAATTGCAGTTTTAAGGTACAAACCTGTCTCACACCTACTGCAGCTTGTAAAGGGGTCATGGTGTTATATGGGACCTGCATCATCAAGGAGACAAAGTTTACCTTTCGAAAAGAACAGCCGCGCCGGGGTTTTCTTTCTAAGAGAGATTGATACCTTGGCTGTTGCAAGTTCCCAAAGAACAATTGCGAAACTGAATACATCTGCTCTCTGGTCATACGCTTGATGATTTATCACCTGGGATGAAGACATTCAAACATGCATCACACAGATATTGTTACATAGTGCACAGTCCCAGGGCACTCTCACCCCAACTGCAGACAAAGATTAATTCAAAACCATCAACTACATTCGTAGGATCTCTAACAATCAACCTACTATGTGACAACTGAGGAGAAGGATAAGAATGTTTTTATAATACACACAGTTCACTGTAGATCCAACCCAATGCATGGAAACATCTAGTAATGCAGTTTTAACAACGTATCTGTATGCATTCTATACAAGGACTTTGTGATTTCATACCTCAGGGGCCATCCATCTGTATGTTCCAGTCTCAGCTGTCATAACACCCTCTTTACTCTGGACCCGAGCAACACCAAAATCTGCCACTTTTACAACCTAGTGAAAGATTACAAAATCAATATAAGCAAGTTATACCAAAGATTCACAGGAGAATATAAACCTACAAATAATTGATAAACAAATAAGGCCAACATCTTGGCACAAAGACATATTCAAGTTCACTTCACTCCTCCCCACAGTGATAATATACAGGGTCTTTATATGGTCTCAATACATTAAAAGTCAGAAAATCTCTCAACAGGTAATGGATGAAACTGGGGGAAAAGGATAGTATATTCCAATTTGTGATGCAATTATCAGTAAATTTGCTAATGAAAACAATCCTCAGTTTGAGAAATCAAATGAGTTTTATGATTTCCAAGTCATATCCCAGGCAACTAGAAATTAAAAATAACAGAAGCTTCTAGAAATATGTTCACTTGATCATCCCTATGACCAGATAATCAGTATTCATCCCTTTATGGAATAATAATGATTTTTTCATACAAGCATACACACACCCACTTGTAGTCACTCATCAGACTGGTGAAAATAAGAAATGGAATTATCTTCAGTGTCAGGAGGAATACTTCTTCATTTGGCAAATGCAGAACGCCAAGAACACAAAAAGAAAGAAAATATATTCCAATAAGAGGGAATGTCTAAAAGACCAACATAGGGTAAGAAAACCAACTACTCCAATATATCTTAGCAAAACAATGTACAAACTTTAGAGGGCAGAAGCTCACTAATTGTATTATCATGTTACTCATGTATTGGAAATAGAAGGATAAACGACAAATTCTTCTTTCATTGCTGCAATTAAAGACTGCATGCAAAATGTAACTCAATTCTGTACAGAAGAATTGAGAAGCTAAAATGCAGATAGTAATTGCACACATGGAGAACTTCATAAAAATGTAATCCATTCAAGTCATCATTTATGACCCTGCAACATTGTCCCATGCAATGAAACACATTGTTACCTACTCTGTTCTCGTGCCAAATTGCCAATGTTGAGATTATGCAAAGAACAACAAAAATTTTGCATTCACAAACCAATACCTTGTCTTCATCTATAAGCAAATTTGCAGTTTTCAGATCTCTATGGATTATATTGTTTTGATGCAAATATTCCATTCCTTTGCAAACATCAATTGCAAATCTCAATAGTTGTGAGAGCTTCAACGTATTATGGTACCGATGCAAATAATCATACAAGCTTCCACCAGACATGTATTCTACATGAGGCATTAATAGCAACATATTAGTAAGCGTACATCTCTAGTTTGCATTCACTAATTGAAAAATACAGCTGATGGCAAGAGCTTGCAAATTCATATCCAAAATATGAAACAGATAACTTTAGATACAGTATTAGGTGAGAAAACTATACTCAATTAACAGCTTTAATAAACTAAGAGAATGGACAAATGAACAATAATAAATTACTATAAGAGCAGGCCTAACAAAATGCCAAATGGTGCTACACTAAAGTTGTTCTCAAGCCATCAGAATTACCACACAGACATTAGTCCAAAAACATAGCAAAAACACAGGAAGTATTTGCTACGGATATGTAATTGTGTACCTGTGACAATGCACAACAGAGGTGGTTTTGAGCAGGCACCAATGAAGCGTACAACATTTTTATGTTGAACCTGCCTGCATATAATGCAAAAGACCACATAAAATCAACCAGTAGATAGCCACACAAATATGCCACACTAACTGCCCATAAGGATAAGTACTAAAGTACTTTCTACCCATTTCAAGTATTGATGTTGTTTTCAAATAGAATTGGATATCAAAAATTTATAGCAAGATAAACCAGTGAGATGGGATATGAAGAACACATCTACTAATAAGAGCTACAACTATTTACCTTAAAATAGCAACTTCTTGAGCAAACTCCTTCTTCAAAGTGTCATTTAAATGTTCAGATCTAAGGACCTTCACCGCAACATCAAGACCAAGATATACACCACGATACCTTTTCCACAGAAATATTATAGAGAAAACAATACCATAAGAGGTTACAATAATAGGAAAATACATATAAAACATTACTGAGATATATCTAACTTACAGATCACCACAAGATCCTGATGCAATCTTTTTCCCTATCTTCAGTAATCTTCTGTCAATTTCCCAATCTTCAAATTTTGCTTGTGCAGAAATAGCTTTTTCCACTGATGACTGAGAATGTGAAGAACCAGACCATGACCCCTACGTTACCAAATAGAACCCAAAATTGTCAATAGAAATGGTTTGTCTATGTCAGCTGCTTTGATATATTTAGAAATTAAGAAAAGTAAATAGAAAATCACAAGAAGAAAACTAACATCCAATGGCTATGAATCTCAACCACAAGGTCCTCAAATGCTAGTAAGAATCTTGAGAATTCAAGACATATATATATGATTTTGCATTTGAAATTTATAATTATTTATGGAAATAAAAATAGAAAACAAACTGCTGACAAAAGCAGAATAAAAGTAACAATAAATATATTCTGTTGTGTGGCAAATTAGCAAAGCGTAAGATGGGGAAAAAATCGCTGGAGTCAACTCTCATTAACCAAACTGGACACATAAAATGAGTTAAGGGAGTAGTAAGCAATGCCCTCCTGTTAATGATTAAATAATGTTTTAACCTCAAGGGACATTTTTGGAATTTCATTTCCTAAACCAAAAACAAAATTAGGAGGCCATAAAAGGTGGATTTGCTGGAAAAAATGGTTGGTCCTACTGTGGCGTTCATGCTCTACCCAGAAAAATGTGGCACCTGCTATTGCTTACCTAGAATGCATTAAAGAGGACTACATACACTTTGGTTCATTCTATGTCATTGTGATTGAAAAAATAAATAAATAAATAAATAAATAATTTAGAAGAATCCACTTCTTATTCTATGCTTGCAGTTCAGTCTAAATTCAAGGTTTCAAAGCAATGTGCAGGAGGATCAAAGAGGAGCAAAAAATAGAGACACCAAGGAATTGTGATGACTGCAGCTTTGAAACCTCCCAATTCACCTGAAAAATCACTGTTTGCATGAATAATAACACATCTGTTGAATGGTTAGAGTTTTGTTTTATACTTCTCCATAGCAATGCCTTTCTCTGCTCCCCAAAATTTCTCCCTTCAACATTTGCTCAAAACCCTAAAACTTGTTTCTCTTCAAGTTCTTGTGGGTCCAATACCCAGCAACACAATGCTTAACTAGTTCATGGCTCAATGACAGATAATGAAAAGTTGGCCCTTTGGAGATCCAATTTCAATAATAATTCAGCTCATGTACTGGACAAACATCTCATATATGGCTTTTGTAAAATGGTGAAGGTTTGTTATTTGAGAAAATGAAGCTATACTAGCAAAAATCTGTAGATATACACATGCTATACATTTTCTTCTTCCTTTAGGTTTTAGGGTATGCAATATTAAACAGGTCCCTTAGAGTTTACACTTCATTTGAAAAATGTTGTCTTATATATATACATTGAAATGAAGCCAACTTCTAGCAGAGAAGTTATAAAATGTGTATAAGCAAGTGATTACCTCACTTCTAGCAATTGCCTTTTCCAATTCTTCAAGCATAACCTTTGGATCCTGAGCACAACATTGCAAAGTCAGCAACATTTGGACTCACCACACATTCCTGTCATGCAAGAATATAATCACAATGCTCACTTTTTATCATATATTTGTGCTATCCTATGACAACTACCTTGTGAAAGGTTGTCCTAATGACTTCAAAGATCTATTTTTGTCTCTCATAATCAATGAGAAGAAATCCATGTGAACCTATGCAACTTAGAGATGAAATTAGTATGCATTTACATTGCATCAAATTATAAATGAGGATCATCAAAATTGATTATTTCATGCAAGACTTGGTTATGTTTTAGCAATCAGCAGCACTATTATGCACTGATATCTAAGCACATAAAAACAGAATGTTATATCTAACTAGATGCTGTTAAGGATATAACAACAAAATGTTTAAATCTATGGATGAAATGACAAAACAAACCACAATTTGGCACATCAAAAAGAGATGGGGTTCAACCCAGGCCATTGTGAGGCTTAGCCAACCACTAGGCTATAGGCTATAGGCTAAGACCTGAATCTTGGACAATATAAACCATACCTCAACAGGCCATCCATCCACCACAAATACATCTAACGAGTAGCCATCAGTTGTGGAGAATACATGAGCTTCACGGATGTTAAGTCCTATGTCAGAGAGCAAAGCAGAAAGCTAGAACAAAAGGGAGGAAATCAGGTGCAATACAACTCCAACGCAAAACAAATGATGAGAAGAGAAGTACATTCACTAAAAAATAAATCCCTTCCAATAAAAATATAGAAAAACAATGCTCTAAATGATCAATAATGCATTTTATTGTCTAAATTCTAGTCTCAATCCTTGAAATTATGTAGCTGACCTAAAGTCTAATGAAAATAATGTGCCTTAAACCCATTAAAAAATAAATAAATAAAGGAGACAGTTCAGTACTTTAGTCAGATTCTTAAAGTTTAACAAGGACACTGCTAGCAATCAGAATTAGCTAAGGATTTCTTATTTTGATAGCTAAGGAAGTTTAATAAAGCACCACAGGTGTGCAACCCCAGTCAACCACCAACAAAGAATCCAACAATAGCTACCGTCAATCCCATTTCACAAAAAATCTAGGATGAATTGCAAAAACACAATAAAAAAATTTTTCAGACGCAGTTCTATCTTCCTTTGGATTTTCTATCTTTGCACTCTTACTCCACCCTCCCAATTCCAAACTTCTCAGTTCTCTTTCCATGTTAGGTATTTAGTAGTTCAGTAGTAAGTTCCCCAGTGAATAAAGGGGCTTGGCAGAACCAATGTATGCAGTTTTTTAACCAATTACATGGTTTCTTGAGAAGGAACAATAATTATGCATAACTGGCCACAAAACAGGTGTATATTGGGAAAGAAAGAACAAGAATATAGAATAATAATGAAGATAAGAAAACAAAAATCTAGAAAAATGTACAACAGATGTCTAGAAATCCCACTTATTTTTTCTCAAAAAAAAAAAAAGAAATCCCACTTATCCTAAAAAAGGAAAGAGATTTCCTAGAAATCCCTTTAAGAAACTTGAATCAACTATCAACTTTTAAAAGTTAGGCCCTAGTAGATATCTTATGCAATGATATCCTACTTGAAACATCACAGATCATAATGAAGATAAATCAGGTCACTGTCTTCAATAGTATACTAACTCAAAGTCAGAGAGACAATAAGATTATGGGTTGCACAAAATTATAAGGTGATTCTTTATAAACTACATTGTGGATTATCTTGCATTACCTGGCTAAGAAGCTTGGGCTTGTCAATGGTAGAAAATATTACTTCATGGATTGGAATAAATGAAACCCCCTCCCTGCAATTCACCTTCCAGTGGTCAAGTAACTTTTCATGTGGATAATAATATAAATTTATTATGGGAATAGCCTTCCTAATAGGTTTTGTTATGTTCTTAACGTCATGGGCAAGAAAACATAAGGAAAAAGAAAGAAAGAATAATAGTTGGAACAGGAAAAGAAGAAAATACTGGATTTGCTTGAGACCCAAAACTCCATTAGACCCTTTTTGGGATTAAATTTCTGCCTCCCTTTCATTGAAATTGGTTCCCCTTTTTATAGGGTAAAATACAACTAATAGAATGGCTAAATAAGCTAAGTAATCTGTTGAAATCTTCCAATTTACTTCTAAATATTTAAACTACCTAAATTAATTCGAAGACTAAGAATAATAAGTTAAATAACTATTTAGTAATTTCTAAATAACTATTTATTAGTTTCTAAATAACTATTTAGTAATTTAATATCTAAACTATGTAATATAATAAAATAAGACTTTCCAGCATGCATCAGGTTTGCACTGACATGAGGAATTGCAATGGGGCAGAGCTGGGGCATATTCCCCACCCCCACCGGGGGAAAAGAATTCTTCTCTACCCCTGTCCCTGTGGGAAATTACGGGGATGGGGATTCCCAGTCCCCGGTTAACTCCCCAAAAAGTTATTAAAAAAAATAATAATAAAAACACTTTAAATCCTACAGCAAAAGTTCACCAAATATTTAGTTCTTAACCTTAAAAATATGCATGTGTGTGGGCAGGGAATTGGGTAAAATTGCCATCCCTAACAATTACAGTTTTTTAAACAGCAAGATAGTTCCTGTGTAACAAAGTGAATGTGGTTTTCTTCCAATTTTAAGCTTAATTATCTTTGGCTTTGAGACTGGATCTCTGGAATTACGGAGACTGATTTCTTATTCATAAGCTGATAAACAGCTATTTATTTTATTCACATATATACTGGGAAGATGCCAAAACATTATGCAAATCTACCAGGCAAACTTACTAAAGTATTTAAAATTTTCCAAAACTGCCTAGCTAAGGGAAGTGCAAAGTCAAATTATGGAGTTTTATTGTTTATGATAAAATTCAACAAAAAAATTCCCCCTGATTCTAATATTTGATTATTTGCTAACTAAAAAATCTGTATGCTAGAGTCTCCCAAATGTTTGATATTATAGCCATCTATGTAATCCCCAAAGCTTCTCACTTCAAGTATCAAAAATAGGGATGGGCAAAAAAGCTAGACCTGAAACCCAATCCAAATTAGTCAGATTGGGTGGAACTGAATCAATTATGGTTTGGGGATTTGTGAAATTCATATATCTGTTGTTTATACATATATCCAATAATTATATTCAGAAAGGGTTTGGAAATCCTAAAAATTTTAATCCATTTTCCAACCCTACCCTAATTTTGCCACTTCACCTCATGGCTCTTGTGCAACTATGCTCTAATTCAAGATTGGAGAAGCCCTTGGATTCAACAGATCATTATTGTTGAGCACCAGTGGAGGAGATGACATCTCAGAGAAAGGTGACAGTGCCACCAATATTGGTGGTGCCTCAAAAGGTGAGGCACCAAGCCACCAACTCCTGGAAGATAGGTCATAGGTGAATCTTCACACATACAGTGCTGGAGCAGGGAATTCCTAGAAGAAATCTACTGAGCTTAAAGGGTTATTCATTTTTTATTTATTGATGTTATATTGCTTTGGCTGCTACCTTCCTATGCCTTCTTAAACACATCTAACGAGCCCTCTCTTTCTGAGCTGGTTTAGTGCAGAACATAAGGACCTAACGAAGCTTCACAATTTGGACGTTAAGAGGAATATGAGCTCAAAAGAGCTTGTGGTCCACCTCTTTTGCCTACTAACGAAAACCCCATAGTGTTTAATTCTTAGATGTTACACAGCTAGTGAAATGGTGAGTTCTTTTGTTAAAATGTATGTTGACACAATGTTGATACAATAGTTTGTAGTACTCAATGAAAAAGCTATAACTACAGTGGCTTGAATCTCAACAGCAGTAGCTGTCATATATTTATTCATGTAAATGTGTCAAAGTTGGAGATTCTTAGCAGGCAAATATAATGTATATGGACGAGAGATTGCTTTCAGAGTTTCAGTTTTAAAATTGGGACTCGTGTCGGAAATTTTGGATACCCAAAGGCCAAAGCAAGATCCAAACAGACCAGAAATATTTCAGATACCTGAAATAAATTTTGGATCCCAATGCCCACCCCTAGTCAAAATAAATCAGAATGATGGGTTTAATAGTTGGTCAAAATGATGGGTTTAATAGTTGCTCAAGAAGTTTACTATTAGAAATAAGAAGTTTCAAAAGAAGTTTGCTGAGAAACTACCTTCCGATAATATTTTCTACAGAACTTCCCACCCTTGTGCCATATTTCTTTCTAACATCCAAATTTAGATCCTTAAGCTTAGAGCAGGCTTCAAAGTCATCCAAACTAGTCCTGTGTCAGTGTGTTTTGTATAGTAAGTTGACAAGTAATAGGGCAAAAGAGAGCCGGAAGCAAATACTTATTTAGTAAATGTAGCTTTTCTTATCAAAATGTGAAAATCAGTGATAAAAGTAACTAAAATAATCACCTTCTATCAGAATGCGAGGTCCCTTCGTTTACATTGAAATGTCGCTTTGACATGGAAGAAGATTTTAAAATGTCTTGATCTTCAGTTTCATCGACTCTAGTCAAAAAATTCTGCTCAGCAGGCCAGATAAACAAAAAATGAGGCAATGGATAAGAGAGGAGGAAATAAGCAGAAAATCAATTCCATCAGAAGCTCATAACTATAGTAGCAATAGGTAATGTATTGGACTTCCTAGAGCAATTCTATTATGAGGTTGTTATCTTAGCTCTATGACCTTCCAGCCCCATTCAGGATCCTTTCTCCAGTCTCATCAAATATCATTATCTAAATCTGACTAAATCAATCTATTTTTAGCCAAAACGGAGAATCACCAATCAAGAGGAGGTTTGGCTCACCAGTCACCACTACCCATATAATTAAAATTTAAAACACAAGGAAATACAAGAGAGGAAGATGAAGCCTGGTCTCTAAAGAAATCAAAGATGCAACTAAATTAATAAGACACGTGTTATATGAAGTGAGCTTATTCAATAAGCCACCCCTTTTAAACCCTTCAAAATCTTCTTATCTAGTCTGTTCAAATGTAACTTAATGCTATCAAAAATCCCATTCTGTTCCTATCCTAAGCCCAAACATGCATAAATTAGCTATCTAGCATTCTAGCAAATGCAAAAAAGCAGGAGGGTGAATGCCACTTTTGAGCATCAGTATAAGATGTATTTGCTTGAGCTGAAGCAGAAAGTGAGAAGCAATTAGCAGTTCTATGCTGTATGATGAAATGGTGGAGTACCTCTAGAAAGCGGACATGGTAAGCAAGGCGCTTATCCTTTGCTTGTATGAGAAGCTTTTGATGCAATAACACATCTTCCACGCTATCCAAATTAATATCCAGCCCATAACTAAAACAAAAATTCCACCATAATTGACAAGGTGTTTAAAATTCATGTAAAAAGCAACATTAAATTCTAATCTACATTTTTTTTTTTTGAAACACTAATCTACATTTCATCATCCTACATTTTAATAAAATTTCAATTAAAAAAAGTGAAATGGATCTCGTAAGATATATATATAAATCCAAACTTCCATGAGCTCCGAGTTACATTAATCTCCATATGTTAAAAAAAAAAAAAAAAAGGATCTAAAAGGAAATCCAATTCAATAGGTCTCCCAATCAATATACTAACTTATACTAAATCTACATTAATCCTGTAAATAGAAGTATATCCTTAAGATCCATCTTCAAATAGTCGACACAAGAAAAATAAAGAAAATAAAGAAAGAAAGAAAGAAAGAAAGAAAGAAGAAAGAAAGAAAGAAAGAAAGAAAGATGTTATTAGCGTGTGAGACGAAACCTAGAAGGCAAGCGAATGAAGTGAGCTTCCAACTGCTCCCTGAGCAATTCCGGATTTCTAGTCACCTCCTCATTCCCACTCTTCAACAGCCGGTTGTACACTTCGTTCCTTATGTCGTAAGCTCCTCCTCCTCCTCCTCCTCCTCCTCCTCCTCCTCCGCCACCGGAGCTACCGACGCTCCGAGGCGGCGACGAGCTCTCCCCCATACCTTCTCGAAAATCCATCTATGCGAATGCACTTTCCCGCACAATTTCTGTACAAGAAGGATGAAAAATGAGGCAACCAAAGTCAAATAACTTCCATGGCGGTTGACCAGGCGATCGGAGAGTATCTAAAGGGGGAAGGAATCAGACAGGAATTTCAGTGAAGAAGCGTGAGAAAAATGGTCCGCCATTACCAATAGAAAGTGGAAACTCAGGTCCTTCTTTCTCGCTCTGCGTGTCTGAAGAGAAGAAAACGGAAGGTTTGAAAAACGCAACGAAAGGTGTGAGTGTGTGAGAGAGAGAGAGGCGGGGACAAAAGTGGAGTTGGAACTTGGAAATGGATAGGGTTCTAATAAAGACGTGTATGACGTGTGACAATAACTGTAATAAATTACTCCGTAGCTGATTTAAAACAGAATCATTCAACTTAGACCCTCCAAGTTTGCGCTTGTAACGGATGCACCCCAAAACTTTTAATCCTTCTCTCTCTTCTTCTTTGTTTTTTTTTTTTTTTAAATGTCATATAGGCCTTTGAACTTTACTTATAAAATCAATTAGGTCCTAAACATTTTAAAGTTGCAATTAAATTCATCAACATTGCATTTTGATGCAATGAAGTTCAAAAATTAGTTAGTGACTCACTATCACAGGTCACTACGATTCCAACAACCCTTTGACGCAAATTCTGACAAAAAAACTACCCCTCCATGATCGACGACTAGTCTCCTTCCTTCTCTACGACCAGTGATTGGTCACCGATCATTTTTCATTGAAATTTGTACTGGAAGGGAGTCAGAACCCTAGTAACCTGTGATAGCAGGTTACTAATCAAGTTTTTGACTTCATTGCACCAAAATACAATGTTGATGGGTTTAATTGTAACTTTAAAAAGTTTAGAGGCCTAATTGACTTTTCAAGTAAAGTTCGATAGCTTATTTGACCATTTTCCTTGTTTTTTTTAAAAATAAATTATACTAAGGTGATATCACTTTTGCCGAACTAATTCTAAGCCCATAGAACCCCTCTCATAGAGTCAATGCAGAGGTAAACCGCGAGTCGCAAAATCAACCCATCCGGTCATATTCTTGTCTACATGTGCGCATAGGGGATCCAATCCAGACCTTGCATAATCCTTGGGCCTTTTTTCCATACATGTTTCTAGTAGGATTCAAACCCCCACATTGTTGCATCCAGTAATAATTTTTAAGTTAGGCGACGAACCAAAAGGAAAATGAATTGTGATTCTGTGGGAAATAAATAAGGTTGAAATAAGTACGAATTCAAATTTTATTGTTTGGTAGGTAGGAATATAATTATTAAAAATTTCAATTATAATGTTTGGTTTATATGGAAATTGAAAGTAATCGCAATCCGTAGGAAAAGATGTAGGATTATAATTTATAATGGAGTGACAATTTGGTTCTTACACTCCAAAATTTCGTCCCATGTATTATGTGATTTAAATTCCTATGGAGATGTATGATTTTCAATTCCTCAAATTTGAGAAATTGTAATTCCCCTAACCAAAATTTAAAATTTTCCACTTCTTGGATTTAAGGGTTCATTTGGAAACTTGAAATTTTATTTTTTTTTTTGGAAAATGATTTCCATAAAATGGCTCACTAAAAAATAATTTAATTTTCTAATGTTTGGCTAAAGTAGGTCATAAACCCATCTTTTTCTTTTCGACTGAAAGTTAATAAATTGTATTTTTTCTGTTCATTTTCTTGAAAATGAATAGTACAAGTGGTGATGGGGATGGTGGTGTGGGGGTAAGTAAGGCTGCTCCATAACCAAATTCAACAATTAAACTCTTGACGTTTGGTTAAAGATAGATGAGTCCCTTCCATTCAATCACACCTCCCAAGTTATGAATAAAGGAGGACGATTGAGAAATTTGTAATAAATAGTTATATTAACTTTATATATATATATATATATATATATATATATATATATATATATATATATATATAATAAATAGTATATATTAACTTTATATATATCCCTCATGCGCAATCCACTTGTATGCATACCTACTACCTATATACACAATAATAATTAGATATATATATATACGGAGTATACATACTATATTAGTGAAAACTTTTTGGGGTTGGCCCCCACTAAACCGGTTCCTCTGTCCCTATCATACACACACATATTGCACGTGCAAATATACACACATGCTGAGAAAAATGGTCTAAAATAATTAACGGGTTAACAAGAAATTAATTCTAAAAATACCCATAAGATTAAAAATCGTTTGCCCACATTCAAGAAAATATTCTCCACACCATAAAGCGAAATGGTGCATAAGAATAAACATTAATAATTCATTATCTTTAGTGTTTAATAGATTCTATACACAAATATCTTTTGCTATGATAAAGACCCAGTTAAAAAAAGATTAATATTTTATGCACCGCCGATGTATATATGCTATACACTGGTGGTTAATGAGAAAATGTCACATCATTAAAAAATAAAATCAATATTAATTGGATCCTTTTTTGCATAATATCTAAGATTTAGTATTTTATTAGGAAACTCTTTTATTTTTAATTAACAAAATATATCTACTTTCCTAAACATATTTATTACTTAATTATTATATATCTAATTTCCTACCCATTTTTAATTATTAGATACATTACTAATTCTCCCAAATTAGACACAGTATTACGTAGTATTATTTATTTATTTATAATATATTCAAATATTATAATCAACTATATGTTAGTAAAATCTTTAATTATATTATTAATAAATCAACAATCATAATTAAAATTAATTGATAAATGTTACGTAGCAACTGTGTTTAGTAAAATATTTAATTATATTATGAATAAATTAATGATCATTATTAAAATTGATTGGTAATTCTATTTAGTAAAATATTTAATTATATTATTAATAAATACATAATCACAATTAAAATGAAAGTGAGCTCCCTTTGTGGGGAAGAATTTCGGGAGAATCCGGGTTCGATTTCCACAAGTGACTATTCCCTCTGGCCAGCTCTCGTGCCTCCCAGAGCGAACAAAGGTGGACTCGAACCGTTAAACGGACGGTGAAAGATCCGGTGAATTTACTAAAAAAATAATCACAATTAAAGTCAATTGATAATTAATAAATGACGACGACTTTATTTAGTAAAATCTTTAATTATATTATTAATAAATCAACAATCATAATTAAAATTAATTGATAAATGTTATATGAAAATTTTGTTTAGTAAAATATTTAATTATATTATGAATAAATTAATGATCATTATTAAAATTAATTGGTAATTCTATTTAGTAAAATATTTAATTATATTATTAATAAATTAACGATTATAATTAAAATCAATGATAATTATAAATGACGAGTCTATTTAGTTGGTGAAATATTTAATCATATTATTAATAAATTCACAATTAAAGTAATGGCTTCACGCCTTCACGTGTGATTAACATATATTTACTGTTGGTTAAACAAATAATAATGTATCTAATTGGGATTTGGGAACAATTAACAATATAATGTATCCAATAATTAAGAATGTGTAAGGAAATTAGATATATAATAATTAAGTAATAAATATGTTTAGTAAAGTAGGTATATTTTGTTAATTAGAAATAAAAAAGTTTTCTAATAAAATACAAATCTTAGATATTTTGCAAAAAAGGACCCGATTAATATTGACTTTATTTTTTAAAGATGTGGCATCTTCTCATTAACCGCCGTTGTATAGCATCTATATATTGACGGTGCATCAAATATTAATCAAAATGGTAAATACTAATAGGAGTATCTATTTATGGTAAATTTTAGTTGAACCCTTGAGATCTATAGCAATAACGTCACAATCTATATTCTTCTTATTTTGGAAATTACACTTCCATCCCCAAAAAAAATTGTTAGCTCTAAAAAGTTGTGCACTTTCAATATTACCCTTACTTTTGTGTGTGCGCGTTCGTTTTTGTTTTGTTTTGTTTTTGGGTGCGTGTGTGAGATTTGGATTTCAATGAAATGAATATTTGAAGAAAATGATATGGAATAAGTGGTTTTTTTAAAAAGATAAACAATAATATTTATTTAACTGAGGTCCAAAGACAAAATACTACACAGAAAAGAAGAGACGATTAAGCTATTCCCTACAATAAAACATAGAAAGAGCTTTTCTTGCTAAGATATGAGTATGTAGCTATATTCCCTGATCGTTTAGCAAATGAGATGTACGAATTTGAAAAAAGATGAAGTAAATTAGAGTTTAACATCAAGTAATAACAAATCAAAGGGGGAGTCAAGTAAGCTGGACTTTGGACCTTGAACAACCTTCAAAACATTTGTTTCAATCTGGAAGTGAGTATAATTATGTGTTTTAAGCCAACTTAGAGCTTCTCAAATTACCATTGTTTTTGCTTCTGTTGGTGAGCATGCTCTAGTGTATGGAACATATTTTGCTACCTTAAAGCTTCCATTATCATCTCTAATGATCCAACCAAATCCCATACAGCCTCTTTGGTCATCAATTGTTGCATCCACATTACTTTTTACCCATCCTGCAACCGACCTCTCCCACTTTGTAATGAAATTTGGTCTTTGTTGACTATAGGTTATCTCCTTCTCATTTATAGATTTTCACTCACTTAAATGAGCCTTGGCATTTAACAGAATATATGCAGCAGGGGTATTTTGGTTGTTCCAAATCCTATCATTCCTTGCTTGCCAAATATACCAATAGATTAGCATAAATAGGCTCATTTGCTTACTGCCTAGGGCATTAATGTTCTGTGTTATCCATTCCGTTAAGGAGGTGGAGTGGCTATGAAGTATGTTGATGAGCCTAGATAAAGACCATCATGATGTGGCTAGAGTGCAATCCACAAATATGTGCATACAAGACTCATAAAAAACAACACAAAAAATACACATGCTATCGCAATCAACTCTTCTCATATGTAGTAAATCTACAATAGGTAGACACATATATGCTACAAACTTGCCACATGAAGGTATGAACCTTTGGAGGGGCTTTGATTTTTCATATTTGTTGGTCCCGATAGGTAGAGGAGTGAGTCTAGAGGTGGGGGGGGGGGGGTGAATAAACTCACTAGAGTTTTTGAAAATTTTCGCCACAAGTTAATACCCTTGAGGATAAGAATTTGGTCGGAGTACGATTTTGCTGGGGGAAAATGTTTGTTTCGATTTTATTTTACTTTGCACGATTTAATATTGTTTTAAAACGATTTGGCTTGGTCGATGGTATGCAACAATTAATAATAAACAAGTAAGTAGAGAGAGAGAGGGGGGGGGGGGGAGAGAGAGAGAGTTTTTATAATGGTTCGGCCGTTAACGAAGCCTACTCCACTCTTCTTCACAATAGTGAAGGATTGCACTAATTTCCCTTTTAGCACAATAGCTTCTCCAAGTATGCTTCCTTGATCACTAAGTTGGACAACACACTTCCTCCAGGTTTTTCAACTTCACAAAATTTACTCTGCCTCTTTCTACTTTCACCAAGTAGAGTGTGTTTGTTGAAGATTTATTTTTTTCTTTCATCAAACTGGAATCTTGGCTTGAGTATAGCTTGAATGGAACAATGAAGCAGCTCAAGACTTCCTTTTGTTCTAGATTTTGACTATGAAGTTTTTTTTTTTTTTTTTTTTGAGAATGATTTTGACTATGAAGTTTTTTCTCTCTTTTTCACACTAATCGCTTGTAAATTTTTGAACTTGAAAACTTGTAAGCTTAGAATAACTAGCACCTCATTCTGAATAGGAAGAGGGTATTTATAGGTGTGAAAATTTGTCCCGTTGGAGGGAAGACAAAAATTCAAATCTCCTCTTGACCAGTGTGTAATATCCATTGGGTATTGAGCCCATGGGTGTGAGTGTTAGTACTTTATAGCCGTTTAATCCTTAATATGTGCAGATAATTTGTCTTTTAGTCTCGCATATAAGGACATGAAATTTAATGAAATCTTTGACATTGGGATTTGTTCCAAGGACTTGGTTAGTCCAAGGTAGATCATCCCACACTTTTAAGGTTTTGGATTGTCTGTCGTTCAGAGAATGTTTCTGACTTGTCCCCACGAGTCATGCAATGATTCGTGCCTTAATGCTCAATAAACGAATGATTGACTTTATCATTCGCCTCATAACTCCTCAAATGATTGTTCTTTATCATTCGACTTTGATAAAAATTCAAGAGGTAGGCCTTTCCATGATTTGGCTTTTTGATAACCTCTTGGTCTTTGTCTTCTAATCTTCATGTCTTCAAGCCTTTGGATTCTATGATTCGTCCTTGGTACTTAGATAGTTGAAAGCTATCAACTATAAGCTACATGAATACATAGTTTTTGAACAACAATTCATCCATCGGCTCGTCCTATGCTGCGACTCAATTTGTCTAAGCAAAAATGAGGGGTCTAAACTCCTAACTTTGGTATCATCAAAATCTAAATACACAAGGAGTTCCTAACAATATTATGGACCAACCATTTTTCCCCAAGCTGCTCCATGCCAACTAGTAGTCTATGACAGCTATTGATTGTGAAGTTGCCTCTTTCTTCTCCCATCTAGATCGACTTATCATCTCTATTTGCTCAGTTGCTCTTGGTAAAGTAATGCTAATGATAAGATTTAGATCACTTGAACAAAGATATCATTTATAACTTCACAATCCCAACCTATCACATGGTTAATAAACATGGAGGAAACAAGTTAATCACTTCTGGCACTAGGCATCCCCGTTTCATCTCTCGGGTAGGAGCTAAAACAAAATAAGAGATCGCTCGTTACCACAGTTCCTTGCAAGTCAATCAACACTTGATTTTTTTCTTGAAGGACATATAGTCATTTGTATATCACTAAATTACTATTGTACTTCAGGACATTAATTTTAATTAATTATAAATACTAAGATATTATTTGCTTTTCACAACAAAATCTCCAAGCTAAAAACAAGTAGAATAATACAATCACCAATATGAAACATCTAAAATCCTAGAAACAATACAATAAATGAATAAAAAACCTGGAATTGAGGAATTGTGATCAACAAGAATTAGCAAATTCGCATCAATCGCAGAACTCTGATTTCTTCTACCTGTTGATTGATCCATGGTCAATAGAACTCTGAGAATACAGTCAAATTAAATATGAGAGAGGCTGAGAAGCAAAACAAAGACAAGAGAAGCTAATGAGAAGATCATAACGAAGATAAGAGAGGCTATGACATGGACCTTACTGGGATTTGTCGTCTACCATTGTTAACTATAACAATTTGTTTTTTTTTTCCTAAAATTACTTCAAATAGTGTTGTATTACTTCATTGTCCATGCTACTATGTGGATCATGATCTATAGTAAAATTTGTCGTGGATGCAAAGACAGAGTAAGGATAAGATCCATGTTGGGAGACTACATGCTACCCCCATCTTTAAATTGTGTTGTATTTCATGTCATATAGAACGGTTAAAATAGTTGGTATGATTTAAAATCTCAAGTAAAATTAGTTATTGGGTAAATAAGTGTAAAAAGACAAGAACAAATCTTTATAAAATGTATCTATATTCAAATTCAAATAAGTATACATAATGCAATTTAAGATTTTAAAATAAAAGTATATATATACAGTTGAGTTCCCTCAAATATAATTATACAAAAAATTAATAACGGGAAAAAATATGAAAGATTAAAAAATATGTGAAACTATAAATAAGGTCAGCTCAGCATGGAGTTCACTGGTAAGTCGTCAGGAAAGTGTCGCAGGTTTATTAATATGTAGTGCATATTGTTTTGAACACTAAAATGAATACGAAAATAATACATTCGTATTCGTAAGAATTAAAAGTCACACTGAAAGCCCGAGGAAACAAATTCTAAACCAACGACTATTAGATTCAGAACTAATACATACGACGACGTCTGCGACACGGAAACCCAATAACATAGTACTTAAAATGTAAATCTAAAATTGGTACTACACTATCACACTGGCAAACACAAACCTAGAATGAAGCTGCGGCCTTCTTGGATTATTGGCATCATTTGTGGAGGTCACAGCAACAGTTTTCAATCCCTACATCTTCTGCAAGACAAGGAGGTTTTGAATTCTCATCTTCGTACCAAACCGACCGAGCTTGAATCAATTCGTCAAGAAAACAGTCCAGCTTCTCGACTGTTACACTGGGCATCACGACAACGTGGGACATGTTTCTTTCGCAAGCGAGCTGCCAGCGCCGAACAAACTCCTCGTCTTTAGGTCTCTCAAACACTACAGTGCTACTGAGCTCATTCAGCATTGTACTGATTCCAGCTCCTCTAAGCTTGTCGTTTAGGTAGTGTGCATTCCTAAGACACTTTTGGACTTCTTTCTGGAAGCCCTTGTACCCTTTCCTATTCAGTGTGTACCAGAGAAAGATTGGAGCATGGCCATTTCGGCTTCCCATGATGGTGGCATCCCTTGAAGCAAGGTACTCCACGTTGCTTGAGAGTGCATTGATGTGGTCTAACCTTGTTAATTGAACACCACAGGGCATTGGACATCCCACAAACTTGTGACCAGAAACGCTAACACTGCCAATAGGCTTCTTGAAAGAAACTTTTGGTGCCTGTACATGACAGTAAAATGAGCTAATAAATAACAATAATGATAAATGAGACAATAAGGGGAAAATATAATCTAGACGGTCATACAGCTGACATTCCAGCAACAGCCAGGGTTTCTAGCGTTTGCTTCTAAACTGCCAGAGACAGAACAATTTACCCTTTTATTTAATTACTCAAAGGAACTTGGTCACAGTAAGATGTGAAAGCGAAGAACTTTACCACAAATGATACTTGTGTTCTCAGTTTGGGGATGCTCAAAGGCAACATTTACTTACACGTTTCACAAATGGCATCATAAGTCCAAAGAGGGCTCCATCACAGTGTATATAAAACCGATTATGTGAATACCCACATTCTTCAAGGGTTTGTATAACAAGATCAAGATCGTCAACAGCTCCCTTCACAGTTGTTCCTGCAATTAAAGAAAGAAATGAACTATTAAGAAATATGTTGCAAGTAGGCTTAATTTGTGAAAGGGAGAGTGAAGCAAGGTATTGTACCTATGTTAACATTGATAATAGCTGGTTTATCTTTGTTAGGAAGAAGATTAATCTTGAAGTCTGCACAATCAATCTCACCAGTGATTAAAGTGTTAACCTTTACACATTCCATTCTATACATTCGTGCAGCTTTAAACACTGAATAGTGTGACTCTCTTGAAGCATACAAAATTCCATCAGGAAACACTTCTCTCCTGCAAAGTGAATTTAACATTTTTATATGGACCATCCCCTCAGACAAACTCACAAGCTCAACAGAGAAAAGGATGTATTCACTAGCGAAATGAAAAATTTACTAACCCAACAAGGATTCCATGAAGATTCCCCTCAGTCCCACAGTTTGTAATATAACCCCAGTATTCATCTTTTTCAATGTCCCACAAACGGGCAAACCAATCTAAAACACCCACTTCAAACTGCCTTGAGTGGACACCATAGTTGCTCTCAATAAATGGATCACCAAGGTTATTAATGGAGAAATGTTGCAACTGTGAAAGATCTCCATAATCAAAATCCAGATTGTATGGATACCCTGTAAAATTAGACACTCAGAATAATAAGAAACATGTTTCATTTAGATATAATTCGATGTGGAGACAAAAACACATTAAATGCAAGGAGAACAAGTCCAAGTGATAAATACATGAATTCTTTAGATATACTTCAATGTGGACACATTAAATTCAAGGAATTCAAATCCAAATACTCCGTAATAAGAAATGTGAATTCGTTATATATAATTCAATGTAGATACAAAAACATGCTAAATGCAAGGATTCTTGGACATAAATACGCTATGGGCTCATGTCATGGGCAAGAAAAACACAAGAAAAGAATGAAAAGGAAAGAAAACGCTGGGTTTGCTATAGACCCAAAACTCCCTTGTTCCTTAGTTTAGTGTCAAATTTCTGCTTGTCTAGTATTTCAAATAACAAGCTTTTTTATAAGGTTGATTACAAGGATCCCTAAACCGAGAATGATTAATTATTTGGTAGTTTCTAAGTAACTAAATTGTTTAAACTAATTTGAATACTAAAAGTAATAAGCTCAATAATGATTTAGTAGTTTTTTTTTTTTTTTGAAGATAAAAACTTTAATGCATTAAATAAGTCGCCAAAATATTCACAAGAAACAGAGGAGAGTACAACCACTCCCGCAACCTGACACAAAAACGGCTTCGCAGATCGCCTAACAAATCGAAAAACTACATCATGTAACTGAGATGCAGCTTCTTTAACATCATCAATAATGAGACCAAACGAAGAAGTAAAAGAATCCGAGGATAAGGCGTAGAACACAAGTTGAAAATAATTTAGTAGTTTCTAAATACCTAAACTAAGTAATAATAAATAACTAAACTATGTAACTGTAAAAAAAATTATAACAACTTCCTAAACAATCATGAGCCCAGCATTTCTCAAAATGAAGTGTGTGAAATACTTGCTATTTATCAGCTTATGAGTAAGCATCAGTCTCCATAATTACAGAGATCCAGTCTCTAAGTCACAGATAACTACGCTTAAAATTGAATGAAAACCACATTCACTTTGCTACACAGGAAATATCTTGCAGTTTTAAAATGAGTGTACTCCCTTCTGTATAGCATTCACAGCCATAGCTCAGCCCAGTCTAGTTTTCAACCAAAAAAAAAAGAAGAAAAGAAATCCACAGTTAATTAGTGTCATCTAAATTATCTCTTCACAAAATGGAGCCATTTCTCAATAAGGTAGTAAAGAAGGGAATATTTATTTATGTCAAGATCTCAGATTATGCTCCTCACCACAGATCATTTGGAGTTACCTTTCTAATTTAGCTAATAGAATATCACCTCATTTGGAGCTAATTTCCTTAATAAAATGCCACTTCTCATCCAAAATCCAAAATCCAAATAATTTGCGATTTACATATCGTACAGTGCATACTAAAACATAAAACTGAGAAAGATCTAGAAATCAAAAGCGCAACAATACGCACCTAGATGATACTTGGTCCGCTCGACAAGAGTCTTACGGTAACGAGCCAAGACGCTAGCCATGTAGGCCTCCTTATCTCCAGTGGATTCGTTGTCTGCATCAGGCTCCGTGACCTCCAAGGACGTGGTGTGCATGTTCCGCCCTAACACTATCTCCCTCTTATCCGCCTTCCCTCCATTGGCGGCAGGGGGTGAATCCAGTTTGTCGGAGTCCACCGGAGGAGGCACCGGCTCCGTCACAATAGCCGTCGGATTAAACCGACCGTCAGCGAAAAGCTCAGCCTTCGCCGCCGCTGCCGCATTCCCGTTGGGAAGAACCGCGCCAAACATCTTCGCGCTGTTCACCTTCAAAATCACCCCACTCATCAGATCGATTTCCTTACTGAATTTCTCAAACGGATCGGAAACAATCAATAATCACCTAACTCGCTAATTTCACGCGCAGAAACGGAAATCCAATAAAGGAGGCGAAGAAAGAAACTGAACATTAGCTATACATACACACATATGTATAGAGAGGGAGAGAGAAAGTACCTGAAATCAAGAGAAAAAGCAATGGAGTGATTGGAGTCGGCTCTGTGAATGGGCGGAAGAATAGGAGAAATGGAGAGGATGAATAACGATACACTACCGAGACGCTGCGCTCGTGTATATATAGACCAATTGCAGTTGATGAATTCGCCCTTCGGGAGCCACTAACGGACTCACATATGACATATTTGAATGATTGAATGAAGCAATACTATCACTTTCAAAATAAAATAATCTATTAATTATTTTAATAGATTTTTATAATAAATACTCCGTGAAATTGGCAAATTATATCATGGACCAGAATTTATTTTATCCTGATTCAAAAATAATTTTTACATTCTGTATCTATAGACATATTATGTATCTGTAGTTGACAATTTTTATACTTGTAATTATCATATTGTGTGTAAATAATTATTAAGTTATTTGTTTACTTGTATAGAAATTACATTAGCTATAAGTACAAAATGTGGTAACTAAAAATACATAATTTTTGTATCAAAGATTCATAATGTAATATGAACCATGATCCATGATATAATAATTGTATAAAAGAAATGTGGGCCTATAGATAAGGCATTTGTAATTTTTCATATTTCAAATAATAATAATTATAAATGATTATATTTCCTTTGTTTTGGGCCTATGGATAAGACATGCAATTTGACTTGACATTTCCATCGTGGAAAATTGTATTGTAAGCTATGTTTAATTAATGTAATAACGTGGATTACGAAGTAAAATGATATCGTATAATTTTAATTATATTTCAGTTTTATTTGACAATATACATTATTGTATAGATTTTACTTTTTAATTTTATTTTTCACATACAATGAAGTATCATTTTAATTACACTTTAGGTTCATTCTATTGTATGAATTCTATATTTTAGGGTGTGTTTGGAAACCCGAAAAATGATTTCTGGAAATCATTTTTTCCGGGTTTTTGGTGTTTGGGAAGAGCATGGAAAATATGGTCAAAGGAAAACAACACAATGATCAATAGAAAATGAGGCTCATTTGGGAGAAAATGACTTCCCATTTTTTTGGGGGGAAGTCATTTTCCAAACTCCTCACAACCTTCCGCCTCCTGCCTCTCCTCTGTTTTTGGCTTCTAGCAGCTCTATTTCTTCTTCTCTCACCATTGTCATCTTCCTATCATCAAGCTTCTTCTTCTCTTGCCATTGTCATCTTCCTTTTCTTCTTTCACTTGTAATTTCTATAATTTAATTTCTAAAATCTAAAAATATTTTCTCAATTTCTAAACAAAGTGGGATTGATTTCGACTGAATTGCGAAACTGATTTTCGAAACCAGTCGTCGGACTATGACTGGTTTGAAACCAGGTGCTTTTAGGGACCTTCCTTTAGGATGCATGTAGTTAGTTGAACCCTTAAGTGACCTTACGTTAGCCTAGAAAGTTTAAGTAGCGTTAGGTGATAAGCCCGAGATTCGGTCTCGTGTTACGCAATCGAGAAGTTCGTGAAGGCAGGTTCAAAGAAAAAGGAAGGAAAAAAGTAGAAGGAAGCTGCAGTAAAAACAAAGGTTCGCTAGCACCAAGGCTTGAACCCGTGCCAAAGGGCAAGTAGCAAGGTGATCGGACCATCCAGCTATGCCCAATCGTTAGTCTTAGGTTGCAAGATCGCATTTTTTGTTGCTGTTTTGGGTAAGCGTAGCCGTGCGGATGGGGGGAGCGGAGCAGGGCACTCCGTGAGTATACACCGTGCGTGCGTGCGGAAGGGAACGGCGGGCTGAGGTCTTCCGTGAAGTAGTTCCGCTAGGAGGAACGTAGTGAACTAATGGCGTGTGAGCTTCCGTTGAGGAGTTCTGCAAGGCCAAGGGCATATGCGTATTTTTCCTTTTCTCCACCCAGATTAAAAACCCTACCTTTTGATCTGTCGGCCTAGTTTCCTCCGTTCTTCTTCCCCGTAGCAGCGAACAGCAGACTAGCATTCTCCGTGGGTTCTCTCCGTCAACAAGGCAGCCTAGTTCCGTCGACTAGGGCCAAGGACAACACGCCAGTTCTGTGTTTCTCTGCTTCTTGTTCTTTCCTACCGTCGCAAACAGTCCAGTGAATAACAATCGCAAACATGCCCAGGAGAAATCAGGCTGATGAAGGTGGGAGCCAAGGAAATGTTCAATACTCTATTATTGATGGTAAAGCTCTTGACCCGTTACATTTCTCGCTTGAACTCGTGAATATGTTGAATTTTCAAGGCCTGTTGGAGCAATTTTTACGGATTGAGAACGTAGTCTGCCACATTCTCACTACGATTGTGAAGGGTGTGAGAATTTCCTTTGACCCTCCTAAGCTTGCTAGACTACTCGGTTTACTATTAGGAGGTGTGAGGCAGTACGAGCGTCACTATTGGATTGAGACGTAGGAGGTGGGTTTTCGGGACTATCTGCAGTATATGTTGGGGTGAGAGGGGGGCATCACATTGGATGCCAGGCCCATTAAGCATAATTTGACTGGAGAGCAGAGGATTTTGACCTTACTTGTGGGAGAAAGTTTGTTGCCAAACAGGAACAACAGTAAGGAGGTGCCTGTGTTGGAGTGTACCTTTTGCGTACTTTCTAAAACATCGGGTTAAGTTTGACTTGCCCAATTTGATGATTTCTCACATGGAGTTCTGCAAGACGGCCAGGCGACGCAACCGACCTTACGGGATGATTCTGAGTTGGATCTTTCAGAAGAAAAGGGTGAATGTGACTGGGGAGCTAGCTAGGCAGCCGGTTTATAGCGTTTTCAATGCGCCGAGTTTACAGTACTGCAGTTTGTTCTAGGTGGGCGGGAATGAGTATATCACAGCTCACGAGTTGAGCAAGATGCCAGCGGATGAGAGTAGAGAGCTCATAGAGCGCTTCCACATTTCCTACAAGAGGCTGAGAGGGTTGGTCGCGCCTCAGCAGGCCGAGTAGGCGGACGGCGATGAGGAGGACGACGAGTCGGAGGAGGAGTCTGAGGAAGAAAATTCTGAAGATGAGATCGACCGGGAGAATCAAAGGAAGGAGCAACACGACCCCGTGGTTTCCGCGCAGTCGGTTGACCCTGTACTTCTACAGCTGCAGGAGATGCATCGGATGGTGGAGGCTAGATTCACATCGTTGGATTTGAGAGTGGACAGCGGCTTTCAGCGCTTGGGATTTATCGAGGCCAAGCTAGGCATTGAGGTTCCACCTAAGTATATGCATCCCGATCCTTTCCAGGCTCTGGGCAGTTCTTCACGGGGAGCCCACCCAGGTTAGTTGTTAGTTTTCGTGCATATGTTAGGACCTTGTTAGGAACCCTTTTTGACCTAGGTAAGTAGTTAGCTTAGTTTTGCATGTTGTGCATAAGTTGGGTAAGTTAGAAGTTTAAGAGTTAGTAGTGTAGTGTGCTCTTAAGTTTCAGTTCAAGTTCGGTTGAGCAATCTTTTCTTTAACCTTCAATCGATCCTTTACTTCTTTGAACCATTCCGTTTCAAGTTCCCGTGAGCTTTGAGCTTCGGGGACGAAACTTCTTTTAAGGGGGACAGAGTGTAACACCCCGTAATTTCGTTCAAGCCTTGAGACCGGTAATTGTTCCTACCGGGTAATTTATTTGATTTAAATGGGCTTAATCTTTCCAATTGATATATATATTCCTTCCGGAATTAATTATTTATTCTAAAGGCCCAATTCTTGATTTAATTCTTGTAAGGGATTTAATTAAATTGGGTCCTTACAATTCTTATAAGTAAGAGCATTTTTATATTGGCACAATGTATCTATTCTTGGAGGATTAATTTCCTACTAACTAGTAGTATAATAAATAATGTGAGACCCATTCTTATAAGGGCCCATTATTTAATGTCTTTACCCTAGTATGATACATACAAGATATATGTAATGATCTTTCCTCCTAATATAAAAGTCTTGTACTTGCAACCCTACCATTCTTTTCCCTTTCCTGCTAATGCATTTCCCATTCTACTCCTTTCCCTTCTAAAGAACCCTAAGTAAATCCTACACTTTCTTCTTCAAGATCCAAGATCAAGTTTGCTCTTTTAGGATTGATAAGGCTTGGGTAAGTGTTTATCTTTAGGAATATGCTTTGCATCATGATATTTTCATAATCTTTATGTAAGTTCTTATGTTGTTCTTTTGGGGATCTTTTTGGGAAAAAGATGATCAAGGTAGAGGTGATTCTTTGTAAGGAGTTTTGAGGATTTTTTGGTTGAAGTGTGCTCCAAAAAGTAACCATTATGTCCACTAAAACCTATTTTACACTCTTGATCTATGAATATTATTTGGTGTATTGGAATCCTATGGAATTCTTTGCTACTTAACCTATCCTTTGTTGGTTTGTGAGCTATTTTGATGGATTTATGAACTTGTGTTCTTGATCCTTTGCATCTTGATGTTTATGAGCATTTGTTAGTATGGATTCCATGTTTATTTTGCTTCTGGGAGGTGTAATATGGACAATCTGATCTTATTTTTGTATTCTGGAATGAACATTGCGTATTCTGTCTAAGTCTGTGATTTGAGGGTTGGGTTTGCCCTTGCGGAGTACCCCAACGGTATAATGTGTCCCGTTGGAGTCTTCCGTAAGTGGTTCGCGGTGAGGGATGGCGGAAGAGAGTGTTCCGTTGAGGGGGTCCGCTTCCTTCCTACGGAGGAGTGCGGTGGAGGACAATGTTCCGTCTGGGAGCTCCGTCAGTTCTGATGGGGTTCTGGTTCCAGTGAGTTGTGTTATGATCTGTTGTTTGGTTGTTTCACCTTTGTTTCTGGATTTTGTTGGGATATTTTGTTGGGTATTTTACCATGTTTATGGAGTATTTATTCATATCTCTTGGTCCATTTTGTGAGTCTATTGGTTGGTTAAATTCTTGATTATATTCTCTGGGAGTTCGTTGTGTTCATAATCTGAGATGAACACTGTGAGTGGATTGTTCTTGGGTTGAGTCTGAGTTTGGATATGGAGTGGTGGATCTTTAAGTATCTTTTGGGCTACTAAGGGTGAACTAACTTTGGGCATTATTTGCCTCTGTGTATTGGACATCCATTTGCGTCTGTGATTGGGCATCCATTTGCGTCTGTGATTGGGCATCCATTTGCGTCTGTGATTGGGCATCATTTGCCTCTGTGTATTGGGCATTATTTGCCTCTGTGTATTGGGCATTCATTTGCCTCTGTGTATTGGGCATTATTTGCCTCAGTGTATTGGGCATTCATTTGCCTATGTGTATTGGGCATTATTTGCCTCTGTGTATTGGGCATCCATTTGCCTCTGTGTATTGGGCTTTTGCCTTTGTGTATTGGGCATTATTTGCCTCTGTGATTGGGTATTCACTTGCCTCTGTGAATGGGCATCATTTGCCTCTATGTATTGGGCATTATTTGCCTCTGTGTATTGGGCATTTATTTACCTCGGTGATTGGGCATTTATTTGCCTTTGTGATTGGGTTTTTGCCCTTGCGAACTAACTTCGGGTTTGGTGATTGGTGTGAGAGATGGTACTTTGGTTGGAAGTTAAGGTTTTGTGCTTATCCTTGGGTTGAGGTCTGTTTGGTTCCTTATTTGATTCTTGAGTTGTATCGTATCTCGTTGGTATTGGTTATTCTTTGATATATTGCGGTTTGGTTGTTTCTTATGAGTATTCGGTTGAGTTTGTGATTCGGTTGGATATTGGTATTGTTGGAAAGTCCTTGGTTTATATTCATTCAACGTGTTGTTGTTGAGTATCCGATTTAAATACTGAACAGTTCGTTGGTGTGTATATTATATATGAGTGTGTAAACCTATTTATAAACTTATTATATATGTATGTTTATCACGGGTGTGAATGGTGGTTGCTTAGCAGTCTTTTACTAATGGTTTCTTACATGTTTTCCAGGTATGGATAAGTCTAAGCGAGAGCGCGTTAGAGCTTACCGATATGAGGCTGCTTAGGCTTAGTTTATGATGTTTAGACTTTGTGTTTTGGGCCTGTGTGCCGATGATGAGATTATATACTCTTGTTTAGATTCTGGTTGTTTTGACAATGTTTTGAGGATTTAAACTTTATGCAGTTCAGTTTTGGATAGCCTGTGCATCTAGGCCGTGTTTTTCTTACCTAGATGTGGCATGATACCCCTTAGGTTATAAATCGCTTCCGCTATGTTGTGTTTGATAGTTGAGATAGGCAGCTTTTGTGTTAAAGTTTAGCTATCTCGGCTTGTGAAAGGTTGGGGTGTCACAGTTGGTATCTGAGCTTGTGTTGAGGTCTGAGTAGAGATCCTAGGGTTTGAATACTTGAGACTCTAGGACCTGATCAGTAAGAATTAAGGTGTTTGAGAATCCTAGGATGTGTGAATTCTAGGACGCGCGGTGAGGACTCGTTTTACTTGCTTATATCTTGCGTTGCTTGTCTTGTTTGTCTGTTGTTGTGAGCTTGTTCTCACTTTCTTCTTGCGCGTTTGGGAAGGCCGACCGCAGCGCTACCCGTCTCTTCATAGCTTATCTTCCTCGTTAGTGATCATGGTGCCACCTCGTCGACGTGAGGATTTCCCGGACGTACCATATGGTGAGCAGCTGATGCAGAATCTGCAACAGCTGACGCAGATGTGACACCCCAACCTCACACAGGCTGAGATAGCTAAAAGCTTAACACAAAAGCTGCCAATCTCAACCAACAAACCAAACATAGCGGAAGCGAATTAAAACCTAAGGGCGTCATGCCACATCTAGGTATTAACAAAGCCTAGATGCACAGGCTAAACATGAAACGAACTAAACTGTAATATCATAAAATCTCAAAACGAATCCTCAACATAATCCATGAAAATCCAAAAGAAATACTCAAAATACTAAACAGAGTATCATAAGATCTCAAGGCTCACAGGCCATAAAACAAAGTCTAAACAGAAAGGACTAAGGCTAAACATCCTCCTAGGAAAGCTCTAGCGCACTCGCGATGCAACTACTCTATACCTGGAAAACACGCAAAGAACCATTAGCAAAAGAATGCTAAGCAACCACCATTCACACCCGCAAGGAAATATAGATATACATAAGCTTGTAAATAGGTTTACACACCCATATAGAA
>CP025648.1:13799797-13829179 GCA_003576665.1 Ipomoea trifida
CCGAGGTGATCCGCAAGGCCAAGGCGGTTGGGTTGAACGGTTGGGGTGTTCCGCTGGGGTGGTCCCCTCCTTCCTACGGAGGAGTGCGGCGAAGGACTGTGTTCCGCCAGGGAGTGTCCGCAATGTACTCTGGGAATTGTTCCAGAGGCTGTTCTCTGTATGTTGTTGTCTGTTGTTTCTCCTTTGTTTCTGATTATTGTTGGATTGTTTTGTGGGTATTTTACCATGCTTTGGAGTATTTATCCATGCTCTTGTTGGATATTTATTCCTTAGTCTTGGAGATTTATTCATGTCTTTAGTTTCCTTTTTGTACTCTTGGTCTATTGATTCTTGATATTCTTTCTACCTGGGAGTTTGTTTGTGTTCATAGATGAGATGAACACTTTGTTGGTTGTTTTGGGATGATGTTGGAGTATGAGATATTTGTTGTGTGTGCTTTGAGTTGTTGTAACTTGTTGTGCTCCATTGTTTGTATTCGGGTTTACCCCTGATTGGTTCATTTGGGTTCGCTACCCCTGTGATTGGGTCGATTCACCCCTGTGAGTGGACTTCGGTCCCTGTGATTGGACTACGGTCCCTGTGATTGGGTTCATTACCCCTGGGAGTGAGTTTTATCCTTGTGTACTTGGTTTGAGTTGGGATTGGGTTCGGTATGATGCTTAGTGGTTGGTGTTGGGTTTCCTTTTTGGTTCTTGGATTATGAGTCCTTGTTCATTCTATTTGATTATTCCTTATGCTTGTGTTCAGTTAGTACCTTGGATTCGATTCGTTGTTGTCTTATTTTCCTATCTTTGGATTTCGGCCTTACTTGAATGAGTTTTGGTTTGTGATTCATTCAGTTTATCCTTGTTGAGTATCTGATGTGAACTATTGCACAGTTCGTTGGTGTTTATATTCTATATGGGTGTGTAAACCTATTTACAACCTTACTATATATCTATACTTCCTTGCGGGTGTGAATGGTGGTTGCTTAGCATTCTTTTGCTAATGGTTCTTTGTGTGTTTTCCAGGTATGGAGTAGTCTACGTGAGCGCGCTAGAGTTCTCTTTCATGAGGATGCGTAGACATAGTTTACCTTGTTTAGATGTTGGTTTTGGGCCTGTGTGCCTTGAGATGTTATGACATACTCTTGATTAGTTCCTTGGGTTCTTTCAGATGTTTTATGGATTTTATACTTTGAGGATTATGATTTCCGTTTTATGAGATGACAGTTTAGTTTATTTCTTGTGTTTAGCCTGTGCATCTAGGCTGTGATTATACCTAGATGTGGCATGACGCCCTTAGGTTTTAAATTCGCTTCCGCTATGTTTGGTTAGTTGGTTGAGATTGGCAGCTTTTATGTTAAGTTTTAGCTATCTCAGCCTGTGTGAGGTTGGGGTGTCACACTGCTAGTTGCTCCTCCGTTGCAACATATTCCAACGTGATGTCCTTTTTCTCAACATGATCCCGGATAAAGTGATACTTTATATCAATGTGCTTTGTCCTTGAATGTAACATTGGATTCTGAGTGATAGCAATAGCACTTGTGTTGTCACACATAATTCTCACCTCTTTACATTCAACTCCATAATCTAATAGTTGTTGCTTCATCCATAAAATCTGAGCACAACAACTTCCAGCTGCTACATATTCTGCCTCAGCGGTGCTTGTAGCTATCGAATGTTGTTTCTTACTAAACCATTAGACAAGTCTTCTTCCTAGAAACTGACATGTCCTTGATGTGCTCTTTCGATCTATTTTGCAACCGGCAAAGTCCGCATCTGAATATCCCATAAGTTCGAAAGATCCACTTCTCGGATACCAAAGCCCAACACTTTGCGTACCCTTAAGATATCTAAGGATCTTTTTCGATGCATTCAGGTGACTTTCCTTAGGACTTGCCTGAAATCTAGCACATACACCTATTGCAAAGGATATATCTGGTCTACTAGCAGTTAAATAGAGAAGGGATCCGATGATACCTCGATAAGTAGTTTGATCAACCTCTCGACCTTCACTGTCAACATCGATACGTAAAGAGGTTCCCATTGGTACTTTGACTGAAGATTTCCCTTCTATGTTGTATTTCCTGAGCAGATCCTTGGTGTATTTCTCCTGGTTGATGAAGATACCTTCCTTAAGCTGTTTGACTTGAAGCCCAAGAAAGTAGTTGAGCTCTCCCATCATGCTCATCTCGAACTTTCCTTTCATCAAACTGGAGAACTTCTCGCATAGATCTGGATTGGTGCTCCCAAAGATAATATCATCCACATAGATTTGCACCAATAAGATATGATCCCCATCCTTAATTCTGAACAACGTTTTGTCCACTAGGCCTTTGGTGAACCCACATTGAAGTAGAAAACAGGATAGTGTATCATACCAAGCTCTCGGAGCTTGCTTTAAGCCGTAAAGCAAGTGCCTTCTTCAACTTGTATACTTTGTCAGCTCCCACGTCCTTCAAGAAACCCGGAGGTTGTTCAACGTACACCTCTTCTTCGAGAAGTCCGTTCAGAAAAACGCTCTTGACATCCATTTGATACACTTTGAAGTCTTTGAAGGCTGCATATGCGAGAAAGATGCGTATAGCTTCGAGACGTGCCACGGGAGCGAATGTTTCATCAAAATCTATTCCTTCCTCCTGGCAGTAACCCTTGGCAACAAGTCTGGCCTTGTTCCTAACAATGACTCCATCCTCATTCATCTTGTTTCTGAAAACCCATTTTGTACCAATGACGTTCTGATGATGAGGTCTCGGGACCAGTTTCCAAACGTCGTTCCTCTCGAACTGATGAAGTTCCTCTTGCATGGCTTGCACCCAATCTGGATCACCTAGAGCCTCATCGATCACCTTAGGCTCTATTTGTGATAGAAAGCAGGCTAGCATGCTTTCCCGATAGGCTGATCTGGTGCGAACTTTGTCACGTACATCTCCAATCACTTGATCAGCGGGGTGACCTCTCAACCATTTTAAATCTGGTTGTGTTTCCACAGTCGATGCTTCCGTTGTAGATTGAGGTAAGGGTTGATCAGCTGTAACCTGGATTGGTTCAACTGATCTAGGTGTTTTTTCCTTGGTGAACTCTTCGTCGTCTGATTCTGACTGGAGTTCTGCTACATCTCGATCTATCGAACTATTGAGAGGTAGATCTGATCTCTCGATAGACTCTGGCTGAATTTCCTCTGAACTTTCAGCTACTTCTATAATCTTTGATGGTTGATCTGTTGATGCTCTATCATCAAAAGAGACATGTATGGATTCTTCAACCACCAACCTCCGCTTGTTGAAGACTCTGAATGCTTTACTTATCGATGAGTATCCCAGAAATACTCCTTCATCCGCCTTTTCATCAAAGGTTCTTAGTTGAGTCTTCCCATTGTTATGAACATAGCATTTGCACCCGAATGTATGGAAGTAACTTACATTCGGCTTCCTTCCATTCCACAACTCATATGGAGTCTTTCCAAATCCTTTCACGATCAAGGACCGATTTTGGGTGTAGCATGCCGTGTTGACTGCTTCTGCCCAAAATCCCTGAGATATGTTGGCTTGTGAGATCATGGTCCTTGCAGCTTCCTTGAGAGTTCTGTTCCTTCTTTCAGCAACTCCGTTCTGTTGAGGAGTTCGGGCAGCTGATAGTTGATGATGAATCCCATTTTCGTTGCAGTAGCTCTCGATCACTTGATTCACGAACTCTCCACCTTGGTCTGACCGGATCTTTAATATCGAGACGTCCTTTTCAACTTGCATTTGTTTCAACAGATTTGGCAACGCAAATTTTGTCTCGCTTTTCTTGGTTAAGAACACGGTCCAGGTGAATCTTGTGTAGTCATCTACTACCACAAGAGTGTACTTCCTTCCTCTTATGCTGGGTGGATCCACTGGTCCAAATAAGTCCATGTGAAGAAGACTTAATGGTCTGGTGGTTGATGTCTCGGCTTTGCTTTTGAAAGAGGATTTGATCTGTTTACAGCGTTGACATGCCTCACAAATCTTATCCTTTCGAAACGTCACATTTGGCAGTCTTTCCACAAGATTCCTCTTTGTAAGCTTGTTGATGGTTTTGAAGTTCAGATGGCTAAGCTTACTATGCCAATCCCAGCATAAGTCTTCCTTGCTCCTTGCTAGCATACATAGGGATGGTTTGGCAGATCTCCAATCCACTATGTACATGTTTCCTTTCCTTGATGCTTCCAGGACGACTTCGAGAGATTCCTCTTGTATGATTTGACATTTGCTTTTGGTGAAGATCACTTTGTAGCCCTTGTCACAGAATTGGCTAGTGCTAAGGAGATTGAACTTAAGCCCTTCAACGTAGGATACTCCCTTGATCACCAATCCATTCTTATGGATTTCACCAATAGCGTTTGTACGTCCTTTCCTCTCGTTGTCTCCAAATGTCACCAAGGGACCTTCGATAGGTTGGATGTTCTCCAGCAGCGTTAAGTTTCCCGTCATATGTCTCGAACATCCACTGTCAATGAACCATGTGTCCCTGGTGTCCTGCAAGCATATCAAGCAGATTTAGGTACCCAAACTTTGGGTCCTGATTGGTTAGTAAGTTTAGGCATCCATTTATACCTTGGACCCATTACTCCAGGTCTAGGTGCAATGTAGCCATTACATGTTTGATAATCATAAGGAATGCTAGCAAAGACTTTGGGCCTCTTAGGTGCATAAGTTAGTTTTGGTTGAGGCTTGACCTCGGGTTTACGCACCATACCCTTCATTGCCTGTTTGGTCATATGATACCGTAGAAACTGAAGTTTATCCCACGGTTCTTGTTCTTCTGACCAATCATCACTAGATGGGAAGTGTCTGCCTTCCTCCATCCGTGATATCCTACCCTTCTGGATCTCAGACCTTCCATATTTACCCTGAGGTGCACTGTATAGAATGTAGCTTTTCTTGTACTTAAAATGGCCTTGCGAGAGATAGCCAGATGACCTCTCGATATTGTTTACCCGGCCATTCTTTGTAGCTTTCCTATACTTTCCATTTCTGGTGTATAGGGACGGTTTGTGAATAGCTACTCTGGTCCTTTCTGTTGATCCTTTATGACCCTTGTTTGGTTTAGGTTGAGATCCTCCATTATTTGAAGTTCCCAAACCAGTGATCTGTTTATCTCTCGAGAGATTGTTCTGACGGAACCCAAGTCCGGTTCTATCATTTATGGGTCTATGATCATTTACCATTTTCTCCATAGCCTTGGAGGAATTAGTATATGATGCAATGACCACTTTAAGATTAAGCTCTTTAACCTCTCGAGCTTTGCACTCCTCTTTAAGTTGGATTATTTTAGCTTCTAAGTTGCTTACTTTGAGAATTAACTCTGAATTCTCTTTCGAGACATTCTTAAGTGTTTCTCTTTCAGCAATTAGCCTGTTGTTTTCCTCCATAACTTTAGCATGAGTGCTATTAGCGATTTTGAGGTTCCTTCTGAGCAATTCCATAGTCTCGAAGGGATCCTCATCGCTTCTAAACGAAGAACATTGAGAAGTAGAGATAGAGCAGCGAGAAGTAGAAGTGGAGGTTACCTCATTATTGATAGCCATCAAGCATTGATCCTCCTCTTCTGTAGTGTATAAGCAGTTGAGCCCCCTCTCATCCTCTGAGTTGCTGCTGCTATCGCTGGAGCTCGACGTCTCGGACTCCTCGATTGCCTTCTCGAGTTCTTCAGCAACAAGCGCCTTTCTGCGCGGATGTGTCTTTGTTTCTCCCTTGAAGCCACTTTGTGCTGGCTTCTCTCTGGATTCCTCTTTCCTTCTGGAATCCCTGCCTTTTTGGCCTTGATACTTGCTTACCATAGGGTAAGGGCATTCGACCTTGAAGTGTCCAGGTCTTCTACAGTTGTAGCAAAGACTTTGATTTTCTTCCTCCGTCCTTCTGGGTGTAAATCTTTCATTTTTCCTTCTTGAGGAGGAAGGTGAACTTGTATTGCTCTCCGGTGTTTTCTTCATGTATTTCCTGAACTTTCTCATAAAACGAGCAAACTGTTCATCAGATAAAATATTTGTGGGTTTAGGATCTGACCTTGAAGATGTGGATGGTTGTTCAGCAACCAGTGCCACATTTCGTCTGTCCACCACATCTTCATCTCTCGGGAACATCTCGAACTCGAAAGCTTTGAGATCTCTGAATAGTTGGTCAGTTGTGGTGTTCTTTAGATCCCTGTGATCTCGCATTGTGATTACTTTCATTTCCCATTCCTTGGTAAGTCCTCGTATGACCTTCAGATTTAGCTCCTTTTGTGGGATCTTCTTTTCGAGGTCGCTGATCTCGATAGATAGCTTAGTGAACCGAGATTCCATGTTGTCGATGCTTTCACCCGGTTTCATCTTGAAGCCCTCGAACTTCTTCATGGCCACAGTGAGCTTGTTCTCCTTTTCCTGTTCGTCACCTTCACCAATCAACAACAAAGTATCCCATACCTCTTTCGCCGTTGTGCATTTTCTTACTTTTGGGAAGATGGTCTCGTCTATGGCTCTGAAGAGGATGTCCTTGGCAATGTTGTCCAAGTTGTTTCTCTTCCTATCATCACTCGTCCATTCTTCCTTAGGCTTTGGGACATACTTTGGTGTGTCTTTGGTTTGTTCTGCAGTAGTGTTGACCATCACAATCTTGACGGGTCCGGTTTTTATGACTTCGGCCATCTCATCATGGAGAGCTGATAAGTACGCAAGCATGCGTGTTTTCCAGTCATCGAACCTGCTAAGATAAAAAAGAAGATGTCTCGACAACATGCTGTCCATATTGAAAATTTATCTCGTGCTTTGAAAAGATTTTAAACGATTTTCAAAGAAGGATCTCTAGGCAATATAAACAAAGGTTTATATCGATCAGAGAACTTGCTCTGATACCAATTGTTGATCCCAAGGGGATGGGGTACAAGTCTAGAGGGGGGGTGAATAGACTTGTATAAGATTTTGCAAATCTTTTCGACCTCTCGTGTGTACTGGACTTAGGATGTTTAGGTCCAATACCTCACGTGATGAAGACAAAGTTTTATGCGCAGCGGAAAATGTTCTCCCCTTTTTAATTAGCACGAGTTTGAGTTAGTTCGAGAAGTGCGATTATATGCAGTGCAGTTCGAGAGTTAGATAGCGAGAGATAAAGAAGAAAGTAAATGCGAGAGAAATTTTTAAGTGGTTCGGCCAACCCGCCTACGTCCACTCTTCTTCTAGAAACTCCCTAGAAGGATTGCACTAAAACTTCCCTTTTTAGTACAATATCGAGCGCTTGAGCTTTGATCACGAAGCCCGCCTCAAGCCTCAGGTTTTTCGCCCCGCTTCTTGTTACTCCACCTCTCGAGCACTTGAGCTTTGATCACCAAGCCCGCCTCAAGCCTCAGGATCTTCACAAGACAGCTCCTAGGTTACTCCGCCTCTCCTCAGATTTTTCTCCCCGCTTCCAGCTACTCCACCTCTCGAGCACTTGAGCTTTGATCACCAAGCCCGCCTCAAGTCTCAGGATCTTCACTAGACAGCTGCCAGGTTACTCCGCCTCTTCTTGCTTAATCCAAAGCAAGGACCTTTGGTTGTCACAGTTTAATGTAACAAACTCCAATCTGACCACAAGCTATCGTTGAAATAATGTCGATGTAGTGCAGCTTAGGTCACCTTCTGGATATGTATATGTTTAAGCTTTGTAACTCTCTCAAACACTAAGATGTGTTCGTCTCGCTATGTTGAATATCAAGGATGATATTCCAGATTTAGCACTTGCACTTGAATGTTTTTGATTTTGACACTTCTTGCAATCAGTTCACTAGTTGATTTTGGTAGCTTCTTCAGCTTGTGTCTTCACGTCCTTATATATGAGAGTTTGAGGAATAATTCCGTTGGAGGAAAAATTATTCCGTTTGAATTTTGTTTCCCATGCTGATCATGGGACTTGAGTATTTTCAGCATGTTCCATGGAGTGGTGGTCTTGCAACTTGTGCCTTTTGTCTTGTAGTGAATATTCTTTAATCTACTTTCTAGAGTCCATGCTCCACTTACTCTTTTTGGCAAAAGTTACTCTTTTTATATTCCCATGATCCTTGATTTAGGGAATAAGACCTACTTTGGATTGGTGCACTTTCTATCCGTTTGTTGTGCAATTCTGACGTGGCATCCACTTCCGGTAGATCCCATAATGTTTTGTAGGCACCTTCTTTTATCTCCATGATATTCTTCTTCTCCAAACTTAGATTAAATTAATCCAGGCTTCCTTTACTGCCGTTCAGCCCTATAGAGAAGTGTCAGTTGTATCGAGACCTAGTTTGGTGTCTCGCCTGACTGATGTTTCGGATTCATGTCTCGAAATGGATTGATGTCTCGAGAGACTCTATCTCTCGAACTCTGCTTATGTCTCGAGACTTAGTTGATGTCTCGCAGACCCTTATTCCTCCAGTGTATTCTCGTGCCTTCTTCTGATCTATCTATAGAATTACAACATGAAAACATCTAAAATGTTCAATCAAGTTTACCTTAAGCTTAAATATCCGAGTTGAGCTCAAAGTTACCCGGTTATATTTTCGCTCTTAGTTTACTTGTCGAACTTACATGGATTCCTATTTTTCGAGACTTAGGGAATTCTGATTTACATTTGGTATCATCAAAACTTATTACATTATGTTCCTAACACAACGGTATAATGTGTCCCGTTGGAGTCTTCCGTAAGTGGTTCGCGGTGAGGGATGGCGGAATAGAGTGTTCCGTTGAGGGGGTCCGCTTCCTTCCTACGGAGGAGTGCGGTGGAGGACGGTGTTCCGTCTGGGAGCTCCGTCAGTTCTGATGGGGTTCTGGTTCCAGTGAGTTGTTTTATGATCTGTTGTTTGGTTGTTTCACCTTTGTTTCTGGATTTTGTTGGGATATTTTGTTGGGTATTTTACCATATTTCTGGAGTATCTATTCATATCTCTTGGTCCATTTTGTGAGTCTATTGGTTGGTTAAATTCTTGATTCCGACAAAGATATGAGGTATGGTATCATTTTACTAAAATTAGTAATGACAAGTGTGAGCAAAAAGCTAAATGCAATTATTTTAAGAAAGAATTGTTTGCTGATACTAAAATGAATGGCACTAGTTCACTAAAAGCTCATGTTAGAAGCTGTCCAAAAATGCCCCTTGCTAATAGTGACCCTAGCCAAACTGAATTACTTATCCCATCAAGTGAAGTGGAAGGATCACTAGGTTGTGCAAAGTATAGTGCCGAGGCACTTAGGAAGAACATTGCTGAAATGATTATAAATCATGAAATACCCTTCAAGTTTGTTGAGTTTAAGGGATTTAGAAAATGCTTGTCTATTGCTTGTCCTAGGTTTAAGGTTCCATCACGATAGACTATTGCTAGGGATTGTTATGCTATGTATTTGGAGGAGAAACAAAAGTTGGCTAAGTTAATGTAATTGTCTTCACTTAGGGTATCACTTACCACAGACACTTGGACATCATTGCAAAGGGAAAATTATATGTGTCTTACTTGTCACTTTATTGACAACAATTGGAAATTGCAAAAGAGAATAATTAATTTTTGTCCAATTAGTAGTCATAAAGGTGAAGATATTGGCAAGATGATTGAAAAATGCTTGCGTGATTGGGCAATAGACAAGGTTTTCACAATTACCGTGGATAATGCTAGTTCAAATGATGTGGCTACTACATACTTGAGAAAGAAGTTGAATAATGTGAATGGAACTGTTTTAGAGGGAAAATTCATTCATATGAGATGTGTTGCACACATAATTAATTTAGTTGTCACGGAAGGGTTGAAGGAAGTGAATGAATCAATTGCTCGTGTTAGATCTGCGGTGAGGTATGTGAGGCAATCACCGGCTAGATTGCATAGGTTTAAAGAATGTGTACAATTGAAAAAAATTCAATCTAAATCTTTGTTGAGCATGGATTGTAGCACTAGGTGGAATTCTACATACTTGATGTTAGATGCCGCTCAAAAATTTGAAAGAGCATTTAAGAGATTTGAAGAGATTGACCACAATTACAGGCATGAACTTGACCCTCAATTTAGTGCTATGGCAAAGAGAATGAAGGAGAAATTTGACAAATATTGGGGGAATGTTGAGAAAATGAATGTGCTACTTTTTGTTGCAACTGTTCTTGACCCTAGAAGGAAATACGTCTTTGCTGATTTTTGTTTTAAGAGAATGTATTCGGTTGATTAAGCTTCGGTGTTGTGTTCTAGACTTAGGGAAGTGACCAGTCAGCTGTTTAATGAGTACAATGAGTTGTTGAAAGTTTCACAAGGTGAGGGTAGCAATTTCTCTCAATCATTGAGTGTCATTAATGAGGATTGTGAAGATGAACCGCATAATGTTCTAAACATTGAAACTGATTTTCAAAAGTATTTGGTTGAGATTGGACGTGGGGAGCAGAAATCTGAATTGGACAAATACATCAATGAAGAGCTTGATACTCAGACAGGTGGTGGCGAATTTGATATTCTCCGATTGTAGAAAGAAAATGCTCATAGGTTTCCCATTCTTTCAAGCAGGGCTCGTGATATATTGGCAGTTTCTGTATCCACCGTAGCATCTGAATCTGCATTTAGCATAGGTGGACGTGTGCTTGATACTTATAGGAGTTCATTAACTCCTAAAATTGTACAATCTCTTGTGTTCACTCAAGATTGGTTACGAGAAGAAAATCTCATTTCAATGATTGATTTAGTTGAGTAGGATGTTGGAGAGATGTATAAGCTTGACATCGGTTAGTATCAAAATCATTTCTTTATCTTAAATATTATAATTTTCTTGTTGTTCTTTCTTTATTTAATGCTTGTAATTTAATATGATTTAGATATGTCAAAGATGAGTTTGGATCCTGTGATTGATTAGAAGAACAAGAGCCGAGAAGAAGATAATTGACTGTGTAAGTTACTAATTGTTTAAATTAATTTATTATGTAATTATAATATCTCGATATCTTATACTCACTTTTGATTAACTTTGGATGCAAGTAAGAAGGTTGAAGATTGACGATGGAAGATTGAAGCATGATCAATGATGACTTCATTTTGTTGAATTAAATTGGAACTTGGATTGTGTTTTCACTTATTTCACTTTGGATTTTCTTTTTATTATTGAGTGTGTTATTGGTTATGACTTAATGAACTATTGCATGCATTTGGCATTGATCCTTTGTAACTTTGGTCTTTGGTAGTAATTAGTATTATATATTTATATGTTTGGATTGTTTGCAGTGTGTGTGGGCACTGGACAGTGTGGGTTGGCCACTGCTCACTGCCAGTTTATAATTTGTATGTTAAACATACTTTACTACTTTAGTATTAAGTATTATATGTTTGGACTTTGCAGTGTGGCCATTGCAATTTGAAAAATTGAAAGTTAAAATGGAATTTAGTATTGTATATTTATTAAAAAATTATTTCATATTTATGTTGATGTGTAAGAATTTCGGTTATTCGGTTACCGAAATAACCGACCAAAACCGACGTATTCGGTTTCGGTCGGTTATGTGTGTATAGTCGGTCAGTTTCGGTCGGTTATGGGGCTTCAAAAAATATAATCAGTTATTCGGTTTCGGTCGGTTATTGACCGTAACCGACCGATGCTCACCCCTAACTGCTGGGGCTCTCATTGATGTGAAGAGGGGAAAACATGTGATGGAGGTGGCTGGCCACAAGATTGAGTTTGATATCTTTGAGATGGCCAAGCACCAACCCTCTTGCATTGATGAGTGTCACATGGTCGTAGTGATGGAGCAGTGCATTGCAGAGGTGGAGGAAGAGGAACATGAGGATTCATCAGAAACAGATGCAGAGGAGCATGAGGATTCATCTGAAATAGTTGTTTCCCTTGCTCCGTTTGGAGAAGAGCAGACACCAAAGGTAGAATTGAAACCTTTGCCTTCCAGTTTGAGATATGCATTTCTTGGCTCTAATTCTACTTATCCTGTGATCATTAGTTCCTCTCTAGAGGAGGAACAACTTTGCAATATCTCATGATTACTCGCCTGGATCTTTCCTTTGTAGTGAACCGTTTGTGTCAGTTTATGCACAACTCGACCGATGATCACTTGGGATTGCTCAAGCGTGTTATGCGTTATGTTCGAGGCACTATGGAATATGGTTTGCGTCTCATCGCGTCAACGACGTCTGACATTCATGCTTACTCTGACTCGGACTGGGTTGGGTGTCCAGTCGACAGGAAGTCAACCAACGGTTACGCAATGTTCTTGGGTTCTAATATCATTTCCTGGGTTTCACGCAAGCAGCGCACAGTGGCACACTCCTCGACTGAAGCAGAATACAAGGGCCTCGCAGATGTGGCAGCCGAAGTGACGTGGATTGTTTCTTTGTTGCGAGAACTCGGTCTCCATACCGGCAAACCAGCTACTCTGTGGTGTGGCAATCTTGGGGCCACATATCTTGCGGCCAATCCGTTTTTTCACGCACATACCGAACATGTGGAGATCGACTATCATTTTGTCTGGGATAAAGTTGCTTCTGGGATTTTATTGTCAATTTTGTGTCTACCAAAGATCAGTTAGATGACGTCTTCACGAAACCGCTCCCTTCTCTGCGTTTTGCGACACTCCGAGGTAAGCTCAACGTGGTTGACCACACACCTTGTGCTTGAGGGGGTGTGTGAGTTGTATTAAATGTGTGGCTAGTGAATTGTATGGAGTAGAGTAAGTCTATGTAACTTCCCTATAGTCTAGGAGGTTTTTAGGTGTCCTTAGTGTTATAGGACTCTATTGTAACAATTTGAGTTTAATGATACGGTTTCAATTCTCATCTTCCCGAGTGACCCATCCTGATGACCTGAAAGTGTTAGCTCTAGATGAGGATGGACAAGATTTTGTTACTACTACCAATATTGTCTATAAAAAAGTTTTTAATAATGTATAATTCGAATAGGTGATATTATGTTTTTTTTCGAAGAGCACATTTACCAAGTTATACAAATCCTAAACACTGATATATAAAACCCACAAAGTTTGAGCAGCGGATGCTTACATCTACATATTACCGCTATTAATTCAACAATTATTTGGTCGATTCAAACAAGAATAACATCACAAAATATAATCGATTCCAACCATCTTTTCAATTGCACTATAGAATATTGATGTTATAATTTATATAATATAATTATATATCAATTTTGTGCATCGCACGGGTAAAAATACTAATATAATAATAATAATAACAATATAATAGTCGCCATGTGAAGCGACAAATGTGATATTAGAAGCAGGCAGTCACGTAACGTGCCGCACGTTGGCTTCGTTGGATCGCCCACAAAAGAAAACGACATAGAGTAAGAGCGCCTCCCGTTTGCATCATTTTCTCGTGGCCTAAAAGGCAGAGTACGCGTCAGCCTGCCATTGCGCAAACGCAACTTACGTGTGGGCACTTATTCTTATCGTTTTGCCAACTGAATCTCAAAAGAATCCCATTGGGCTCCCCTTATCGGTTTTTTGCTTCTTCCGAATCTTCCCTATCCATTTTTCTACCACACATTTCAGGTTCATATGACACATATTCAAACTATTTACTTACCATTAATATATTATGTATCTGTCCATGATTGTGGTTTGATGGCACGAAATGACTCTTCTAAATAAGAGGTATTAGTTTGAGTCCCAGTGAGAGCGGTAGTAACTCTTTCTATAGAGTCAGTAGTACTCAAAAATATATTATGTATCTATTCTAATATTATTTTAAGTTCATAATACATGTATTATATTGTAAGTAAAAAGTTCACAATACTTGTATTGTAAGTAAATAAATAAAAAAAAATACGTAATATGTTAACTGTAAGTCCATAATGTACATATAGACCTGATCACGATATAAAGATTGAGATATTTGTAGATAGACTAATCATATCCTTAGTCCTCACTATCTTTATCTAAACATAATAAAAATCAACGTCACAATCCATACATCATATCTTTTATTAAAAAATAAATATTTCATTTTTTTTCGTTAATTACATTATGAATTCAATACTACCATGAATTTATAAGGAGCCTACACAATACTAAAATAAAAATATCTAATATAATAATGACATGTTATGCAATGAATATTATATAGTGATTTTGCAATGAATTGAAGTGTTACACGATTCCATCTAAAATCATTCTATAATATTCTCTTTATGATCTTTTGTTAGGATAGTTAACATGTAATGTGCAAAAGCCTATAATAAAAAATTGAGAACTATATATAGAAGATAAAATAATTTTTTCTTTAAAATATAAAAGTGACAATAATTTTAAGTTCTCTCAATTATAAAAACACAAAGAGAGAGTCAATCTCTTATTATAATAAAGAGAGTGGATTTGGCTAATAGATTTGCTCCATTCTCCCGCCTAACAATTTCCCTTTTAGTTTCTTTTTTCTTTTTTTTTTTGTTACACTTTACTTTAGGCTAGCTGCACTATGTGTTGCACAAAGTGACGTCGTTTGGAGTGATGTAAAAGTCCAAAACAATTTGCATTCACATGTCTGACGTTCTTAATATTTTAATTTGCATTCACTGTATAACATATATTTAAATATACATTTTTTTTATAGTGCTGAATATATTATTATTCCTAGGGAAGAGGAAAAGGTTCCTTGGGCAGCTCAATTTTCTTTGGGCACCTCAAAGTCATTTCCAATCTGATATAATGTCAAAAAGTTGGACAGTTAGAATTCCAATGTGCTAAAAAAATAATAATTACATATTTTTGAATCAAAATCTTGGAGGGAAATAGCCTATAAATACATGTCCAGGAGTGAAAACCTCCCCAGATTTGTGAAAACCTCCCCAGATTTACATTGAAGCCGAGAGAACATGATTAGGAAACCAGAGGTATTCAATAGTTATTTCCATTCATATCATTTTATATTATAGCTATATTTCATGATTAATTAAATTAGTTGTAAACATTTTATAGTATGTTTAAGGATTTCATAGTGATACACTGAGTCTAGATTTTATTTATGAAGTTTCAAAGACATACTTTTAAAATTCTTTTTTGCAGGTTTTAGAAATCAAAGATCACAGATCAGAAAACAGCAAAGAAAAATTATGGTATAATTCGAATATGTAAAAATATATAGCAAATAGAATATAAATAAAATTACAATAGCATATACGTGAGTTTGTAGATCTGAAGAAAAATACAATTTCAATTATATATTGAACCTCTGTATAAATAAATTATACAATTTCAATTATATATTTAAAACGATTATGAGAAAAAATTAACTTATTTCCCGAAGAATCTTCGACCGTGGAGAGAAGAAGAATACCTACAAGGCTTTTGCCACCCCGCTGTCTGGCCATCCACTGCTGTTCGTCGATCTCTCCCTGCCAGAGAAAAAGGCCCAAGAAAATTTGCAATACAAGAGTTTTTTTTTTGGAGGATAACTTTGGTGGAATATTTTCGGACTTAGCAAAAGGAAGATAAGAAAAAGAAAAAAGCATGGAGTACACTTTGGTAAAAAACAAGGTGCTCTCTTTCCAACTTTTTAATGTTTTGGACGCATGTGCAGCATAGCAGGCATTCTGCCATTTGTTGGCCATTATACAATGTATTTTATATATTTATATTAAACATTTCTCAGTGGATGACACACTCACACACAACATGCCATTTAATAAATATATATATATATACATACATTTTTTTTGAAGGAATATACATACATTGATCGGATTCGGATTTTCAATCAGTTATGGACTCTTCGGGTGGACAATATTTAAATCCAACCCGATTTTGTTCATTGGATTTGGCCATAAGTGTTGTTATTTGCCTACTTCCAAAATTAACATGTACTCTGCCATTATTAAAAAAAATGTATTCTGCCTTTTAAATCTAAATTCCAATACAAATTTATCCGAAGTCATTAATCGCAAAATAATTGTTTTTTTTAAACAAAATAAATGTTATAGAAAAGAAAATATGGAAATTATGAATAAATCGTAAAGCTGAATTTACAAAAGTAGGATGGCAATCTGGAATTATCTTTATTTTCTAATTATCAGAATAAAAAAACTAAACAAATAATTGAGTTTTCAAGCTTTGTAAACGATCTGGGTATGGAGGTTATCACAATTATTTAAGTACTCTATGTTGAATATTCTGATTTAAGATTGCATATAAATTATTTGCATATAAATTCTCATGTCTTAAATTTTAAAATATAAAATATATATTGTTTGGTGAGAAGAATAGCTAAGATTAATAATCTTGGTTTAAAAAAAAAAAAAAACAACCTTAGTGTTTTCACAAAAATTGATCGAAGTAGGAGAAGAATTATTACTAAACCTCAACTATGTAGCATCATCTCTATTTCATTTTGTACAAGTCACCCTCCCATCTCGCCAGTAAATAAATTCCGGGAAATATATTCACCTGAAAAAGAAACAGTGGATCAAATTTTCTTTGAAATTCTTTATTTATACATAAAACATTGCTTTAAAGAAGTTATTTCTCTTGATAAAAATACATATTGGACAAATAAATAATCAAGAGTGAGGACTTTCAAAAAAAAAAAAAGGAAGAAGAGTGAGGCAGATCTGGACTATGAAGCGTGGAAGCAGTGGAGCAAAAATACCAGATCTGGATGAAGAAAGCGATGGGAGGCGGCGGCACGACGGAGAATATGGTGGACGGTGGCGACGACGTGGATCTGGAAGCTGTATCCCTGGAGCAGACGACGGAAAAGATGGACGGTGGTGTTTAGGTGAATGGGGTGTTAATGTGTGGAGACGAATCAGAAGATGGAGAATGAGTATAGAGTAGTTTTTATTTCATTTGTGTAGTTAGCAATCTATTCTTTTAACTGATGTTTTAATGAAATTTGCACATTCTTCTTGTGTAGTTAGCAATCTATTCTCTTTTAACTGATTTTTTAATGAATTTTGCACATTCTGCAGATCTTGAACATCCAGAAGAGATTCGTTGCATATATATACCACGAATGAATAAATTTAAACAAAAATTAATTGTAAAACAATTGAATATAAACAATTTTAAAATTATAAACAAAAATTAATTGTAAAAACTTTAAAAGTCGTGAAACTTAAATGCTCAACAATAATAGGAGACAAGAGTCACATTAAAATTTGTATATCTTAAAAAAAAAAAAACAATTTCAAGAACATAGACCGAACATATATAAAAATAATGTCTACAAATCGTAAATTAAATTTAAATCTGTATAATCTATATGTAAGATCTAAAAATCATTATTACAGAGGAGTTACTTATCTCGAACAGATCTAGATGACCGATTACAAATCAAGATCGCCGGCGGTGTCGGTACAAATCAAGAAATGGTTTAGTGAATAAAGTTCGGCCATGGATATTTGCTGAAGCCAGAAGCGAGAAGCCGAGAAGGAGGAGAGCAGTCGGTCTTGAGTGATGACCAAGTGGAGAATGGCAAACATTTAGGTTTTTATATGTAGGGTTAGGATTTTATTTTGGGCTTAGTTTTTTTGGGGTGTTTGGACTGAAACAAAATTAATATTTTTTGGGCCCAAATAATCTGATTACTTATTACAACTATGGAATTGTATTTGGGCTACAGTGTATATTGTAAACAGGCCTAATTGTTTTAGGCTTATCAATTTTTGTATTTTTAATTTAAAATTTAGTGATGCATGCTTATTTTTATTGCATTTTTTTAAATTCTTATTATTACTCCGTATTATTTAAATTTGAAACTATTAAACGTTTCAAATTAACTTATAAATGCATTTTTGAGTGTTTTTTCAATTGGATGAGTTGTAATGTAGTTCACTGCAGGATTATCTAAAGTTGTAAATCTAAAAACAAAAATATCTATAGATATGCTTAAATATTAAGTATTTGCCTTAAATTACAAATAAGACGAAACTAACCTCAGAAAACGAAGGTTAGTAAAACAATTTGCCTTATATTAACTTTTATCTATACAAAAATCATATTAGTCTAATACATGCTCCTCTTTTTCAATTTACATTTTGGATTAAATACGAGTGCAATACTAAATATTTGAAACCAAATATTGTATGTTTAATCTTCATAAAAACACATTCTACAATTTAAATCTACTCAATATATTCTTCTTGAAATTTTTATATACCTTCGTATAAGTCATGTCAACGAATTTGTTCTTAAAAGTTCAAAATCTACAAAAATTTATAGTATAATTCGAACATGTACAAATATAACACAAAGATTATAAATATAGCTAATACAATATGCCTAAATATTAACTATTTGCCTTATATTACAAACAAGAGGAAACTAACATCCGAAAACGAAGGTTAGTAAAACAATTTGCCTTATATTACTTTTATCTATACAAAAATCATATTAGTTTAATACATGCTCCTTTTTTTTTTCAATTTACATTCTGGATTAAATACAAGCACAATACTAAATATTTGAAACCAAATAATGTATTCTTAATCTTCATAAAAAATACATTCTACAATTTAAATCTACTCAATATATTCTTCTCGAAATTTTTATACACATTCGTATAAAAATTTCGACGAATTTGTTCTTAAAAGTTCAAAATCTACAAAAATTTATAGTATAATTCGAACCTGTACAAATATAGCACAATGATTATAAATATAGCTAAGACGATATGCCTAAATATTAACTATTTGCCTTATATTACAAACATGAGGAAACTAACGTCGGAAAATGAAAGTTAGTAAAACAATTTGCCTTATATTACTTTTATCTATACAAAAATCATATTAGTCTAAGATAACGTATATTAAAATATAATTTGAACATCTTTTAAATATGAATCGACATTAACTATTGAATGAAATCATCTATATCAATTTTTATCTTAATTAAAAATATTTGAATTCATCATTTTTTTTTCATAGCAAATGAACATAATTATTAAATAACAAAAGTTTAAAATTGAATAAAATGCTCATATTGCTAATGAGAATGAAGATTATTGTTCTTCAACGTCAAATGTTGTATACATGAAATTTTTAAGAATTTGTAAATTTAATCTAATGGAACATCATCATCTTAATTGTAGTCAATAATGTGTTTATATATTGTGATATACATATCATTATCCAATTTTACTATTGTGTGTTATTTTATTTGATTATGGTCATAATGCCATTATAACACTAAATGAACAACAATAAGATTTGTTATTTAACCTCATTATTCCTTAAATTGTAAAAAATATATATAACAACTTTAATTCTTTGTAATAATACAACATTAAATATATGTTTCTAAATTTTAGACCGTGCATCGCACGGGTGGCATACTAGTTATTATATAATGCGATGATACCTTTGTTACAATTCCAAATGGATGATCACAGGATCAAACCCTCGTGGTGGGCATTGATTCGTTGGGCGGAAAAAAAGATTGAGAAAATGTAGAACATATATTATCTTCTAAAGAATTGTGAGTGTTTAGAGAGGAAAAAAAAAAAAAAAACAAAGAGAGAAATATTACAATTACAAGGGGAGATAAAAGGAGTGAATTGAATTGATGATTTAATAACCAATACATAAGCCTATTTATATACAACGAAATTGAGAGAAAAATGGCTAAGAAAGGAGAAGAGTAAAAAAGAAAGAAAGTGTATAATGGTAGCACAACGTGAGAAGTGGAAACCATGCAAATTATTGAGTGGACCATGATCTAAACGACGTCGTTTTGATGTTAAAATAAATTCTTGCTTTGCGCGTGTGTTTGAACAATGAATATTCTAGGATAAGATAATGTATTTTATGAATTAGAATAATATTTTTATGTGTTAGAAAATTGTACTTTATATGTGTTATAAAATAATGAAATTTCTAAAGTAAGATAATGTATTTTCTGAGTTATAATAATGTACTTTATGTGTTAGAATAATGTATTTTATTAGTTTGAATAATGTAGAATAATGAAATTTCTGGAGTAAGATAAAGTATTTTTTGAGTTAGAATAATGTATTTTATGTATTAGAACAATATATCTTATGAGTTAAAATAATAGACTTTATGTAGTGTTTTTGAATCATGGTCCGCATAGCTGTGTGAACCACCGTCCATTATAATGATTGTGGAAACCATGCAGCGGTTGCAGCCTAATTGTTAACCACATGTAATGTCTATCGTTATTGTAATAATCTTTTATTTAATTATTATATGAACTCTTTTAAATTTATAGTAGACTCAACCAATTTAGAATGTTTGAAATACTCTCATCTATTTAAGGTGAGATTGTGAGAATACGCGAGTACAAAACATTATCCTTCTACCTGTACGTAAATATAACATTTTAGAGTAAATTAATAATGAACAATTTAAAATTAGAATACCATTATAGATGTATATTCAATGTGTCAAAAGCGATGCATCAAAAAAAAAAAAAAGCCGCTATGCGTAACTCAATTGTTTGAGTAGATATTGTCCCGACTCCCAAGAAATTCTACTCACATGTTATAAGGCCATCACCAATAGATAGGTTTTAGCACAAGTTTTTAGGTCTCCAAATAGGAGAGAGGAGAGAGGAAAAAGTGAGAAAAAAAAAGAAAAAGAAAAAAAAAATGAAAGGTCAGAAATCGAAAAGGAGATAAAAGGAAAAGAATTGACGCGCCAGTGTATTTCACGCGCAAGGCTAAACATTGATTTTGTCTTCACGCGAATTCCCAACCTGTAGGATTAATTTGGAGGGCCCCACAAAGTCTGAAAAATCCATATATTTGCAGGGAGACCTCAAGCACTCTCTCTCCTCACTATCTTTCCTCCATGTTGGCAAATTCCTTCTTAAAATCTGTGTAAAAGCTACTGATGGGAACGGCCTAAGTATTCCTTCATTACTATCCACCAAGTCACAATTGTCAATTTATATTGTCTACCAACAACTTTTTTTTGAAAGGTATATAGGGTTTTAAAATAATTTTTTATTGTCTATTGTTTATTATTTAAAAGCATGCCTCATGTGAAACCAATGTTAGTTAAATATGTAATTAATGCTTCTAAATAAAAATGTACTCCCTCCGTCCCCAAATGAATGTCTCATTTGTTTTTTGCACGCTTTTTAAGAAATTAAAGTAAATGTGATGTGTTATTTCCAAAAAAAAAAAAGTAAATGTGATGTGCTTTCCAATTATGCCCCCAACTTTTTACTTTTGGAAATAAAAGCAATAAAGAAATGAAAAGTCATAAGGGTAAAGTAGGAAAAGTAGAATGATGATGATGGTCAATTTTAGAAAGAGGACAACATTTTGGGACAAACTAAAAAGGAAAGTAAGACACATAAAATGTGACATAGGGAGTAATATTTTTATGTAGAGTGTTAGCAATAATATGCAGGAGGAGCAGTTCTTCGAAATAGAGAAGGGAGATGGATTACTGGATGTAGCCAGAAACTTAGTGCGTGCAACCCAAAGGAGGCGGAGATGATGGCGTTGGAGATGGGGTTAAAATAGGCGAGCTGGAGAGGAGATACTGAGAGTAGGCCGGATTCTTGAGAACTGTAGAAGAATGATCGGAGGAGGGGAAGAAAGGAGAATCGTCCATGTATATCGCGAGCAAAATAAAGTTGCTGACTCTTGGCAAGGAGGGCAACAAAGGATCTTGAGGAAAGGATTGTGTTATGTCAACCCTCCTCATGATGGAAGAGTCTAGTGCATAAGGATTGAATTGGAGGGGTGTCAATGTGCTCGTCCATGAGACAAATTAGTCTTCTCCTTTGTGTTCCGTTGGGTATCCCCATTTTCTAAAAAAAAAAAAGGTAATTACATTTTTACTCAAAAATATTAATTGTCATTAATATTTTTTAGACAAATAACATTTTTTAATAAAAAAATATATTACTTAATTAAAGCACCTGTGCCATACAATTTCATCAATTATACAACACATTTACATATTTAATAAAATTCTATTCTCTCATTATATTATTAACAAAACGCATGCGGGGTTTTCAAAATAAAAAAATAAAAAAAAATAAAAAAAAAAAACGCATACGGAAATTTCATTAAAATACAAGACTATTACAAGTCAAGTTCTCAAATTAACATGCTTTCTTATCCACAACAACTATCTATTAGAAAATATAAATAGATTTAAGAAAAGATAATTGATATATTTTTAACTAAAAAGTAGATTTAATACCTGATTTGGTCTCTAAACTATTAGGATCTTATCACTTTAGTCATTGACTTTCAAACTTGTTCAATTTCATCTTCAACTATGCAATTGTTAATCAAAATGGTATTAATTAGTACTATTTTAGTTTGGACAAAGAATTATATTAGGTAAAAATTGTATAGTTGTGGATGAAATTAAGCAAGTTTGGAAGTCGAGGACCGAAGTGGTGAATCCTAATAGACGAGGGATCAAATCGGGTATTAACTCTAAATTAAAAAGTATTACACGTCTTACGTGAGATGATCTCATACAAAACATTATCTATAAAAAATAATTAATTATCCGTATTTCAAATCTAATACATCATATATTCATCAGTCTTTGTACCGTGGACCGTGGTCACTGATACTACAGGTCATCTCAAAAGATACTGCTTTACATTTGTTTTTATATTATCGAATGAAACTGTAGTTATATCAAAATGTAACTGTAGTTGTGTTGAAATGTAACTGCAGTGTATATGAACTGATACTAGATAACAGTTTCACATTTGTGTTTTATATTATCGAATGAAACTGTAGTTATATCGAAATGTAACTGTAGTTGTGTTGAAATGTAATTGCAGTGTATATGAACTGATAATGAATAACAGTTTCACATTTGTGTTTTTATATTATCGAATGAAACTTTAGTTATATCGAAATGTAACTGTAGTTGTGTTGAAATGTAATTGCATTTGTGTTTAAATGTAACTACAATTGTGTTGAAATGTAACTGTAGTGTATATGAACTGAAAGTGAATGGCGCGGAACGGAGATCATTTCATCTGTCTTTTTTCATAAGACGTCGTTTTGATGCGCGGTCCACGATATAATTTGCATATATTCATATGTAAATTTCCTCTTTTTTTAAAAAAAATTATAATAAGTCATTAATTAAATGCACATATTTTTTGTCTTTTAATTCTAAATTTAAAAGTTATTTTTCTTCGTGAAACTATAAATCTTATTGAATTTATTGTAGATGGTCATTTTGTTAGACATTTTAAAATAATAAGTAAGAAAAGATTCAGAAAAGGGTTAATTGATTGGTTAATTAGACAATGCATGTGAGGTAAGGGACAATATCATGACACCCATTTCCAATCCCATGCAAATCGCATGATAACTTCAACTACCAAACTTAAAACTCTGATGATGGGATCAATAATTTAGAGTTTATTACCAAAATGGTCCCTCGACTATTGCGAAATTACCAATTTGGTCCTCAACAATTTTTCTTGACCAATTAAGTCCCTCGACTTTGAAAAATTTAACCAATTTGGTCCTCCGTTTATTTTTCTGTTAAACATCTGTTAAATCAGGACCAAATTGGTAATTTTGCTATAGTCAAGGGACCAAATTGGTAATTAATTTTTGAGATAAAATACAAATAAATCATCGTACTATTTGGAAACAAGCAATTAGGTCATCCAACTCAAATAACCCCAAATAAACCATTGAACTAAAAAAAATAAAGCAATTGAGCGACTAAAACCGAAAAAAAGAGCAATTAACCTATTTTAAAAATTTTCGGCGACAAATTTCGCCACCGACAATCATTTCCAATGGTCGCCGCCGGGAAGGCGAGGTCGCCTTCCCCAGGAGAAGGCGATCAGAAACTGCCGGTTGCCGGAAATGGTCGTCGATGTCGGAATTTGTCATCGAAAATTTTAAAAATGGGTTAATTGTTTTTTTTTTTTTGGGTTGTAGTGGCTCAATTGCTTTATTTTCCTAAGTTCAATGCCTTATTTGGGGGTTATTTGAGTTGGATGACCTAATTACTTGTTCTCAAATAGTACGATGGCTTTATTGTAGTTTATCCCTTAATTTTTCACTTAAATGGTCCCTTGACTATAGCAAAATTACCAATTTGGTCCTGATTTAACGGATTTTAACAGAAAAATAAACGGAGGACCAAATTGGTTAAATTTTTCAAAGTCGAGGGACTTAATTGGTCAAGAAAAATTGTTGAGGACCAAATTGGTAATTTCGCAATAGTCGAGGGACCATTTTGGTAATAAACTCAATAATTTATTACTTTAACAATATAGGAAATCCCTTTTATATAATTTGCTTTGTACTCACTTTTTAGATTTTATAAGATGTTAGTGTGACATTATGTCACACTTTTTTTTAAAAGAAAATATATAATTATACTAATTATAATCATATATATATATATATATATATATATATATATATATATATATCATTTTAATAATAATAAGAATAAATAAATAAATAATCTAAGTTTTTTTTTTTTTTTTGTGATAAGAAAAATTCATAATCACTATCCGATATTATATATGATTAAGTAAGCCTCATTTTTATGTAATATCTATCAATTCACAAAAAAAAAATCGTACTAAAAATCTCGTGCCACCAACTTGACCAAAAATGTTTGCGAGAAAAAAAAAAGATTTAATTTTTAAAAGTATGACAGGATGCGATACACTAGTAAAAAAAAAACATGTGAAATAATAACAATAGATGAGGGAATCAGATTCAAAAAGGTAGAAGATATTGATTCCTTTAACTTGGTATGGTGTATCATTGTATTTTGGACTAATAGTGACAAAAAGATTAGGTGTTCTTGGGATTCCATCCATATTAGGACACTGACACTTCTTCAGCTACTTTTATTTATTTATTTATTTATTTATTTATTTATTTTTAAATTTGATGCATGCATTATTGTTTTTGTTGTTATTATTATTGATTATTGATATTATTGTGACTAGTTTTTGCCACATGGGAAATGCATGAGTGTAAAATAAATAAATTATTAAAGTATTATATAGTATTTTAATAATTTGTAATTATAATAATAAAGTATGTATGGTACATAGTATTAAATATTACTTTATAATAAATTAGTCTTGTGATTAGCACCTTATGCTCAATTGGCATGTAGTGGACCTTCAACAGGTTGAGAAAGTATAGATGAACAGATACTACAATGTAATAGGGTCAGTTGTATTCAAAAAAAAAAAATAGTCTTGTGATTAAAATAAAAGAGATCACAAACCCATCATTTTTTAGATTTTAAAAATACCATAGTCATACAAATAGAATTGTGAGTATTTATAGGCAAGAAATACTTAAAAGTTGGAGTGCAAAGTGACTTTAGTAGATAGGAGATACAACAAATTTTGAATTTTAATTAAATATAGTAAGAACAACAAATAATGTAGGCTAGCGAAAAGTATTGTAATCTTCATCTACTAAACTATTGCAACTAAATGTAATATTAGTAAATGCAAACTATGTGTTGCTTCAAGTTTCCAAAAATATATTTCTTTTGGTAAATGCAAGTCGTGTGTGTTGCTTAATAATAATAATAATAATAATAATAATAATAATAAGAGTTAATACCACAAATGGTACTCTGACTATTGGGCTAGTTCTCCTTTTAGTCATCGACTTTCAATTCGACCACAAATGATCCTCTGACTTTCATTTTTGACCACAAATAGTCATTCATTAAAAATTCTGTTAAATAGGTGTTAAATCTAGGGGTATTATCGTCAAATTGATATATATAATTGTCATAAAATAAAAATGTTTACAATTTTTCACCAACAAACATAATTGAAAAAATTAACAAATATAAATACTCCTAAATAAAAAGACAATACACATTATTCTTGTAATTATGCGTACAAAATGAAAATTTAATATTAGAGCTATTTGTTTTTAATTTAACCAACAGATCAAAATGGAAGAATTTTTTTAAAATCTTGTTTCCATAATTTTCATGGTTGTTCATACATGGATGATTAATAGTTTTCACTCTTTATTAATCGATAAAACATTTTGTTTGGGACATAACTGAAGGTCGCCACCGTTGAATTAATATAATTTATCAAGTACAAATTGTGAACATTAATCATGGAATGTATTTTAATTTGTTAATTTATGTGATTTGTCACGTCCATTTTGTTATTATATTTATTAACTTAATGTTTATTAATGTTTGAAATTAATTATGGTGTCATATAATTCTCAAAAAGAAGTAATCATAATAATATTAATCAATTTTTCAGAATCAAAGTAACAATATACTAGTTAATCATATTTACTTATTCAATTAGTAAATTACTACAAAATAAATAAATAATTATTATGGCTTATTAAATATAGACTTACCAGAAAGTCCAGAAAGCAAGTCCACAATAGTGAACACTGTGGAAGCTTGGAGTAGGCAGCAGTTGTCCAGTTTAGTGGTGGTCCGGTGGAGCAGGCGACGGAGTAGTCGCAGAGCAGTGCTGGTTGCAGTCGCGGAGGCGCGGAGCAGGGAAAGTCGCCGTCGCCTGTCGGTGAGACTCACTGGTCGTTGGCATCAGACTGTCAGAGTATTCGCAGGAGTCGCAGTCAAAACGTGGAATTGTGGAAACGGGAAACCTAAGGCTAATTAGCTAAGGGAATTAGGGATTTTGATTCAGACTCTCTAAGACCTTTAATTTTTTTTTTAATATATATACACACGGGTCGGGTAACCCGTGGGTTACCCAGGTACAGCCCGTTTAGCCTGTATCAAATACGAGTTATACGGGACGAGTTGAGATTTCTCCGACCCAACCTGTCTAAAAACACGGGTAAACGCCCGCTTTGACAGCTCTAGTGGCGAGAGGAACGAAGGAGGTGCCCAACTAACTTAGGGCAAAATTCTCCTCTGGCCGCATGCGAGTTAAGCCTTCTTCAATGTTGGAATGGTGGAAACTGAACCTTTAGCTTGTAACTTAGAGCCAGGAGGCTTGGCCCGCATGTAGTAGTATTTGCGATGAGCAGTTGCACCCTTTCTAAGCTTGACTCCTTTTGACTTCAGCAGCTCGGCTAAAAGGAATCCAAATCCCACTAGCTTGACCAAATCCCACCAGCTTGATCAAGGTGTGATTCCTAATGGCTCGCTCAACATATGACTTGAGAAAGTCATACACTACCCTCGACCAATAGATATGGTAGTTGTTGAGGAGTGCACTAAGGATGGAGAACTTTTCCTCCGTTATGTTGTCAGTCCTGGTGACTTTGCTTTCCATGATCTTGTTCAGTATGTCCACAGCTCACTCATATTCTGGCTTGAGGAGCTTCGTCTTGAGAGAGAACTTCAAGTTCTCAGGGGCTTGATCTCCATGGGCTTTCCTCCAAAGGTCTCCTTGCTTGTACGCGTGCCTGGAGTAGTCTAGTTTCTCATCTTCTCAGACTAGAAAGTTGAAAAACACCCTAATGTCACCATGGACTATGGTGACCTCCGTGCCGTTGACAGTGGAATGAATGGCATCCTCCTTGCTGCTGAGCCTCGCGTTCACATAAAACTCCGTCGCGTGAAGGTCAAAGATTAGGAAGGACATACCTTTCGAGAAGTTAAGGGACGAGTGGTAACGTTAACTATTTGTATCTGAGAAGACCTAAGGCTTGAGGTGTTAACCTAGTTAACCATTCGATAGGATTGCTCGAAACATTCTCTGAGCATTACAGTCTGAAACCTTAAAGTGAGTGAATATGTCTTATGGAAAGTGAGTCCTATGAACATATCCCAAGGTTGATTTTCATTAAATGCCCTGACACTTTGTGTAGAACAAAAAGCAAATGTTCAGCGCAATTTAAGTCACAATGGCTAAAAATCTAACAACTCACACCTACCCTCCGGATTACCTGTCGGTCTCTACCTGCTGGTCCTTAGGCAATTTGAAAATAGTTTTCCCTCCAACAGAACTATTTTTCTCACTGCCTATAAATACTCTCTTCCTTAGCTAAAGAAGGTGATGGTCATTCTTATATTCTAAGTGCGAAAAAGCTTTAAAAAATCCAGGTGTCAAGACCAGTGTACTGTGAAAGAGAAGAGAGACCAAAAGCATTAAAGATACATCCAAGTTTGAGGAGTCCTGTACTGCTAGTGTGAAGATCCATATTCAAAGAAGCCAAGACCTTCTAGTTGAAGAATAATAATTTGTTTTCTTCAACCTTTGTATCTCTACTCGGTGAAGTAGAAAGAGGTGGAATAAACTCTGTAGGAGTTGAAACCTAGGTGAAGTTCACATCTAGCTTCGTGGTCAATTAGTGAACTTGGTTTTTGTACTACGGAGATAGTGCAATCCCTTCACGTGTTGTGAAAAAGAGTGGAGTAAACTTTGTAACAGCCGAACCACTATAAAAACTCTCTCTCTCTCTCTTTCTTTACTACTTTATCATTCACATTAACAAGAACAAGAAAACCTAAGTTTTAACAAAGCAAAACGAAACGTACAAAGTAGCTTAAAAAGGGTTAGCAAATATTTTTCACTGCATACTTAAACTCTAATCGAGCAATTAAGTTTACCTCACGCGTAGGCTTAACCCTTTGTGAAAAAATTTTCAAATTCCTACAAGTCTATTCAGTCTATTCACCCCCTCTAGACTTGTAGTTAACCACACCTAGACCAACAATTATTATTTTATATTTTATATAAGGCTCTTTATGTCTTTCAAAAAACATATTCTATTTCTAATCTTTAAACCAACCAAACACCGAAATACAATTTCAAAGGTCTATTCTCTTAACGAACCAAACAATATAATACAATCCATGTTCTATTCCTTGTTTATTTCATTCCAATAGAATAACATTCATATTACCTCAAAATCCATTCGTGAACCAAACGTGTTGGTACGGTATGTAGGGACATCTAAGTGATGTTACCAGACCTACTGCAAGTAGAAGAAAATTCCTTCTTCAAGTTTTAGGCCGAGAAATTTGTTCCTCGATACTAAAGTACGTTATTATCTGCAAAAAGAGACAAGTTATATAATGGTAAATATTAGAACTACTCCAGGTCCAAGTCCTGGTTTGTAATATCCCATCTCTGCCTGCTGCATTTCTTCCTCGAATCTCCACCCCCTCAGCCTCTGCTATCAGCAGCTTTCAATTCATTACAAATAGAGGGAGGGTTTTTACAGTTACAACAACCAATCTATATAACCAACCAACCAACCAATCCTACGATTATTCATCCATCGCCTCCCCTTGTACAGAAAAAACAAAATTTGGGGAAAAAAAAAAATCAATATCCAACGCATATAATCAATCAAATTCGCCTAGGTTGGAAAAGAAAAGATAATTGGAACACATCGTCCTTCATCCCTCGGAATAAGACTTTTCAAACCAAATTGGAGTCATAAAATTACACTAGTACAATGTTGCCTCTGGTACAAAACTCATAGCTTGAAATGATCTCCTTCCAATCCTCATGCTCACTTGCCTTCCAGATGTTATGTTGTCTGTATCAACGGG